>VXAK01010050.1:29085-42231 GCA_013399435.1 Arenaria interpres
GGTTTGATTGTAGTGAACGCCTGGTATGGGAAGTTTGTCAACGACAACAGCAGGAAGAACGAGAAGGTGAAAGTAATAGATGTGACTGTGCCCCTGCAGTGCTTGGTGAAAGACTCTAAACTCATCCTCACAGAGGCATCCAAGGCTGGGCTGCCGGGTTTCTATGACCCCTGCGTGGGTGAGGAGAAGAGTTTGAAAGTGCTTTATCAGTTCCGAGGAGTTCTGCACCAGGTGATGTCAGCTGACAACGAGGCCCTTAGGATACCAAACCCCCCACATTACGAAACCATGTCTCTAAGCACCATGTCAACCCCTCTTTAGAAAACCTCCAGGGATGGTGCCTCAACCCCTTCCCCGGGCAGCCCACTCCAAGGCTTAAGAACCCTTTCCGTGGGAACATTTTTTTTCCCAATCTCCAATCTGAACCCCCCCCGGCGCAACTTGAGGCCGTTTCTTCTTGTCCTCCATCCCTCGGTACAGCACAGAACTCTGTTTTAAGACCTAAGTTTGGGGGTATTTCTGTTTTAGGGGTTTATTCTGTTATTTGAAGGGGAAAAAACAGAAGAGGAATTCAACAAAACTTAAAAGACACAGAGCTAGATCCACATCAGGACAGACATTAAAAGGAAGGATTAACAGAAAAGCGTTACCTAAAGAAAAATACAAATATCAAGTGAAATATTTCACATGATTCTAGTGAAAAACTGGATTGTTTTTCCTTCTTCCAGTGTCACTTCATTCTTCTCCCAATTCCTAATCCTCCCATTCTACCTTTATGACCAGTCCAGGCACAATAACTCCAGCAGTGAGCACAGACTCAGTGAAGCCAATGAGGCAGATCTCGAATCTGATACAGGCCACCACCAACTGCATTAATTCTTGGCCTAGATTTTTTTCTCTTTAGACACATCGTCCCAGACACGAGAGCTGGAGGGAGGGTTTGTAACTATCGCACGTTTGTTGTAACTGGCTTTGCTGCTGTGTCTTTTTTACTGCTGTCAGAGTATATGTCAGCAATCAAAACCACTGGGTGTCTACTGCAGCTCTCCCACTACGTAACCTTGTGCTTTTCTGACTTACAGGACTGTGAGTCAGAGGGGATTGGAAGGAGTACAAAAAAACTTTATTTACTGAAATGAATCATCACCTGCTTCTATTTTACGTGATAGTGCCGGTATTTCCTTCTTCATCATCTTCAGCATTTTGGCCGGAAAGCAACCATGAGAACTCGACTACAACAGCTTGAGATTTAGCAGGTAGGCTGCTTGGCCCGAGATAGGAACCCTTCTGTCTTCATCCCTCCCCTTTTTTTTTTTCCCTTTTCCCCTCAGTGCTTAGAGCAACATTTGTCAAACAGTGCACAGCCGGGGCAGAAGGCAGCTGTGTGCTTGAACACCCTGAGGCTGACAAAGCTACGAAGTGTTGAGTCTCTAGTTTTACAAATAAGATTTCTTGCCACCTGAAGCATGAGCAACACACCTACCTGTCAGTGAGGATCACCCATTTAAAAGGTTTAATTAACACTCCTGGCCCAAAAACACGTAGAGCACGTGGTGTATTTCTTCCCAAATTAAACACAGATAAATCATGCTCTTCATCAGCTCCCAGCTATACCACAAGAGTGAAGAGGAGTCAGAAGAATCTCTTATTCCTGCATTTTTTTCTTCCCCACCTTAATTCTCAATACTCCCTGTGCTACTTCCTGCTCCCTTGCCAGCCAAGAGACACCAAAGAGGCGACATTACTGCCCAGAAGCCTTCAAATTAACAGTTTAGCAAAGCTCACATAGAGTGACAAAGAACTCGCACTTCTAAGTATATGTATCAAGCCACAAACAAAGTCAGGTAGTTAATGAGTCTGCCTCAATTTCACGTTGAGGACTACTATCTCTGCAACTGGGCTACAAGGCTTTGCTTTCCTCTGCGAAGCTGAAACTCTGGAGATGTGAGTTTTTCATGCAGTTTGTCATAGACTTTTGTAGTTCATGTGTCCCATACGTAGTTCATATTTTGCAGTTCAGCCCCTTGATGAGCCCTCGCTAGAGCCAAGCATCAGTATCTAGGAGTGAGTAAAACGTGACTTTGGAACCATGCTCCCCAGACCCTTGCTCACCAAGCCACACGCTTTCTGCTCGCACTCCTCTCCTTTATTTCTCCTCCCCTTCTTCCCATAACCTTTTTTACAGCTGCATTTGGCTTTTGCCTTCCCAAGCTGCAGACCCGAGAGACCGCAGCAACACACCACATCTTCTCAGCTAGCCAGGACGGAGGAGCAGAGCAAGCTGCCTGCCCCACAGCCCCAGCACCCCACTGCCCGGGCAGCCTCCCCCAGCACCGAAGAGGCAGGAAGGACACGCGACCGAGGGATTTCTTGCACTTACTAGACTCGTACAGGCATGGCATTTGAGGTTGAAATATTTCAAGACTCGCAGGAGACTTTGGGCCAAACTCATCCCACCAGAGCGGGATGTAACGAAGGCATTGATGCCTTTTCTACCTTCAAAGTCAAAAACAGTCCCCCCAAAATACCGGCCAAGAACATCACACTTTCATTTCCGTTTCCAAAGTGCGAGGATCCCAAGCTCCTCCACTGGAGTCAGAGCAGCACGCCACCAGCACACACCCCCAGCCCCTCACCAGGGAGAAATCCCAGAAACCTTCAGCCACCCTGGCCTCAGGCTCTAAATACCTCTAAACTCCTCTTGCGCTCCCATCTTCTGGCTGCAGTACAGGATACCACCATCAGATATTTATTTATTTATTTATTTACGTGCTTACTTCTTTACTTATTTATTTCGCATCCTGGGCTGCATCAAAAGATGCATTGCCAGCAGGTCCAGAGGGGTGATTCTGCCACTTGACTCTGCTCTGGTGAGACCTCACCTGGAGTATTGTGTGCAGGTCTGGAGCCCTCAATGTAAGAAGGACATGGACCTGATGGAGCGGGTCCAGGGGAGGGCCACGAGGATGATCAGGGGGTTGGAGCAGCTCTGCTACGAGGACAGGCTGAGGGAGCTGGGGTTGTTCAGCCTGGAGAAGAGGAGGCTCCGGGGAGACCTAACAGTGGCCTTCCAGTACCTGAGGGGGCTACAGGAAGGCTGGGGAGAGTCTGTTTACAAAGGCCTGCAGTGACAGGACAAAGGGCAATGGCTTTAAGCTGGAGGGGAGCAGNAGGTTGGACTAGATGACCTTTGGAGGTCCCTTCCGGCCTGGACCATTCTATGATTCTATGATTCTATGACTTGGGGAAAAACTCAAGGACACCATCCTCAGGCTCTACATACCCTGGTTCCTCTCGTTCTCCAATCTTCTGTTTGCGGTACAGGACACCACCATCCGTTATTTATTTATTTATTTATTTATTTATTTTCCTTGGAGAAAATCTCAAGGACACAGTCCTTCCCCCCCCNCTGAAGTGAGGGATACGTCCCCTCCAGGTGTGCCTGTTGGCAACCGGGTGCTGGCAGGAGCAGGGACGAAAGCCCCCTGGGCACACTGGCTCTGAGCCCTCCTCCACCTCCGCAGGGGCTACACCTCTCCCCACCATGCACCTTAGTTGAAAATTATTGAGGGCTACACCTCTCCCCTGCTTGCGCCTTCTTATCTAGCAGACAAAATGTAAAAAAAATCATGCTGAGGGCTACATGAAATGGGAGGAACGCAGAAATCCAGAAACTAAGAATTTGTATGTGTAGCCATAAAATGGAAAGGGAAAAACTTGCTATGCATTTATTTTTCCACACCTTCCCAGTGAGTATGTCGCTAAGAGAAAAAACCTGGTTTCTCAGAGATTAAGCTCTCCTCAGCTCTGGCTGCTGTTGCAGCCATAGCAATATTCAGAAAGAAAACAAGAAATTTAAGTTTAATTTACTGGTTTTCCAAGTTCTTTGCACGCAAACGTTAAGACTAAGCTATTAAGTTCATTTTTCTGTATCTCCTACTAAGAAAGGAACAAAATATATCTGCTCGTCTCCTGTTCCTCCTGCAGTACAGGCGTGTATTATCTCACAACAACCAGTTAAAAAATAGGAAGAAGGATGTCTCCTCTCTCGTCTGTTCTAAATTAACTCCTCCTTTTCTTCCACTCTGTATTCCTGCAAAAGGCCAGCATCAGTTTTCATCATTTTTAATGCAACTACACTCCGTTGTGTTTAATTTAATTATCTATTGCTGCTATTGCTTATTTGTGTCTTTGTGGGAAGGCTGAAGGAAAGAGGATTTCTCTGCTCTCACAGCTGAACGCAGCCAACATTTCAACTGGTTTAATCATCTCAATTGAGAAGAAAAAAAGCAGCTGGCACCGCAAAAGTTTTCTACATGTCACAAGATTGACCCAGTACAATAAGCTTTGTCTATTCCAGTGATACTTATATTTATAATGCCTATATAATAGCGTTGTTTTGGGGTTTTTTCCAAAAAGTCCATATGAAAATGAGATGAGGGAATTACTTCTTCTTTCAGAAAAAAATAATCTAAGTCAAACTCCAGAACTTGCCACATTTCAGTGAAGAAGAGTGACGTGACCCTCTGTTCCCAGCCCATTTGCTATCAAGATGACCGCTGCCATGCCGAGGCTGTAGCTGGCACGCAGCACGCTGTGCGGGTAACAGCATGAGCGGCATTTGTAATTAATGATGGAAACGCACCATGGTCAAGAATGATGGTCTGCGTTTTGCCTCGCGCTGGCAGAAAAGGCACATGGGACCCTTGCTACCTGCCGAAAAGCACCTCTCACTCGTTCATTCATCTACAAAATCAGAAAGATATTTTTAAAAATCTTCAAAAATATACTTGAGTGTTCTGAGAAAAAGCAACGCTCAAAGATTGCTTCCATAGCTCCGAAGCCATGCTCTTCCGTCTGTGTGAGCGTATGGATGTCAGACCTCTTTTATAACCCCCACTGGAATCCAGTTAATCCAGGAGAGGCCAACACCTGGGATACACATCACCTTGCTTTGAAGTATCTCAGGTAGAGAAGAAACCAAAATTCACATACACTGAAGTAGAACCAGACTTGGACCCCAAGACACCAAGCCTATTCATGCTTTTCTTGTTTATAACACGTGCAACCTTAGTCATTAATTTGTAAAATCAGAATAAACATTTTAAAATGACCACACTGATTTTTGTCTGGATTTTACACTCAGTCCAAAAGACCTTCCTCCATAATTTTGAAAACCCTTCCAATCTAGAAGCAGACTAGGTTTGGAAAAGTGGTTTATGAAACGCACATATGATTAAGCTGTGAAAATCAGTTAATTTGGGATACTGTATTTTCTTTACGTGTACCTTTTGCCCAGGAGCAACCACCGAAATGGAGTTCGTTATTAAAACAGTGACAGATCTAGGTCAGAAATGCAGAGGAGGCAATTTTCTAGTAGGACACAGGAACTCACATAACCATATATCAATTAGAAGGAATTATTCAAACTGTCCCTTGGCACACTGCATTGCTTTAGGGCTTTCAGCAAAATTTCCTGCTGCCTGGGGCAGCTTGAAGGCATTTTACAACTCAGGCCACTAAAGTAACCGCACAGAAGATGCCTTGTAGGGCAGCTGTCCCATTGCCTAAAAACAGTGTTAATGCAAAGGGAAACGGAATGAAGATGCAAATTTATTAACTTTTCTTTAGATGCTTTTCTGAGTATAGCAAAACATTAGCCCCCAGAATTCTGAACGATGAAACAGTAACTGGCATAAAGGCATCTTTTCAATCAGTGGAAAAGTTTACGTCTGCAATGTCAAATTCTAAGAATTATCATTTAGGGACAAAATGTAAAGCCCTTCACAGTTCTATTTCATGAGGATGTTAGGTAGAAGAAGGAAGACCCAGACAACTACAGGCAGGTCAGCGTCCCCTGGATCCCTGGGAAGGTGATGGAGCAACTAACCTTCCTAAAAAGCATTTCCAAAGGCAGGAAAGACAAGAAGGGGATTGGGAGTAGTCAGCGTGGACTTACAAAGGGATTTACTTAGGGGAGGCAGAGGAAGACTTCCATGTGTCTGCAGCTGCTCAGGATTTTAAAAAATACACATAAAAGTTCTTTCTGTGAAAGGAATCAAGTGTTTACACACACAAACACACAAACCTGTGAGAACCTGCAGCGCTGAATTCTCGCAGCCTATTACCAACTCGCAGCCTCTGTTAGTGCACTTTAAAACAGGCACATTTCGAATGCCAGACAAACTGGTATTATTCTTAACAAAAGCCAAAAGAGTGGCTGTAAAAGACAAGCGTATTTTCTCCCAGTGCTTTCAAAAGTTGTCCAAAAGCATGACATAAGAAAACCAACGTCATTTCTCTTTGAAGAAAAATAAATTCCTGCAAAACCCCCCAAATGCATGAGATAAATTTTAATTAATAAAAATAAATGTAAGAGCACAATAACCATGGGACAGCCACCCCGTTCAATCAATTTTTTTCTACTGCAAGCAGCATAACCAGAAGCTCTTTCAGCTCAGTGCAGGGTACTCTGCTAGAAACTTGAGGAAAAAATAAAAACGACAGTGCTGATGCCTCCAATGTCCAATCATTTGACTGTTATTTTCTCTGTTAATGGTGAGAAACATTTTTTTCCGTGTTTATCAGGTACTACAGCATCTCCTCAATTCAGTGTAATAATGCAGAGCAAGGATGCTACACACACTCATCAAAGTAAACACAGGTGACCTAAGTACCTAAGACCATCCGCCTGCTGCAAGTTTCCACCCTGCTGTGGCCAAGACGGCCACCTGACAGGAAATCTTTAGCACATTACTTATTCCTGGCATTGACAAGACATTTCCTGCTGAGAGCAGCTGAATGTTTGTGCATTAGTACGCTCTGTCCCTTATCATCGCCACTGGATTTCCAGGTCCCTTACGCGGGGCAAGGCCAATGTTGCAGAAGGAGCGAATGGGGAGAAGAAGTCTTTTTTTCAGGTGGAGCTCTGCGAAGATAAACACCCTCACAGCAAAGGCAGAAATGTTGTTACTCTTAAAGAAATAAGAATAAAATTTATTAACTTTGGAATAGAGACTTTTCTGAGTATAGTGAAAAATTAGCCCCCGGAATTCTGAATGATGAAGCAGTAACTGGCATTAGGCATATTTTCAATCAGTGGAAAAGTTTACGTCTGCAATGTCAAATTCTAAGAATTTTCATTCGGGGATAGTAGTAGTTTTCTACAGGATTGTGAATATAAGTCATGAGAGAAACACATTTGGCCAGATCTGGGCAAAATTTCTCTCTGACTTGTGAGATTTCTCCAGGAGCCCAGACGGTGCCCTCACTCCCTCTGCTCACACCGAGAAGAGCTGATGTCTCTCATGAGCCTCCAAAGTCTTCACAGATCCCTCGTATCTGCGGCGTATCTTGCAGTTAAGGTTTTGGACATCGCCAGCGCTAGTCCCGCAGGACATCAGGAATTGAAAGCAGAAACTACAAAACTTCCTCTACATCAAATGGGTTCTACGTCTCTCATCCTCTGGGTGACTCCGGACGGTTCACAGAACTGGTTACAAAAATCCCAGCTGAAAAGCCAGTGGATAAAAAAGGCCAAAACACCCACATCTGGGGAAAGGCACGAATTAGCAAAAAGTTCCAAAAAAGAGCAAGAGATACCGTGCATTTAGAAGGTAACAGTCTGAAAGACAGGAGGCATAAAATATATTTATATAGAGTTAATTTGGTGCTCTCTTTCCTTGATCTGTATTCTCATTTGTAGTCCCTTTCATAGAAAATTTAGTTTACCTGTTCCAATACCTGAAATTCTATGGGCCATTTTCTCAATGTTTCTTTCCCATCAATGCTTCATCGGCATAGTTAAATCTACTACCCTACTAAATTTGCATTTTCTCATTCAGAGAAGCATCCAAAGCTTCAGTGAAGCTCCTGTCTACTCTCCTGACTGCCAGCTTGCCACTACAATCAGAGGCTCTCCAACCTGCAGCTCCCCACAGAAATTTTTTATGAATAAAACAGAAAAGGTGAAGGTGGTCACCTTTTACATCGTTGGTAGTCTCTCAATTGCACTTAGAAGATGGAAGTTTCTAACCTCAGCCCTCACGCTGAGGAGGTGACTCCTCTGCTCTACGCTTTACTGCAGGAAATGTAAATATTTGGCCATTGTTGCACCACAAAGACAATCTGTCTCCCTCCTTCTGCTCTGTTGATTCAGTAGTAACACACTGTACTAGTGATGCTGTTATTCATTCTCCCGTTTACCCTCCGAAGCCAGTAGCAAGGATTAATTACCAAGGATGAATTGCAGTGAGATTCAGAGGTATGTAAGCTCTACACTTTACGGTCTAGAGGTGGACTAGTGAAAATATTACTGAGAGAAATTAAATTTCACTGGTATCAGCCAGTTCTTTAAACAAGGAACTTGCCAATCACAACAAGTGACAGTGCTGTTACTGATTTTGATGTATGTATACCTTCTGTGTGCTGCTACATTTTCCTTCTCTTCATTCATTTTTTAACTTGAATTCTGGTCATCCACAAGGACAGTGCCCTTGGGCGCATGGCGTGTAAAGGCTGACACCAGGCACTAAGCATCTACATTCTTCCCATTGAATTCAAAGCACTGGAGTCCCCAATGCCATCAAGTCCATAGCTGGTACTGTCCTCCACGTCCAGGTCTCTCTGCTGTCCCACCGATCTGGTTTACGCATTGTGATCTGGGAAGATCTGTCAGTCATGCGAAACAGCAAATCACTTCCTTTTTAATTTTATGCAACTTTTGCTGCCACTCACAGGCTCCAATCTATTTACTCTTTGTGAATTTAAAGAAGCCAGTAATTGCTGAAATGAATGAAGCTACGACACGAAGCTCAGATTTTCATGATGTAGATGAAATTCTGCCTAAAAAAGGACTGAATCAGGGCTATAGTAAATATGGGCACAATCAGTGCCAAACAAAAGGGCCAGACAGTTCCAAAAGAAGTGAAAGGTTTCAGTATACTGATAGCAATTATAGCACTATTGGATAATTTAGAAAAGGGACCACCTCTTCTGCTGGGGGCTACACTTGTGTCCTTTTTCTTCCTAACTTCACGCTCCAGAGCACTGTCAGATTGGTGAACTCCAGTTGATTTTACCAGTGACAAAAACCATAGGGCAAAGCTGATCTCCTTATCTTCGCCAACGGAGACAATGGGACCTCAGTCCTTTCCCGGGCCCCGAGGCTTCCCAGCACACCTGTGCCATGATCTCTTTGCCATTCTGCTGGAGGGAGACATGTCCCCAGGGAGAAGGCAGAGAAGACAGGCTGCCAGCCCCCTGGTCCCCCACCTCCCCACCTTGGAAGAGGCCAAACCCCAGAGGACGGAGCCTAGGACTGTGCTCACGGACACCGTGCCCCCCTGCTGTGGGATCTCGGGCACATTCGGGATAGCAGCACCACCCTGGCATCCAATCACCGCTCGCCAGGAGCTGCAGGATGCTGTCCTAATGAATCATTATTTATTAATTTTATAGCACAATACAAAAAGCCCTCAGCTTCCTTCCCTCACAAATCAATAGCATAAATATGCAGCGTTTACTGGCAGGAGCTGATCCCTGTTGAATTCATGATCAGTATGAGAAAGCGCAACAAGCAGTTCCTTTGTGTTAGACCAAAAAAGTCCCCAGCAGGAAGGGTAAAGAGGGCACAGATATCAATTCTGATGAAAGAATGTACATGACATTAGAACTCCATGCAACTTTAATTAACTACATGCCTTGTTATTTATTTTAAAAATAAAATTCGTATCTATTGATTTCCTCTTTGAGGTGGATGTTCTACAAAGAAGATAGCAGAAAAAGGCAGGGATGGTAGCCCATTACACACATAGAAAGAAAAAATTGCATCACTCAGCTGTGACTCATTACAATGCTGGCTTGGCATTTCAACTGAAGACATCTTCTTTCTGTTTTGTTGCTAATCTACAGACAATTCAGTGATTTTCCAAGCAGCCCTGGGATTTAGTCATTTTTATGAGTAGAAAACATCAAGGCATAAGCTAGAAATTCAAAAGAACTAAAAGAAACATTTTAGTAAGAAGGAAAAAACGAACAAATACACCAAAGAAGTCATAAACAACTTGACAACTAAGTTTTCCTTACTATAAATGTTTGGGTTTTTAAAAAAATTCTGTTAAAAGCTAAGCCTTCTTAGTGTGTATGTGCACTAGTAACCTAGAAAATCTACACTAAAACAGCAAGGGTTCAACCAAAAAAGATAACAACCCAAAAATGCAGCAGTATTTTCCTGGCAGACTTTTCAGATTGTTGCCATTCCTCCTAACACCCTGGTTCCTAATGCTTCACTGGGAATAGGTCCCCAAAGAGACTTTAAGCTGTAATTTTGACTTAACCTCCCAATTTAAAATTCCCTCATCCGTCCGTAGAAAACCACCGCTGTCCCGCACCTGTTTGCATTCCCAATTGGAATGGGTTTCTTTTCTTAGCTACTCATTTTCTCTGACACACACTTCAGGTGACATTAAAGGAGAGAAGCACGAAGTAGTCGGACTATGGACTTAATTTGTCATAAACCAAAATCTCTGACTCTGCTTTTCGCTTTAGGGGCAAGGACAGTCCTATCCGTGAAGGAAATTCCGGGAAGGACTTTAGAGAATCAGACACAAATCTAAGACCTATTGACAGACTTCGTACCCATTCAGGAAATCCCATCGATTACCAGCAGGCATCACTCCCATCGCAGAGAGGTCAGCGCTCTCTGCGTACGACTTTGCCAGCTGGGGACTTCCTAGTTCTCAATGTTAAGAAAATTATTAACACTGACTAGGTTTCGATCTAGTCACTAATCCTTGTGGAAACCAAGGTGGTTTCATCCCAGATCATGAGTTTATATTTAGAAATATTTGATGAGCTTAACAAATGACTAATCGATCCACTGAACACAAATATTTATCTTCAAGAATTTAGTCTTCAAGCCAAGTTTGGAATTCGTGATCGAGCTCATCTCCAAAAGAGGACAACTCTGGAATGAGGATATCTGTTCCCAGAAACCTAGCCAAGCGCCCTGATCAAAACTTCCAAGCATTGTCTCTGCTCCATGATAAGAGGAATGCAAGTATTCTAGAAAAAGATTCTGTTCAGAGAGTGACGGCACTTGCATTATATTTATAAAGCTTACAAAAACACATAGAAGATTTTTTTCCTAGGTACATTGAACTATTAGTTTGACAAATAAAGTTACTTTGTATGACCTTCATTTCGATTGCATGACCTCATTACTTCCCTTCTCTAAGCTCACCTGCTGCTACAGAATAGAAACTGCTGTCCCATCACCAGTCGAAGAACAATTATGATTAGCATAATTAAAATGAGAATTATCCCACAAACTTCAGAAGTCATCTGCTTTATTTTCATCTCTTGGTATGTTTCAAACATTTATTTTTACTTCCACCTTAATAATTATTTTATCACTTCATATTAATTTGCTTTTGAAAAATTAAACTCAGCACAGCAAGGGACCTCAAAGCAAATTACCTCTTGGCTGCATCAGGCTTTAAAGATACAAAACAAGACACTGTTTTTCTCTCGGTGGCCTCCATAAATACACATCAGACATACTGTGCAAGGGCTGAAGCCTGGCAGCTCCAAAGTTAGTTTTCTGTAACCCTAAATCTTCTACCACAAATACCTTTTTTGCTTTATTTTCTGGTTCTGCCCCTCCCAGGAGAGCCTGAAGATATTTAGAAGACTTGGCTCTAAAATCTTTCAGGAATAAGAAACTTTTAGTCCAATTTGCAATTATTTACCATGTAAATTCTCTTAGCATGTTCTGTATGTTTTCAGATTGCACGAATGACTATTACATAATCTTTTTCCTAATTACGTTTTTCCTTATCTTTTTAATTGACATGTACAGTCCATAAAGATTTCAAAGTTTAAATTCAGGCAGGTAATTAAAAAAGAACTTCACAAGTCAAGTTCCCACTGAAACAAAATATCAGAGGCAGCAAACACATATAATTTGACTTTTCCTTCCCTTGTCCTTAAGTCTCTGGTTAAAATATATAAATATTATTTACAGCAAGGCGAAACACATGGCTTTTCCTTCAGCAGGGAGAGTCCTAGTGACAAAGGGACTTAGGATTTTGTTTGCTTGCTCTTTCTCTGGCACCCTCAGTCCCTCCCTGTCGGCTGCCTAATGTCACAGTTCAGTCCAAGTCACGGCCACACAAGCCTCAGACTCACAGGCAACCTAGGGCAGGCACCGAAAGCCTGTTCCTTAGAGCTCCGAGTCGCATCTTTAAACAGCCTCAGATTCAGAAAGGAAGGAAAAACAAAAAAAGGAAAGGAAAAAGAAAAATAATTTCCCTTTCTTAGGCAAGTCCTTTAGCCAGTACATTAACAAGAGTTATCTACAGCTCCCCTTCCAGTGCTAAAAGAAAAATTGAATCTCTGTTCACCTTAAAGGGAGGATTTTAATTGCGTGCAGGTTCCTGACACAGGGCAGAAAAAGCCGTGAGCTAAAGCAAAGGAGAAGCTCGACTTCAGGCACACCTCTTCCTTCAGCATTCCCAATTCTCCTGCTTTTTAGGGCAGGTCTACACTTGCACTTCAGTTCAGATCAGACGTCGCTTTTCAGGTGAAACCCTCTAACATTGCGACATGGTCTTGCAGCAAAACTGTCAGATTGAACTACAGAGAAAGATGCCCCACCAGTAATGATCAGTTGGTCCATGACACCTTAATTTATTCATATGCTCCTCTCTCTTGGTATTTTCAACATTGCAAACCTACCTGAATCAATTTTGGGTTGGATTTCAAGCTGTAACAGATAAATACAAGAACATAAGTACTTGCCCAAAAAATGCTTCCTAGATAGCAAATGAAAGAGCTGAGGAAAAATTTAAGCCAGAAAATAGTATCTAAATGAGCATTATTTTCCTGGGGCTACTGACTGCGCATGAATGTCACTTTAACTAGTATTTTCTCATGAATGTATCTTGCAGATTTTTTGAGACCATGTTTGAATCAAATTGGGGTTTGCATTGCCTGTGTACATGGTTTGTCTTTCTCTAAGGCATTTTTTCAGCATTCTGCTGCAGCTTGGTCTGGGGAAGAAAGGTTTCAGTGCCGAGAATGTGAAACCCAAATTTTAATTATCAGTTTGAGAGATTTGATTATCTTATTCTCTACAAATGGTTA
>VXAK01010050.1:42557-60373 GCA_013399435.1 Arenaria interpres
CTCCAGGCCCCTCACCATCTTTGTAGCCCTCTGCTGTACCCTCTCCAGCAGTTCCCTGTCCTCCTTGAACTGGGGAGACCAGAACTGGACCCAGTGCTCCAGATGGGCCCTCCCCAGGGCAGAGCAGAGGGGCAGGATGACCTCCCTCCACCTGCTGGCCATGCTCTTCTTGATGCCCCCCAGGATGCCATTGGCCTTCTTGGCCACAAGGGCTTATTGCTGGCTCCTGGGCATCCTGTTGTCCACCAGGACTCTCAGGTCTTTCTCCTCAGAGCTTCTCTCCAGCAGGTCACCCCAAACCTGTCCTGGTGCAGGGGGTTATTTCTCTCCAGGAGCAGCACCCGCCACTTGCCCTTGTAAATGAACCTGCCCATGGTACCTGCCCATGAAGTGAGGCCAGAGCCAATCTTGAAAACAGAAAGAGTGCTGAGCCCAAGGTCTCAGCATCATCTGTTTCGCTTTCTGGTCCCATCCATCTTGACCAGCCCCACCAGCCAATGTAGGCATTGGCTGAGACATCCCCTTGCCACTTTGATCCTCGCTTGTCATTCACCTGCCCCTTCTGACCACCAGTGGATGGAGGATCAACTATGTCAAAGTATCAGCCGTACACTATTACACACATCAGAAGCAATCCACTGCTCACTTATGCAAATTCATATATTAGTGTAAAACTGGTGTAAACTAGAGCTGATTTTTAGGATTGTTCTCAGTAGGAATTCTGTTATCAAGATGAAATACCACTTTAGCTCTCTGTAACTAAATTAATCACATATAATTTAACCATCCCTTACGCACTGCTGTCTCTCACCTCGTTTACAAGGTGCCTTAAAATTTTCCAGTCAAGGTGCTATTAAACTGTTATTGCTATATTATTTTGAATTGAATGACTTCATCTGTTTGACATACTGTGAGTTCCTCTCCTTTTGTCCCTTCCGGCTCCTCAACTCCTACTAAAAACACATTATTGTGCTACAGTCTGAAGAGGAAAACAAGCGATGCTGGTGTTCACAAGTCCTGTTCCCAACGTTAAAGACTGGACTCCTCCCAAAAGGGCTATTGATTCTTGGACCACAGACAGAAATGATGCTGGTGTCACGAGACTCTTCTGTCCACCTGCAGGCAATCAGGATTAAAATACTGGTATTTGAATAAAGGTTGTCACAAGTGGATTACCCATCACAGATCTGAAAGAGGCTGCAGGTTGCTTTTTTGGGTGAAACTCCTTCCTACAATTTGCTGTTTATATGTATCTACATAAACATATCAAAAGCATGGCAAAGCTATGTCACTGAGAGTCTTGCCATCACCAGATAATCCTTTTCTTCACTTACTTTGAGGGACGATCTATTAAGTTCTGGAAGAAAAATGTGCTACTTGGCATCTCTGCAGAGAAGTATCTGACAAATATGCGAAAGATGACCTTATGGCTCCAAAGAGCTCTTGAGATAATTGATCGACAAACACACACATTATCAGACAGCAAAGCAAATTATAACCAGCCACTAAAGGCACCAGCGGCTCAATAAATGATTTCCTGACATTTCAGTATATTACGGAGGCAGCGTATCTTTCCTTTGGGGTTCGCATCACAGCAGGTCTATTTTCTTTGTAAACTCTAGATGGAGATGCACAAAAAGAAAAAAAAAATATAAAAGAATCTAAACAAAGCCATAAATATAATGGCAGGTTTGACTTTTGAAAATGAAAATGTCTTGCTAGGCTATTTGCTCAAAATCTAGACTATGGCAACAGTTTTCTGCAGGTTTTCCTGTCTGGTGCTTACATGATTGTGTGGTGCAGTACTGTATATAATTTCCCAGAAAAACAGGAAATAAAAAGCCTTACATTTAAACTGACAGGATATGATTAAAGTGGCTTTTTCTCTCTTTGACATCTATACATACAACAGCAGTAGATGAAACCTCTGACTGTTCAGACTGTTATTCTTTCTCCCTCTCCAAATAAGTACAAAACCTCCCCAAAGCAGTTGCAGGCAGCTGAATGGCTCAGAGCCCCAACAATTCTGCATGTACATTTTGACCTCCCCAGTCATAGACTCAACTCTATGCCGAGAGAAGAGTAAGGAGAAAAATCCAACAGCTGTGCGTGGTTCTGCATGAAAAACTGATGATTTCAGGCCAAGTCCTAGGAGAGAGCCCTCTGTACAACCACAACTTTCGCTGGCAGTTTTGAAGCAGGTGAGAGTGAATGGGCAACAGAAACGGAATTATTTCCTTACTTCTAGAGACACACTGGGAGCCAGCATACAGACGTCTGAACGGCTACTACAGCAGCACCAAGTGCTTACACATCTCTTTATGTCAAAGCACTCTGAGTGGTATAACTCTGTTTTCTAACCTGTGCAATTTCAGGAATCAGGCTGAAAACAAAATTTTGATTTAGTTTGGATTTATGAGTAAAAATTGCTCCTGTGACTATGAGAGCACCTTAAGCTTTCCAGGCATCTCCTAAGAAGCAGAGATGATAGAATGTCTAGAAGCATCCACTAAAATTTGTTCACATGAAATGAAACGAAAGATCTCATCTCCAGCCTTCAGCATACTTTTTTCCAGATGGGTTAAGTCAGCATTGGTTCTTAAGACCTGGATCGAAAGCCCCAAGTCACAGTGGCTACTAAAAATTGGGACCGCCCTTCACATAAAGAACCTGAAACAAAGCTGTGCCTGTGCCAGCTTCTGATCTGTGACTTTCAGCATTAGTTTCACAGCCACACAGCTGTCAGAGGCAAAACAGCGACTGCCGTTATCACAGTGGGGCAGACCCAGGCTTTCGTCTGTCTGTGTTTCAGCCCAGAAACAGAGTGGGACTAGGCCAACACTGGGACCAATGACACTACATCCGTCTAAAAATCCTACAGTTAATTATGCATGTAAAATAGGTAATTCTAACATAATTCTACAGAAACACCCAGTTTCTGATCTGTGGGAATGAGATGTCTCTCTCTGCATGTACATTCTTCCATCCAAGAGAAGCATTTAGAACCTTCCATCCACAAAAGAAAAAACTGGGTAAATCTGACGGTAAGAGCAGGACGTGGAACCAAAACATAGGGAACCTGGTCCTTCTTACCAGCAGCTTTGGGAAACTTGCTCTTTGGACTGATGGGTACCATTTTTTAACTGTTTTCCTTCCTTACTCAGATTTGCATTACATTCTTTTTTTCATCAACTTCTATTCCACCTAAAAAGTTGCACACACATAATATAATCCAAAGTAACTAAAAGTACAATAACAATAAAAGCATATATGGAACTCCGTTGACTCATTTGTTAAATATTTATAAAAAGGTAAGATAACAGAAACGTGGCAGAATCCATCTCAGCAGTCTGACAATACGATATGGCATTCATTCCTTCTTTTGCCTTTTGTTGCTCATTTTGCATGTGTCTTTGGAAATTATTTTTTTAAGCAACATTGAATCACTGACTTTTTTCTCACTTCTCATTCTGAATAAAAGCAGGAAAAAAATGTCTTGTGATGTAAAAACCACTCTTCTTTAAAGAAAGAGACAAAAAGTTTCAAAATCAGCTACCTTTAAGTTACCAGCTTAGATTTCCGAGACAGCAGTATATTGCTTTATCTTCATTTTTTATCTTCTGCTGTGTCACAAAAGAAAAAAGGAACATCGAAAAAAACAAACACTAAAACAGAATCATAATCAATGAAAGTACCAACTTTTAAAATGTGTTTTCCTTTTTTTTTTTTTTTTTTGAAGACCTTCCATGCACAAAAGAAAATGGATTAAAAACATTTTACAGTTCTGGGCTCTTTTCCACTCCCTTTTTACAACCTTCTCTTCTGTATTTACTGATGTTACTAACCCACACGCTGCAAGAGAAATACTGATCAAAATCCCATAAGGAGAACTGAAGTATATTGAGCTCTGTAAAAACTTAGCCTGTTTGCGTGGGGTACCTCTGCACGGGCAGTCTTTCACATCTCAGAATCCCCTGCCTGCTTATTAATGCTAATATACATATTTTAAGTCTATTTTTTTAAAATAGCACTAAATAAAGACCATTCCAAAACTGCCCTTGGTGACAGTTGGATGCCACATACGGACATGTCTCCATAAACAGGTAATAGACATGTGGCTTCTGGAATAAGGTTTCTGACCTTGAGTATCAGGAAAGGCAAAGCTTCTTCCCAAAGCAGGGAATGAATACAGCTGAGCTGCATCGCCAGGAGCTCCGCTGGGCAGCAGGTCTAATTTTGCTTGAGTTCTGATGGATTTCTTTTACAGAAAGCTGGAAAGCTGGTAGGATGGGTCAGGGGAGGGGATGACGTAGATTAAAATCTACCTGCCTGGGTTTATGCTTGAAGGAGGGTAGCAGAACTGCCAGTTCACTAGCAAAAGCCCTACTTTATTTTAAACACCTGTCTTTTTTAAAATTGACCTGGATTCTCTTCTGGTTTCTGGGTAATTAACAGAATGATTAAGTAAGGTCTGAGTCGTATTGAAAGATTCAGAAATGTGTGTTTGCAGTACATTTCTGAGAAGAATTTGGATCCTGATCAATGATCATGCGTTAATCTTTTCTGTGTTTGGTATTATGGCTGTTTCTGCTTCGTTTCAGAGACAGTTGGACTGCTAAGTAGTCCATGGACATGGCATAAGGACAATCATCTACAACTAATCCATAGCCAAAGAATCTATTCGCTCTGAAAATGGTAAAACTGCATACAGAAGTGTCTAAAGGAAACCTGCTGAAACGCCATGCTTAATGCAGAAAATTAAATAATTAGAAGCAAAAAATTAGTGTCTCCCCTTTGAAGTACTGAATTAGGTGAGGGTACAAGTCCACTGAAATAAAAGTCCTGTATTTTCTCTCTCTGCAGCTTATCTTCAGTACCACTGACCATTGGCCAGCACAGGCTCGATCTCAGCAAACCCCCAACAGATTCCACATTACCTTCAGGAGCAACACTCCCTACCCTGAGCCAAATGCGACGCTTTAATCAAGTCCATGAAGCGAGATGGAAACACAATGCAGCCTTCTGAAACAAATGCTTTGGCACAACTGATTGACTGTCTCCGTCCAAGGCAGTGACCTCCTACCACCACCGCCCCAACCGCAGGCGCAGCGACTGCGAGTGCATTCTGTCTGATGGAACAAAGGGAGGGGAAAAGGCAAGGGCAATCTGTGCAGAGGCTCACCCTCTTCACACCCCTGGGGAATTCTGCAACTCTAGAATCTAAGTTTCTCTACGCACTCACCCAAAAGAAAGCGTAGTTTGAAATCCATTGATAGCTTCGTTGAATAAATATAGAATAGAAATAGCATATGCCGCATAGAAATCCGCCCATAGAAGTGTCGGGTGTTTCATATGCGCATCCGTTTCTTGAAATGAAGGATCTAGTCACTAGTGGTTTTCTCCCAGCTAAAGTTTAAATAATTATTCATTGTAAAACTAATCAATTTCTGTTTACCTTCTTCTCATCTGCCAATTTTGAGCAGTAATGAAAACAAAGCTATAAGCTGAAAATAAGGCTTTAAGACATTGGAAGTCATTCTTTCTAATAAAGAGCACAACATGCTTCTTTAAGTTATTATTTTCCTCAAGAGGACAGATTTCCTCAGGCAGTAAAATGCTTCTATTCAAAGCATCACAAGGTGGAAAAGCCTGTTGGATTCTCCATCGCGGCAATACTTCCATAGGAAGTAGCAGGGAAAGTTAAAACAATAGTTCAGCTGGGGTTTTTTGGTTTGGTTTGGATTGTTTGGGGTTTTTTTGTCAATGCCTAGAAGCTTGAAGTTACTTTTTTTTGTTGGCGTGTTGGAGCCTAATACATCCATCAATCCACACAAAGAGAAGCAAGTGAACCCCTAAAAGTATAGCTATACCTAAAATGCAGTGCATGACAGGAAGGTAGTGTACTTTGTCAATATTCAAATACATGTAAGTTCTTCCAACTTAATTGCATACTTTCCATATTCAAATATATTTGATACTTTTAAAAGCTTTATGCATTTTAAGTTGTTCGTCATACTTTTTCCAGAGAGAAGCAGTTCTTGTGAAGAGCACAAAATACTGCTGGCCTGAGTTTGAAACGGGATTATCCTCAAGAGGCTTTAGGAAAATCATCTCTCTTCCTCTAACTGCTGCTTGATGTCGAAAATCAGGAAGCACAAAAAAAAATCTGGTAATGAGAGATAGGTAGCTACTCAGACAGCATGAAAATTACAATCTTTATACATTATATATTTAACATATTTATACACACATTAGTAGGTGTTTATTTTATATATACACTCAAATACCAAAATACATACCTCAAAATAATTTTCAGTTAATGGCTGTAAGAAGTCTGAGTGTAGTCAAGCAAAGAGCGTTATAAATTGTGCTAATGTTCTTAAAACTCTACCTGTAAATATTTAGGGTGTGCTTTTAAACTGTTGGGTTTGCACTAATCTTATGAAATTATTGTTCAAATAAAGCTGGCTGCAAGTAGTAAGTCAACCAACACCCTAAACAGATGCAAACCCAAAATGCAAATCAGTGTGAAAAAAAAGAAAATAATATCTCTGCTTTCTTCTCTCTTTTAGGATTTTAATTATATTCCTGTTAGACAAGATGTACACAGGACAAAAAGTACATACTGAGTACAACTCTGAATCTTAAATAATGTAACTGCCTGATGCGCTCATGACAATCTTTAGATAGCCTTCAGAATAGATATATATATATATATTTAAAATTAAATTATAAACCACCCAATATTTGACTGACAACCCACTGGATCACTGGATGTGGTTGCCAGGATACCACGAAAGCCACTTGCTTCTCTCTCAGCAGTCTGCCAGACCTGCACACAGTGCCACGCACATTCTTCTTTAATCCTGTTCTAACGTTTATCTGACCTTTCACTTAGAACAGTTTAAGCAAAAAAGAAGTGTTTGTTCATGAACAAATATACGTATTTGATGATCCATATTCAGGTCACAAGCCGAACAGGAAAAGCTGTGTGCTGAAATTTCATGCCAAACTGTACAAGAGAGGGCAGGATCACACTCTGTAGGAAATTCATTTTCCTTTTCAAGAGATTGCATGGCAGACGGAGACGACGATCCCCAATTTCAAAATCCATGTCAATAAAATCAAACAGGTCTCTATAAACATTCAAATGCTGGGGGAGCAGAATGAGACAAAAGAATGGAAAAGTCTGCTGTGGAACTGCAATCACATCAATAGCCATGTGGATCGGAATTAAATAAAGTTGCTCAAGACTACTTGGGGAAGTGTTACATTTTAAATAGAAATTTAATTATCACCTAAGATGCAGAGCACACCCCTCAGAATTTTCTAAGAACTAACATCAGAGTTCTAGCAACGAGAAAGAGAGAACAGAGACAGGGAAGAAAAAGGAATCAAATTAATAATCTTTTGAAATGCACGTCATGGCTATGGGTCCTTATGACTGTAGATTCTAATAAAATTACACACTCAATATTCTCTATTTCCTCTCAAAAGTTAGTTCTGCTCTCGGGCAGTGGACAGAGCACTTGATACGATGCATAAAAGTGGCCAAATCACATATGTTGTGAAGTTAACATAAAAGAACCTCGTAATTCCAGCACTTCATTTCCAGAATCCAAACAGTAAAACCAGGTAAATGCTGACTAAGCTGCAAATGGGCACCCTCCATTTCCATGTGTTCATAAGAGAAAGCATCTCTGGAAAAAACAGTGGCGTGCCCTTCAGATGAGAACACTGCATCTATCCCTAAAGGATCAGAAACAGGTGGTGCAAAGACATCAAAGAATCACAGAATGCTATGGGGTTGGAAGGGACCTCTGGAGATCATCTAGTCCGACCCCCTGCCAGAGCAGGTCCACCCAGAGCCGGTTGCACATCCTCCAAGTACAGATATTTCTCAAACTTTTTAAGAACACTTCATTTACAAAACACTCATTTTTAATTATTTTCTCTACAAAGAGAGACTCTACTCGAGCTTTCCTCAACATCCAGCAATGTGAGGGCAAAATTATCCATCAGCATCCAAAGGTCTGGTGTGTTAGACAGAACCGTGGTGGTAACACATTTATCACTGAGACAAGACAGACCGAATCTCAGGACGCGGTTCACTACAGCTAATGCAGTTTATCCCAGCTACCAGTAAGAACAGGTAAGGAACAATATTGCCTTTGGGAAAACTGAGTGTTTAAAAACTTTTTCCAATCTCGTATTAGAAAGTTCGTTCCAGATCCCTAGATCTACATGAGGAAAAGAAACCAGAATATTTTCAATAATCATCCATTTTAAATTTCTGTCTGTATCAATGCGGTACAAATTAAATGTCAAGGAACTTTAGAACAAAACAGATTACTGGCTTTTATGAATTGGCCCTTCAATGATGTCAGAAAAAAAAGTTACTATTTTACAGAAACAAAACACTAGTCAAATCTAACCCATCCTGGCAAAGACTTGTGGTTTGCTGTAGTTCTGTTTTAATATAAATCAACATTCTCCCTCTGCTAAAGTTCAATACCACACCACAAGTAAAATACATGGACAGCTCCGAATTCCTTGTCATCCTTTGGCAAGGAAACCTTGACTCAGGTCAACCCCTTTTTAAATCTCTCATTCACCAAATACCGAACCTGTTGGCAATGCATCCTGACATTATAGCAATATAAATATTTTGGTTTTAAGATAGAAGGCTTCCACAGATATTATATTCCTGTCCTCTCGAAAATTTTGAAAGCAGAGGAACTTAGTTTAGGCCAAAGCAGAGAATGACTAACCAGACGGCTTTGCTCTATTCTCCTGTTTCCCACACCGGTAACGGAGCAGCAGAGAAGCACAGGTTTGACCACGAAAGCCCTGGAAACAGAGCTTGCTATTCTTCAGTTTCCTAAAGAATTGCATGGGATTCTCATAGTCTACCTGGATTCTGTATTTATTAGTAATGACCTCAGATAACCCAATATCTATAAATAGAGTATGCCCCCTTAAAGTGACAGCATTTGCACTTGAGGCTACGACTCCCACCTTTTGCTGACAGCCCAAGGAAAACCACATTTGGGAAAATTCCTCCTTTCAGTGATTTCCCCCATCTCTGCCAAAGGCATAAGGTTTTCCCTTCCTCTCCTACTCCTCACTCTTCCCCGGCCCCACTCACATCCCGAGTGGTTAGTGTCTGCTCTTCTTGGCAGGTAGCTCGAAACGTGGAATGGATTTGTTGTTCGGAACGGCCGCTTTGCTAAGGAATCCTTTGCTTGTTGCTAGCACTGTCTGTGGATAAAAGTGCGAGGGTAAGTACTTGAAGTTCTAGAAGCGTGGGCATGAAAAACACATACTTAGAAGAAAACAAAAAATAATGTTGCCATTTGCTGCTTGCTGTATGACTGATGAAAAGCCTCTCATCATTCAACGTGTAACTCCTGAGATGCAAGTGCAGCACTACCATGAATAAGTCAGAGGCTTCTAGCCTCTGGTAGTATCTCAGTGCGTTGAATATTGAGAATAAAGACACTTTTGCAGGGTGGAATTCACTACTAGGATCTGCAGGCACACAGCTGAATTACTAATGGGATTCAACTCAACTACCTTTTCTTTTGAAACTTTCTTTTGTTTAGGCCTGGTTAGAATTAAACATGTCTCTTCTTCTCCGTTAATTATTTCAGCTACTCTTCTCGTGCAATCAAAGCCAAAGGACAGACTGCTTTCATTGGGACGGTACAGAGATCCTTGCTTTGTTTAGGAAACAAGCGTGTATTTCTGATTTGAGTAACTAAGCTGAAACACTGTGCCACCGCTATTATAGATCTGTCTTTGCAGCTGCTGCCCCTCCTATTTTTAGCATAACATCCTTACAGAGACGGCTCTGGACTCCAGGTGGGATGGCTGTACTGTTCAAAATTCCCCTCCCATACCCAGGTTGTACATTGGTCCATGCTGTACCTGCATATTTGAATTCTTGCAAATCAATGAGTAGATTTTCCATATAAGACCACTTACAGTGTATTACATATTTACCAACTCTAATGTGTGAAACTGTGAGACTTCTCCAGATCGGGATCCCAAAGACGCTTTCCAAAAACACCAACTGATTATTCTGTTTTATGTGTTGCTGCTCTCAAGAAATGAGAATAAAGGAAATCTTTAGGTTGGCTTTCTTTAGTAATTTTGACACAATTTCCTTGCTAAATAAGAATTTCCGTTACTTCAGCAAAGGAATTAAGCTGCATGCGGGAAAAAACAAGCAGCCCTCGGCTGAAGCAATGTAGCCAGCAAACGAGTCACCCAATACCATCATTTTGATAGTGTTTACTATTAATAATGGCTTTTTTTTTTTCTATTACCCCCTCCTGAGTCAATCTAAATAGTTTCTTCTGCTGCTTTAAGAAAAACAGCAGCAAAGATGAGCTTGAAAAGCAAGTTTTAAGAATACACAGCTGTCTGCTACCTGTCTTTGCTGAAAAGCACCAAAGAATCCGGGATCTCCAAGACCGTAGGATCTCCAAGAGATGCACTAGCAGCAGTAATTGATGCTGAGAGCAACTTCTCTGTTGTACCTCGGCAGCTGCTATTTTATGTAGAACTGCCAAAGAGAGCTTTTGTGCTGATCAAATAAGAAGCTTTTGATAACTGACTGAAAGCATTTGGTGGAATAGCACTTCAGAACTTGTTTATTTCCACCCAAAAGTGGAGTAAAAAAGGGAAGTTTGTTTTTTTTTTTTTTTAAAATAGAAATACCAGAATGAAAATTCATAAGAATATAATTTTTAAAATGACAAAACAGAATATTTCAAACAGTTCCAATCAAAACAGCTCAACTGAAATGACATCTTTCAAGCTGAACTGCTTTATTTTATTTCACCGCAGTGATCAAACTATTTCAGTAGAAATTACTTATTTTTCTATAGAGGAATATTGCCTTGCAAAAAAACGTGTTTTCAGATTCATATTCCTAGATCTGTTCCCTTATGGGCCTGGCTACCAACCAGATTATGTTCTATATAACACACCCCACAACTCCCTCGGAGCATTCACTATAGAACGACAAAATCTGCACGGGATCCAGCCCAAGCAGAAACGAGATTGCTGTGCACAGGCAGACCATGACTTAAGAGGAGACTTAATTTGATATTTTGGTCACAGGATAAAGCACAAAGCATATTAACTGAGGTTAGACTGCCAGTCCACTGCTCCCACTAAATATTCAATATCGAAATGGCTTCACTAAAGGCAAATCGGGCCTGAAAAGACTGGTGGTCTTCTACGATGGAGTTACAGCATTGATAGACAAAGGAAGAGCAACTGACGTCATCTGCCTGGTCTTGTGCAAAGCATTTGACGCTGTCCTTCATGACATCCTCATCTTTAAATTGGAAAGACATGGATTTGATGGATGAACCTCCACTTGGTGGATAAGGAGTTGGNTAAGATCCCTTCCAAAAAAACCATTCTGTGATTCTAAGATTCCATGGATTTGTAAGAAAAAATTTCAAATCTTTTCATGTTGGAAATTTCTGTTTAGGAAAGTGTTGTTTTTCATTATAAAATCCTTTTCATGTGCTCTCAACAATCTTAATCACCAATTTTCATTTCAACACAGCTTTTTTATGGTCTATTTTTATTTAAAACAAATAACCTGCTAAATTCAAAGCGTTCATACAGAAATATAAAATAAAAAAACTAAAAGCAAAACCAACGCTCTAACCAGTTAGGTGCAAAGAAGTCCCACTGTACCCCTAATCCTCCTTCGTCAGGGTCATCTCTCTCAATTTTCATTCAAAACTGTACCACAACAACATCTAAAAGCTGGATTTCATGACAGATAGATTCAAGCCAAGGAGGAGGAGAATTCTCAAGTCAAGTGTCTCTTTCTGACCAGTCCTCTTCTCTACGCTAAGACCTTTCATTTGCCTCATTGTCTTTTGTTATAGTTTTCTCAACTTCTGGTAGCACTAAAAGAAAATGGAATTTAAACTAAGAGTTACTAAAAACTCCTTTATAAGGCTTCTCTCATTACAGGTTTTCTTTCACAATACTTTATAAAGGCCATCTGGACCATTGTTCTCTATTTGACGGTGCAGGAACCAGGGGTTACACATCAGGTGAAGACCAGCTGGGAAAGGAGACAGCTTTGAAAACAAGGGTCCTGGCTCAATGTCTTAGTATTTCTGAAGAAAAATTTTAAACTGTCAACACTATTGTAATCTTTATAATGTCAACTCAAGATGTTTAGGGCTTTGGTTTGCTTTTTTTATTTATTTAATCATTATTCCTGACGTTTGATATAGCTGTGTACCACGCCTCTAGACTGTATCAATTTAGATACAAGTGACTACAAATGCTCTTTTCCCTACTGCACAGGAAATATGTTCAAATATTTATCTTACCAAATCATATAATCATATTCAAGAGTTGTAATTTTAAATTAATCTATCTGCTGTTAAAGCAACTAGACAGCTTTGCTGGCTTTGTATCTTACCTTACATTTGGTTAGCCTAAGCTGTTAGAATTTGAAGATGGCTTGCTTTTCCCCAGGGGAAAATATCACTCAGTTAACAATTAAAATGATAATAATTATACAAATGTGCAACAAATTATATAGAAAATTTGATGTAGTGTAATGAGAAAGCATAATGAAAAACACTCTGAAGTACATACCCTCGTTTAATGTCTAATAACTTTGAGAACTTAATATATTAGGAAATTGGAGTTAAAATATTTAAATTTTGATAAATATTCTTTACAATTGCTTTTGATTAAAACATAAACTAATATAAACAGGAAAATGTTAAATTAAAGAACCTTAGCCACATTGGATAATTTTTCTCAGAGTTCTTTTCACATCTTGGTTCAATGTTCTTTGGATTTGCTTGGTTTCAAAGCAGAGTGCTTGGGTTACCTGTTCTCCTGGTTTTTCCTCCCCAGTGCCTGAGGTTAACAAGTTGTTTATTGATTTTTATGTTTATGTAATGTTCTGTTCTATTAAACGGGCAAATTGTGTATCCTACCGAGCAACTGAAGATGTTTGGTTTTATACAGTCCACAGATCTTATTTTTGAGTGAAAAATAGAGGTAAAGTCATGTAATTTGCTTTTACCTGAAAAAGCACAATATGGGATTATTTAGAGCTCAATCTTGTAATGTATCATTCTATCATAACACAGATATATTGTTGTATTTTACAGAACTCCATAACTCATGCACTGCATGTATACATATTATACAAATCTGAACTGATTTGGGATTCCATGTGGGAATATACGTGCCCACAGGACTACATGGGATCGTATCATCTTTAATGAGGGGCTGATTAGCAAACTTGATTTACTAGCCTGGGATTTTGGCTCACAAGCAAAATTTCTCCCTCTGTAGAACATCACTGTAGGAGTTCCTATCAGTTTGTATAAATTAAGTTTCTATAAATTAAGTTCTCTCGGAGTTGTCAAAATTGTTACCCTACCCCCACCGCCCCTCACTCCCCTTTCTAATGGCTTTTTATTGCCCGGAGAAAGCATGCACATCTCCATATTCATAAAAATGTTTCTTAAGGTGAAAAAGGAGTTCCTTCAAATACTGATTAAAAAGTAATTGCCTGAGGCCTTGAATGGAGCAGTAATGCTGAAATCAGCATTCATTTCAAAGTTTTTAAAGACGTGAAGAGAAATAAATCCACATCTCTTACATATTTATTGCTAAATCACATACCGGTACATTGATCTCTCTACCCACTACAGTCCAATCACCACAACCTATAGAAATACCATAAATTACCTATAGCAACACTAGATGCTTCTCTTAGGTTATTTGTCCAAATCTTTGTGCCTCAACAATACCTCACTGGAATGAAATAATTTACATGATCCAAAGACTCGGCTTAAAGTTCCCGAAATATGGAACAGTCACGCTTTTATACAGACAGACTGACACAAATGCACAATCGTACGGTTACACGAAGAGGTGACAACTATTTTCCAGCTCTCAGATTTAAAAAGCGAACCACCTCAAGCTTCCTAGCTAATCCAATACTATAAACGGACTCGGCAGTGAGTACAAAGCATCTTTGATTTACCAAGGCATTACTGTAGCCCTCTTCCTTCCTTTGTATTACAGACAAGGATATACAATAAAAGAGAAGCCTGCAGCTTAACAGAGATGAGGAAGTTTCCTCCATGCAAGGGCTCTATTCATACAACTGAGCAAGCGACCACATTATTTAGGCAACATTGAAAACTGACGCCTTCCAAAATATTAAGAAGACCAGAATTTGCCAGTGTGATGACAGCTGAGATCATCTCTAATCTCTAAATGTCAAAAAGATTAAATACAGAAATTTATGCATGAGAGAGGGAGAGAAATCTGGAGGAGAAAAAGAGTATTTTCAGAGCCCAAGACATGGCACCGGCAGACCTGCTTCTGGCGTCACAAGGAGTACCTAAGCATGTAGAGAAGGCCTGGCACCAGAAACAGGTGAGGTGGGTGTTGAAGAGGTTCAAATTCAGACACCCAAATTAGGAGATCAGTCTGGTCCTAAAATCACTAGAGATGCAAAGAGCAACCTCATTTTGGGGTTCCTGGAAGACTCTGTCTCCCTCTTCTCATGGACCATAAAGGGATCCAGCTGTAATGAAAACATCAACATTGATCCCTCAATTTTTTTTATCTACAGGAGCTGTACTGACACCCATAGAGAAGCTGTGGTGACTCCACTGCTCAGTATGCCAGCTCCCGCTCCACTGAACTGAACTGAACTGAAGGACGACAAAGGCAAAGTGGCTGAGGAGTCACAGTTCACTCTCCCTTGGCTTTCCTCTTCCACTGCTCTACTTTGGTCTTGGCAACCGATGCAAGCTTTAGGTGCCACATAGCACCACAGCGTCTTTCTAGGTATCCTGGGCCTGGGTTTGTCCTCATCACCTCATCCGCAGGCACAGTAGCACCTACTCACACCTACAAGGACATAGAACCAAAGATAGGACACCTCAGAGTAACCACAGGTCCCTCAGCCCAGCTACTAACCCCAAGCTTCTTTCATCAACACCTGTGATCTTGTTTGTATGATTCTTACCCCAAACATCAACATTTATCTCATTCTATAGAAGATACGTTTCTCACCTGAGGGCTCACTTCTCTTTCACCTTTTTGCCAGTACAGGGACAGAAATTCACGTGGTTTCTGATATTCTGTGCAGTTTGTGCTACCCTTAGCGCGAAGGACCTCTGGCCACGTTATGCTCATGGACATGGCTGGGTTTTGCCTGGAGAAAAAGACTGTCATTTGGTCTCCCTGCTGGAGGGCAGTGCTGTAATCACCTACACAAGCTCCAGACATGTTTGGAGGAGCGCCTTCCGCCCAGTCTCCAAATGCCCCACTCCCCACCACCGCTTTAAATTGCCCCTTAAGCTTTACAAGCGAGACTTTGCAAATAGGCGAAATGATGCAGAACATTCAATTACAAGGTCTCTGCAGGAGCCAGCGGCAGCCTCTCAAGGCTCAGGTTTGCCTTGCAGGACATCCCAGTTTGACACCCATTCACGGCTCCATTCTGAGACATTTAGCATAATACAGAGGCCAATGCTGCAGCGGCTGATGTCCTACTTGCTGCAGAGCCGCCGGGGAAAGGAAGGCGCGTGGGATCATTCAGCAGTGCCTGTGGGTGAACAGACTGCAAACAGAATCCCAAAGAAGACTCATCCAGACAGCCCAGACAGAGGGAATGAGCGTGTAAAGTTAAAAGGGTGAAGAAATATAGCATATACGTGTCGGAAAAACGAGAAGACAGGGCAAACAACTTTTCAGGAATGGTTGCCTGTACCATTTTCAGCCACTCACTGTCATCACGGACTTGTCATTACTTAAATTCCGTTCCAACTCTGAAGAAAATCCCCTTCTTTTTTTTTAAAACTCCAAAAATAGGAAATCTCACCGTGGCTGTAAAAACGACAAAGGAATGTACCATGACAAATCACGATAATCACTCCGCACCAAAGCAATCAAAGTTAAAATATGCTAAATTTTTAAGAATAAGCTAAACAAGTGTGAGTAGCTACAAATTGTATCTATCCACTGGTAGCTTTATTCTATAGCTATTATTATTATTGTTTATGGGACACATGAACTCTGTGGGTTGGGAATGGCAAAACATCAGTGCAGCGGTTTGAGGCTGAACACTGCCAAGGACTGGATGCAGATATCCATAAACCTCACGAGAAAAGCATCGCCCTTGACGCCTCTAATGAAAAGGAGATTGCAGAGTTTCGTGCATCTGCTCTGCCCAAGTAACAGGCGTTGCAGAATACTGAAATATAAAGAATACCCCATAATGACAGCAGAGGTAGAGCTTGTTAACATATCAGATGTGTTCAGTGTTGAATATTTTCTAAAATGTTATGATTCTCTGCTATTTATAATTCAAATTTTAGGATGATTTTAAGAAAGGATTGCAGAATAAACTTAAAAAAAAGTAGATTAGTTCTATTTAATTTTAGCCAGAAATATTTTCTTTTGTAGTGGAAGGAATTCTCTGTTTAAATGCAAACAGATCTACCCATAATTCAACATTGACCATAAAATGGAAAAATTATTATTCCAGGAAGAAGATCAATAGTATTTGAAATATAAAATTTTGTTTGTTGGTATCTCCAGTTTTGCTGTTGCTTTTGGGGGCAGTATTTTGAGGAGGATTACAGGGAAGCTAGGAAGTGTTTTCTTCCTCTTTTTCATTTTATCTGGGTAACCCAGAGCGCTGTTATTTATACAGCTTTAGAAAGGGACACTGCCTTCCATGCTAAAACCTAAAATGATTAAAGGTCTTCCTTACAAGGTTACCTCCAGCTTTTTCATATACACTGAAGTCAACACTATTTATGGATGACAGTGTCAGCAAAAAAAGAATATAGCTTTTTTTTTTTGTCCCTTGCAACTGAAACTCTTGGTTTATTTTAACTTTAAGCAAGATAAAAATACGGCTTTGTTTATGATTTCACCGGTTACAATTTAATCCTCTGCAAGATCATTAAAACTTTTATTTGCAAGTCTGCATCCAGTTTTTATTGTTCTTTTAACTGAAACCAACTTCCAAATAATAATGTCTTCAGTTCTGAATTATATATTTGCATTAAATAGGCATGATTCCTTCTTAAGCATACAGGATACTCTCTAAATTAATGTATGAACGTCATAGACTGCTTGAGGCTCACGGAAGGTACGGTTAGTCCAGGGGTACAACATTTGCAGAAATCATTTTAACTCATATATACGGGAAGAAACGTGAATGCTTAATATTATGCCAACAGATGATTGGTAATATTCCTGAATCTGGATTAAATGCTACAGTATAGCAGATATAAAACAAACCAAAGTGATTTATAATATAAAGAAACATTACACAAATTAGAAAGATTAACAACATCCTTCCACTGTAGTAGTAGTTCCATCTCCTCAAATAATGATGGTAGTAAGTTATATAATTATGAAATTGTGGTATTTTTCACCCTGAGGACTCCCAAAGCAATGCATAAATGCAATAAACCAAGAAACAGGTTATGCAAGATGTTCTTTTGGTCCCCCACTGAACACTGCTTTTTCTGAGCTAAGTAGCAGTCAATTGCAGAAGGAATTGTACACAGCAAATAGCTGGCAACTTCAGCTACAACTGAAAAGGAAATCTTTAAAGCCACTAAATTTACACTGCTACAAATGTTGGCTATGACTATGAAGTTACCTCTAGAGGTGGTGTCACAGAACCTTCCTTTGCAAATTACTTCAATGTATCCGAGTACGCACCTTCACGGAATCACAGAATCAGGGAATTTTTGGAGTCGGAGGGGACC
>VXAK01010050.1:86459-152053 GCA_013399435.1 Arenaria interpres
GAACTGGGGAGCCCAGAACTGGACCCAGTGCTCCAGATGGAGCCTCCCCAGGGCAGAGCAGAGGGGCAGGATGACCTCCCTCCACCTGCTGCTCACACTCTTCCTGATGCCCCCCAGGATGCCATTGGCCTTCTTGGCCACAAGGGCCCATTCCTGGCTCATGGGCATCCTCTTGTCCACCAGGACTCCCAGGTCTTGCTCCCCATAGCTGCTCGCCAGCAGGTCACCCCCAACCTGTCCTGGTGCAGGGGGTTATTCCTCCCCGGGTGCAGCTCCCGACACTTGCCCTTGTTGAATTTCATCAGGTTCCTCTCTGCCCAACTCTCCAGCCTGTCCAGGTCTCTCTTTCCCTACTCAGGCCCATTCCATTGCCCCAGCAGTAACGCTTTCCCACCTAAGAATACCTGCTTGTGTCATTAAAGTGATTTTAGATTTCTTTGTTGTTGCTGATGTTCTATTAAAAATACTAATCTTGCTTTAATAAACAACTTCAATGTTCACGATGCACTGTAAAAGTTCAGTGTAATGTAAAGTTGCAATAGTGAAATTATCAAGAGAACATTAATTTACTGAAAAGGCTGGCAGAACTGATTATCAATCTGGGGTGATAAAAGCACTCAGTTGTTATTAGAAATGGCCACTCATGCTTTCCTCTTCTCTCCAGAAAAATAATTCTCATTACCCACTATGCTGATACTGTAATTTAAAATCTGAAGTCTAAGAAGGTGCACTTTGTGTTTTAAAGCATACCACGACGCTCCAAATACAGCTATGACACTACCTAAAAAAATCCCACATCCTGAGTCAGAGAGGAGAGATCCATTTGCACGCTCATACCTATCCCACGGGGCTGCTGGGTGCACAATGGCTTTAAACAATGTCGGTGTGCACTGAGTGACACAAAATGCTGCTAATGCAACCATTACAACCAACAGCAGCTGGACCCATTTTCTACCACTTTTCCTGAAGACCTGCAATTGTTCTGTCAGGACTTTGTATTGATATTTACCCACAAGGGCATCAGAGAGACATCCAGTAACTCGTAGTACAAAGGGTTTGCTGTTTATTGGTGTAGTACCTTGCTTGGAAATCCTGCTTGGTTCTCACCTGATCTCATCTCATTTCTTTGCTCAAACTCCCATCAGTGCCTAATGCCCATTAAAGACTTCTCTTGTGGTTACTCTGATTTACTTGAGGCATGTACTAGTCCCAAGAATCTTTTGGAAAAATGCCGGGGAGTGACAGTCAAGAGCACCTGATTCTAAACAGTAGCTCAGTTATGTTTTACCACTGTTTTCTGCTTAGCAAACCGATGACAAATACTGTTTTGTTTTCCATGCTAAAATCAAATGCATTCCCTTTTGCTTTCCTGTAATCCCCAGCTACGCACAATGATTTTTACAGATTTCAATTCCCACTATTTTGATAATTGTTACATTTTATGGAATTAATTTAATTCCTTTTCTAGCAGTCCAGGTTTTGAATGCCTAAGGAAGAAAAGGCATCGTCGTTACCTCAGAAGCATTCACCTTCCCTCTAATGAGTTGATCTAATCTACTGTGCAATGCTCTTTAAGCATAAAGGTACACAACTGACTGACGGCTGGGCAAAGTAGGAACTTTTAAAAATCAAGAATACTCTTAAAGAATATCTAAGTATTTCTTAAATTGCTGCCATGAGTAACCCTTCAACAAAGCAGATGGTTATTTTACTGGCACCAAACAAGAAAACTGAAGGTTTTGACAAATATGAATCTAGGACTGGCATACTAATTTGAAGATGGCTCTCGATGCCAACTTTCATCTAGCAACTGTCTTAGAGGGGTTTGGAACAATATTAAAATCACAGCAGTAAATAATTAATTTAATGTAACAGTCTGACTGCTCAGGCTAGTTTCTGGTTATATATGATCACAGAACAGTAGTCAATTGTGCTCAAAACAGTGAGGTGAAAAAAAAAAAATCCTTTCTTTTTTAGGTTGGATAAGACAGCCTGCGTAATGCTTGTTCTTCAATTAAGAGATAATTTTACTGGAGTAGAGTAGAGGACTGTCTTCTGCAGTGAATAAGTACTGAGGAATACCTACATTACAACTGCATTACAATCACTTTGTGTTATACCAAGTGTTTTCGAAAATTCCTCATTTTATCCTGTGGATGCCAGAACAGCAGAGGACAGCAAAAGAAGAAAGAGAATGGAAAGATGCCAGGAGGTGGAAATACAGTGTGCTTCCTCCAATCAGGGGCTAATTAATTCATGTAAGCAGAGTGTCTATAAATAAGCAGCAGCTACATGAAACAGCTGATTTCCTTTAATGATGCTTCATTTTTCTAAATGTTTATTACAAACTAATAGCAATCTGGCAAGCTGACTGGCTCACATTAATGTCACCGTGTCACACTTACAGCAGAGCCATTTCATGTGAGACAAGGATCACATTCGTAGCAAAGCCATTTCCTGTGGAGCATAAATTACAATCCCCAGTACAGACTTGAAAGATGAAAACCAAAATAAATGCAGAGATTTTTGAACACCCCCAAAAAACCTAAATAACTTATGCAGTTATTATTATTATTAGCTTCATTGCCATTCCCATTTCACAGAGCTAAAACAGAAGATGACATTTACACAAAGACATTCACCCAAAGTCCAAGTAAGACTTTGAAAAATCAAGTTTCTCAAATCAAGGGCCTCCAGTTCAGCCAAACCAATTTGTTTTCCTCCATTATCGCTTCCTTACCAGTTTTTGAAGTAATTTGGTTTTAGGTTTATACTTCTAAAATGTTTTTTATCACTCTACCAATTAGTTATCTTAAAGAATGTTTGGTAAACGGCAATCTGGCATTTTTGTTTAACACACTAAAATAAATTAAACTCAAAATGGTCCCACATATGCTCTCTGTCTGACCTTCTCTTTCATGAGGAATTAACTGTTCTGGAAACTAATCTATTTGACTGGGGCATTCATACTTAGAAATTTGTACTGCTTGCCAAAGGTCAGCTCTGATCATCTCTCTTCACTCTAATGCTGCCCTCTTTCTGTGTAAATGTTATGCCTTATTCCCTGAATAAATCTTGCAGGCCATGTTTACTGCTGCTGTTTGTTTCAAGCAAACATCAATCTTACAGCCATGATTAGAATTTTTCAGGAGTTTCCTGATTCCATCTTAGAGGAGCTAAAACTGGACTTCTCAAAGCTCAGTAGACATACAGAAGCAAGTCATCCGATTTTCCTCCTTCCATAGAAAGCCTTGCCCATTTCTCAAGCACCGTTGTAACCCTCTCCAGATCCTCTACACAGAGAATGAATAATTTCCTAAAAAGTGAACTGTTCCTTGGAATCCATAAGTACACACAATTTGCACTCGCGAAATTAACAGACTCTAAGGGACTGATACCTTCTTCCGCTGGTGTTTCCACAGGACAGCAGAATCTTTAAATGCAAGCACAAAACCATAAAGGGAATCAGCAGCTATTAGCAAAACAGCAAGAACCTTGAGTATTCAGAATTATTTTAACCCTTGCTTGCTTCGTCACAGAGCACAGCGACAGTGCTCACAAAACTCCACTTCTCTACGTTAGACCGTGAAGACCATTCTTAGACAGCCCAAGTGATGTCCACGGGACAGCTTCTGCAAATGTGCTCTGCAGTCTGTGTGGATGGCGAAGGGGAATGAACGTTGTTAGGTGCCGGTATGTGCACGCACACACACAGGTACCGCACGCGGCTACTGAGTTGTACCCAGCATTTCACACTGAACTCCCCTAACTTAAAAATGGACGTACTCCAATCAAAGACAGAGCTGCAGCTATAACTCTGAACTAAAATACTCCTACGAGCAAATCCAACTTCTTAGATATGGATGGATAACAAACTCCTCAGTATTTTTGATCCGCTCATCCCAGCCGCAAGTATTTTCTCTTCTGGGTCACATAATACACAACTGTGCAGATGTACAAACATCAGGCCAATTATTCAAACATTGTCTACCTGAGACTTACACCCAAAGGTGATATTTAACAATTATGGTGGCTACAGGCAAGATTATGCCTTAGATAAGCTTGTAACTAAGTGAGTTCAGGGAGGCCTGAACATTTAGAGTGGAAGGAAAATTTTGCTATTATGTGCTTAGTTGTGTCCAACATTCATTTTCACAGCTGGGCATACATGTCCTGATGTTTTTAATCGCTTATTCAAAATAAACAAGAGCCAGAACACAAAACCACTGAGAGACATCTCCCCTTGGTGTTTTAGCCACATTTTGTTCTTCATATGAAAGGACTATTTTTGCATATGAACATGGGATCTCACGCATCTGGGAAGTGAGAATCAAAATTAAAAGTCCTTTTCCTGACAAATTTAGACAAGATGCTTTACTACCAGCAGTTTATGAGTTATTTGCTCTTCCATTGCAGCAGATTTTCTTTGCTCTTCCTTCCATAATTAATTAAATATTCACAGAGATAGGAAAACCATAGAGACTGGTAGTCCAGAAATTCGGCAGGGCTGTGGGGTATGTCAGGACCGTATTGTTTGGATACAAACACAGAACAATTTAAAACGGGAAGTCATCAGTCAGGGAGGTTCTTGTTATGCCAGAGCTTTGCCCTGGATATGCTGTTTGGGTGGATACGCACACATGGACTGACATGGAATTTACAAATGCTGGTGTTGAACATACCCTTTGTATTACACACACATGAAAGGGGGAGGCTCAATATGCCATTATGCTTTGGGACACATCAAAATTTCAGAGTTTTCAAATATGTGCACACAAATTAGTATATATACCATGTTTTGATCATAGTATACGCATAAAAGTAATTACACACAAAACTACTCTTGTGCCTATTTGTAGAGTACGCTGTATGAAGTGGATTAATTTAGATAATACAGTTTGTTGAATTGATACAAACCTTATTTGTGTCTTCATCAGAATATTATCAGTGCAACTACAACAGTGCCGTATTAGCGCCAGCATGTATACTGCTATAACCTAGAAAAGTCCTTAGCTGTGTATGAGGAATCTCAGAGGAACCAAATATTCCATATTCATGTCTGTGTGTCATCTTAATGAATCCAAATATATTCTGAAGGGGAAACATTTACTCAAGCACAACAAATGTATTATTTTCTTGAATATAGACTTTGCTCAATATACCTTCCAGAAACCCTCTACCAAACTCATTTATGCCTTAAAACTTGAGAAGTTAAATGAAGTTACAGGTATTATTTTCAGAATCAAGGAGACTACAAAACCTAGCAAACTCGAAGCTTAATTATCTGAGTTTCAAATTCAGTGTTTGAGAGTATATAAAAAAAAAAGAAATAGCCACTTCCTGTAATGGAGAGACACTAAAGTTAAATTATTCTGCTTGAATAGCTTTATAGCCTTCATCACCTTCATTCTGATCTGTAGGAATATTCATTCTAATAAGATTTTAGCCTAGGAAAACAGATTCATGTTCTACTTTTTCATAGGCCTGACCTTGTTTATAGTCCGTGCTTTTTTCCTGTTTAACCTTGTTGTTGTGGATAGCTGTAAAATGAATGCTGTACTTTTAACAGAAAGAGTGAGTTACTAATGTTAACACTATTTTCCTGTCAATGAAAAAACATTATTAACATTAATCTTGTCTCCTCGCAAAATCTTATTAAACAGTATTCTAACTTACACTGAGATAAATTGCTCCCTTTACTGTCTGAATCCTGAAATATTAATGAAGGGCATAATACATAAGTAATTTTTTATTACAGTCTGTGAACCGTAGCGTTGTGGTGTGTGTACCAGCTGAGCATCTGGCCAAATAGTCAGCATCAGTCATTACTGAATTTTTCAACCTATAATTCAGTGGAAAATTTCAGCTAGTCAAAAAAGCTAAAGTACAATTTTAAACAAGGATCCTGCTAATTCCCCACCCCACAGGAAGAGAAGCCCACAGTAATTTCAGCTCACATAATGTCAAAAATAACTAAAACCACCAACAACAAAGTAATTAATAAAGACCGGTTTCAGCACATCCTGTGTCCCAGTTTACCATTTACATTTACATCCTTTTCCACTTCTTTGGCAGCATAATGCAGCTTAATATGAGGCAAAATTACATCTACTGATAGAACTGCAGTGATATAATTTGTGTAATACAAAGGTGGAAAAACCAAAAGCTTCCTTAAATCACCCAAGTGTTTAAAGAGATCTGAGTGATTTATCCTCAATATATACTGTCAAGAAGTCAGGAGCAAGAGGACAAACATCATGAACGCACCAGCTTGTGTTGGGGCTTGTGAGGATCTCCTGCCTGGGCCATCAGCCACTACTGAGCAAACCATTACTAAACTGCTGAAAAGCAGAGATGCCCCAGGGGTGTCATTAGAAGATAAGGAAATGAAGGCAAATGGTGGGGTCAGATCTCCAAGGTAAACACCATTCCGTGAGGTATTTCTTACACAAACCTCTAACTGTGTGAAAATAATGACAAGTAACGCCTGCTCAGCCTGGATCAAGTGGTGGCCCCAGCATCCGCCCGGGCTCAAGAACTGGGGAAAGCTTCTGCGCCCAGCAACGTACATGTAATCTGGGATCTTCATGGCCCTGTTTCTGCAGAGCCAAGCTGAGGTCTTAACTCAGGAGTCTGTCTTTTTTAGCTGGCACAGGAAAAACATTCTGCCAGCTTCCAGTTCAATGCCCGTTCCTGGCCAATATTCCAGGTAGAATTTGTGCTGGTTTTCCCACAGAATCAGCATTTTGCTTGCATTGAGCTTTCAGAGGAGGAGATAATAGGATTTCTGACTATGAATGCAGCCCTAACCACCAATCAACATTACTATGACTCCTTGCACCCCAGAAGATAACTGCAGACATACATGCACAGACACATGCCTTCAGTATCAGGTGTTTGCATGACAGCGTGCATGCCACTGAATAATGCAAATATGATTAGTCCTTATTCGTATGCTTCAGAAGGTATATATTTATTTCTACAATAAGACTGGAGATAATGGGAATACTTCTACCATCTATTTCACTAGGAGGTGATTCTACCCCTCTGCTCTGCTCTGCTCTCCTGAGACCCCACCTGGAGCTCTGTGTCCAGCTCCGGAGTCCTCAGCACAGGAAGGACATGGACCTGTTGGAACGCGTCCAGCGGAGAGCCATGAAGATGATGAGAGGGCTGGAGCACCTCTGCTGTGAGGACAGGCTGAGAGAGCTGGGGTCATTCAGCCTGGAGAAGAGAAGGCTCCAGGGAGACCTTACAGCAGCCTTCCAGTACCTGAAGGAGCTACAGGAGAGCTGGGGAGGGACTCTTTGTCAAGGAGTGGAGCCATAGGACAAGGGGTAATGGTTTTAAATTGCAAGAGGGGAGATGTCAATTGGATATTAGGAAGAAACACTTTGCCATGAAGGCGGTGAGAGCCTGGCCCAGGTTGCCCAGAGAAGCTGTGGCTGCCCCATCCCTGGAGGGGTTCAAGGCCAGGCTGGATGGGGCTTGGAGCAACCTGGTCTGGTGGGAGGTGTCCCTGCCCAGGGCAAGGGGTGGCACTGTATGATCTTTAAGGTCCCTTCCAACTCTAACCATTCTATGGTTCTACCATGGGACACTTCATACAGCAAATTGAAACTCACTCCTTTAATTCACATTTCATCTAATTTTTTAAACCACTGTATTTCATTCTCTAGCATAAAGAAACTATATGTTATACAATACCTTCACTATTAGGTTATGTTCCTAAGTTGTACTTGATTAGCAGTTTCCTCCCTTTAATTAAAAATGTATTTCACTGCTTTAGTTTAGTTCATTTTATGAATTTTCCTTAAGGTGAAGATTTAAATTAGATTTTAGCTCCTCAAATTGTATAGGAAGACAGATTTCTAATTTAAAAACCCTCTAATTACGAACTATTAAATTCTAATATTTGAGCACTTAATTATAAAACACATTTACTGATTCCCCTAAGAACCACGCTGAAACAAATTCATAAGTAGAACTTAATTGGAAATGTAATATGATTAATAGAAAAGCTAGAGATGAAATATGAAGTGGAAATGTGGCTGCTGCCACAGTTACATGCTCGTGAAAGAAAATGTAATGCTATAAACAAGAAAAAACGTAATCCTCTCAGGTCAAAAAACATCTAACGGTGAGTAGAGTCAGAGCCAGTTCTTGACCCGACAGTTCAGCCAAACAGTCTTGCTGAATCTCATAATACTTTGCAAAAAGGGATGAGATAACTGTGCTCATCAGCAGATGGCAATCACGGGGGACTAACGCGGAACCTTAAAGTTCATGAACAAAAGCAGTCTCCTTCATGACAGTAAGAATAATCGATGTCCTTACTAAAAACATTAATTTTAAGTACTTTTTCTAGATATTCTAGTCATCTTCACATGCAAGCGCTTCCAACTTGCTACAACCTGTATATTTTTTAAAACTCAAAATGAAAATACCTCCACAGAGCTGGGAATAAATTGGACACCTGTTGCCACCACAAAAAAGAAAAGCAATCCATAGAAATTAAAGGAGTAGAATTAGCCTTCCACTTTTGGCAACAGGAATGTTAAATGTGATAATAGTTTAATGATGTTCATCTATCTCCCAGGACACTTAATCCACAAAAATTACCATACAAATTATTCTCCAAGGGTTTGTAATAGAAGGGAAAAAGTGAAGAAGGTTAGCGATAAGGCAGAGAACAAAACGATGGAAAAAAAGCATGAGGTACTTTGAAGGTCCTCCCAGCCTTTCCCTAGCTGGGAAGTCACTAAGCTGCTGAATATATCCTCTACCGTGTCCCCATGGTCTCACACGCTGCTATCACCTGTGGCTTGCAGGGTCTGTGCTACATCACACGCTCTTCTCTTGGCCACCCAAACTTCCTTGACAAACACAAGCCATCCATTGCTCCAAGATTTCTCACTTGGGATTAGCAGAAGTTTGGCAAATGCAAAGAAATTAGTCTCCATGGTAGCTGGCACTAGAAATATGTTGTCTGTTCAGCCCACGTACTCTTTAGTCTAAAGAATTTTCATACGCTCTTTCTCCCCTTTCACCACCCTTCACTTGATTTCTTTAGCTGAACATAAATCATCTCTCTTTCTGCCTTTCACCCAGAGTTTTTGCCAACAGTTTAATGCAAGTCTTGGGTGTCGTACCCAACCAAAATTATGATGCATCCTATTTTAAACCTTTCAGGCAGAGCTTTTCCGCTGCATGCTTTTGTCACGCCAACATTTCAGACAGCCCAAGGGCTGTCACAAGAAGCTCCACGGAGTACATCTTGTCACAAAACTGCATCTGGGAAACAGCCAGCCTCTTTGCTGACATGAGCAGGACGCTACTGGTTGGAAAGGGGCTTTGCTGTCTTCTTCTCCATGTTTTACAGTGCAACTCCCCTGAACTCGCCAGTCACACTGACAGAAAACCATCAGCCTTTTCCCTTTTTTCTCCATGTTTCCTCAAGCAGCTGAAGAACTTCCATGGGGCTTTTTCCTTGCTGGGGCTCGTATAGCAAGTTAAATAAGACTCTATAAACACTGGCTATCCTCCTGCTAGTAAAGTATGAAACCACTTAAGCCGCATATCAGCTGTCCTTCTGCCAACAAGACTTGAACACGGACTAGTGACTTTAGGAAGAAAGCCTTACTTACAGTCTCAAATTTTGCAGCGAAGCATTAAACTCACTGTAGGAGCATGGAGCTTGGTGAGAGCAAAGACTCAAATATTTACTTGACCCCTTGACCTCTGGCTAGGAATTTTGTTCAGAAACAGAAAATGCGTTTCATAATTAGAAAACTGCATCTGTCATTCTACTGACCACAAGCAGGCTTCTGGAGAACACTGACAACTGAGATAACTGCAGTTTCTCAGCTCGGTGGTCATTATAACATAGCTTTGATCAACGTATCCTAAACCTCCCAGGACAATCTCTGACAGCAGGATTGCTGCTTGAAGGATTAAATCAGGAGTTGACAGTATTGCATCTTTTCTGTTTGAGTCTAGCCCCATTAGATCATTTTCCAATAATCTGATCATAAGAAATAAGTTTACTAGGTTTTTTTTTATGCCAAAAACCATTAAACTGAGTTCCACTGAGAGGGCAATTCCTGTTTTAATTTTATGCATGGGCACTTTTTCTTACAGTTTCAAAAAAAAAATTCACAGTTCTTTTTAGAGAGAGCAAAATGAGCAAAAGTTTTGCGATTCTTTGCTAGAAATAGATTAATTTTTCTTCAGAACCTCATGCACCAGCAGGCAAGTCAGACAACGTTTGGAACAAATTGCTGGCGTGTACTACTTATCTCATATATCTTTCACACTACTAGTTCCATTATGAGGAATAATAAAATGAAGCAAAAGAGCTCAGGTAATAAGCAATCCATTGATTTGATGTTAGTTCGCGTAGGATGTTAGTTAAGTGTGATGCCTGTGAAGATCAGAATTGCAAAGTTCTTGCTCTTGAGCGTTGTTACCAGAGACAGATGCTCTTGGGAGTGGCACGTAGTGACAGTGTTTATTCAGACAAATCTAGTGTTACAACTGCACCTTAACTGTGCAAGAGCATAATGCCATTTCACACCGATTCTAATACAGAGTATTAATTATATTAAACACAACTGTAATTTTTACAGAGTAGCAATCCATCTTCTCATAACTGTTCAATTAATTTGCGCAGACAAAAAAGTTGTGTTACATTCATCTCTTTCTGAAAGAAGATTATGCTATGCCAGCTCCACTGAAACACGCGTGCATGTGTCTGGAGACACTTCTGTTACTACAACAACAAAAGGAGTCTTGGATGTCAAAATGTAATGGGTAATAGAAAAAAGTCCTATGAAGTTAAAACACTGGAAGACCCAGAGCAAATTCTGTTGTCCGTTTCTAAACCTCTGTTCCACTCTGGGTTGTTTAGAATGGCTGTTAAACTAACCAAAACAAATCACTCTATTCCCGGTGTCATCCCTGCAGAGAGACTCGGCGACCTCAAGCAAAAGCTGAATTACACAGTGCAATTATCAGAAACGGTCTAGACGCAGTGGAAAAACCCTTGGCCCATTCACTAAAACTGCCTGAAGAAGAACAGTCTAGATGAATCTCAAGGAATCCTGCTATGGCTGTGCCATAGATGTGCTGTTTTCAGCACTCTTACCTCCTTAGTTGGAGAGTTAGAATTCAGAGCAAAAGGGAATTACTAAAAAGTAGGCAGTTATGATCACAAAGGCTTCATGTAGATTAAAGGGTTTATCTTGTTCCATCCTTAAGGTATTGTAAATCACTCGGTATTCAGTGTTCACCAGGTTTGTCCACGTGGGCGATTACAGCAGAACCACAAAATACATGAATTCCATTACCGTTTAAGGCCATTTTCTCAATGAAATAGGGAATTTCATATATATTCACAATAAAGTATACAAAGAATTACTAAAAAAACAGCTTTCTTTTGCTACTATCTTGACTCTAATAATACCAACGCTGCACTGGTGAATAGAATGATTTGGTAATGCTGAAGGCCTATTTAAATAGCTATACTTTCAAGAAAGACTAGTTTCATTACAAAAATGTTACGATGGAAGCATTTTTCCCGAGCAAAGAAGCAAAATGAACAGATAAGAAAGACTTAAACGAAACTACAAGTTGTGCAAAAAAAGTTTGATTCTCCGTACAGTGTTTTTATAAAGACATACTTCAGTTGGGCAAGCCCACCGATAGGTAAGCCTACAAGGACTGTGCAGGATGCTACTGCCTTCTAATAGTTTTACAGAAAACACTGGCCAAATCATTGGTAATTCACATTAACTCTGCTACAATAGAGCTTTCCTCTGTAAAAACACAATGAACCATAAACTCTAAGGAAAAAAAAAAAAAAATACTTTTTTTTTTTTCAGTTTGCTCCATCTTATTTATCTCCTATGTCTGAACACAGCATGCCAGGGATTTACTCAGTGGTATTCATCAAATAAACAAGCAGTAACAGGAAACTCTAAATATAAATTCACACCATTTTCTGGTCATTCTTCCTCTGCTTGTCTAACCCACTACTTCAGATATATAAAAAAAAACCTGATTGAAATTCTCATGTCTAGGACCCCAGCAACATCCACCACAAAAATACTTACACATACAGGATATAGGTTTTCTTTAATGCTACTTCATTTTTACCATCCTGTTCCTGAATGCTATATAAAAACTTGTTTCATAAAAAAACGTAGAGCGAGCTGTGACATTTTTTAGCTAGCTCTTTCTACGTGGGGAAAAAACAAGCATGAAATTCCAAAACAAGCAAAGAAAAAAAAAAAAAAGCCACCAACTTTTCAATATAGTCTGTCCACGACGTTATGAATCTGGGCATCCAAGTAAAATGTTACTGCAATATGTCTGCCTCCATAAATGCGTTTAACCTTCTAGGCAAAATTTGTCCATCACACTTTTTGCCAAAGTATTTCTGGCATTCAGTAGAATAACTACTATATGAAGAAATCGCTTGCTTCCTTTAATTCTTTAAGAAGAAATAAACAGAAAAGACATGCAAAAGGGCCTTTAAAGGAAAGAACACTGCCAACTTGCTACCTGAACTTCTGCAGTCAGGATTTTCTAAGGGACATTCTTAGTTTTCCAGATAACTTGCTTAGATTATGATTTACATGAGACCTACAGGAAAGAGAGTTCTCTAACTTGGAAATGCATCTAATCAGCTCTGTGTGCCGGCTGTGCTTAAAAGGCTTAATCCTTTCACAGTCTGTTCTGGAATGAACTCATTGATAACATCAGAAAGGAGACAGACTGCTGTGCTACTGCCACTGAAGGGTAATACACAGAACCACGCAGGCAATTTCCACCTCATATTAATCTGTGTTCCTTATTGCCCCTTAGTAATTCAACATTATAAAATGCTGCAAATAATCAACCCCAGATGTGGTAACTGCCGTTGTTGTGATAGCTACCAGTCAATACGCGTCTAAAATGTTTAGATTTACCTTCACCTACAACCCTGTGCTACAGAAATATGCCTTGGAAAATGTAAGAAGAGACTAGACAGCTGTAAAACACTGAAGAATAGGGCTTACAAAGTAGCAGACCCTATTTTTTCTTCAACCCGTAGACTTTTGTTTTCACAGTTTGTGCTTACCTTTACTTTTTTCTCTGTCAGGAGCTGTACAAAAATAAGGACTGGTAGATGAGAGGGAAAAAAGAAAGAAGGTAAGGCAGGGAGAATCTGCTTATTTTGTACCATCCTACATCTCCATTAAAAATCTTTCAGAACTTTAATTGAATTAAATCAATAAAAATGTTTTTCTCATGAAAAAATCAACTGAACTCACAGGCAAGACTCACTGTTACAGCACAGCGAGTGCCAACGATGCTGGGACTTGCAATACATGTAAGGACATGATCCTATACCCTACATTTACTCCGTGTGCTCTTTTGAAAAAGAAAGAAAATAATTAAAAACAAACAAACAAAAAAACCCCCAAAACAACTTAAAAGTAGACGGAAGTAAAGCAGTTCTTTCTGTCTATAGCTGGTTTGCTTACACACACTAACCATTCCCTGGTCGGTGCTTGTTATATGGGCTCAGTGTTAAAGGAAGACTTCTACAGAATTCCTCCATGTAGCTGAGAACTGAGGCCCCAGCAGATGGCCCTAAAATAGATTCGTATCTTGATTTAACATCATCTAAGCTCAATAGCAAAACTGACACCGGGACTCTGTCCGCCTGCTTCCCATGAAATAAAAATGACACCAGAAGTGCAATTCCTACAGTGATCTGATTTTTGGTTTGGTTTTGCCCCCATAATGCTGCGTGGTCTATTGATCATAACGCTCTGCGTTGAAACCCCTTAACAAGGATTAGCACTTACGCTGTAGCTCTGCTCAAGAAGTCACGAAGGCATCTTTGGGGTTCAAAAGAATGAATGATACGAAGACCAGAAAGGCTACGCAGAGCCACAACCAGCCAACTTCATGTTTCAAAGCAGATAACTCAGCAAACTACACAGGAATTCCCTGCTGATTCGGGGCTGTTCATTTTGTTTGTTTGATTGCTAAAATTTGTCAGAAGTTACTTCTATTTCTAAAAGCAAGGAAAAACATACTGAGTTTATACACAGTATACTGTACACAGATACACACTGCAACAGCTCTGGATTCTGTCCCTTTACACATTGCCAGCACCAACACACTGCATCCATAATTCCACTGAAATCCACAGGGCTGTTTGCGATCATAAAAAATAGTTTTTAAAAATTCATGCATTCAAAAAAATATGCATATTTTAGTAATGCTAAAAAAGAAAGAAAGAAAACACCACCCAGCAAAGAAAAAAACAACCCTGCACTTACTGAACCTACTGTTACTTCCCTTAGAAACAAACACGGAAGACCTCAGGTTATCATCATCATTCTGCTCCCCCTGTACTTAGCACTTAGCACATCGGGGTTCTGAGACTTTAGGAAAGTAGGTCCTTCCACAGCATCTATCCAGAGCTTCTGCCTGCCCTTAGGAAAGTAGGTCCTTCCACAGCATCTATCCAGACCTTCTGCCTGCCCTTAGGAAAGTAGGTGTTTCCACAGCAGCTATCCAGACCTTCTGCCTGCCCTCTAGTCAGTATTTTCTCTCGTGCACCGTATCAAAGATCCATTAGCTCTGCCATCCCATTTGAGCAACAAGAGTGATCTCCAAAATACCAAAGCAGTTTCCCGTCACACACTGACGAACACTCAAAGTCAATAAATTCAGTACAGAACCACATTTTTAAGGATAAAATAGCTCTTTTACAAGCAGAAGGTAAATTAATGCTATGTTGTTAATCGCAGAAGCAAATCCTCATTCTTACTAAACGAGATGGGGAGAAAGTCAAAAAGAGAAAGGCTCGTGGGAAGTGCTCTGAGACTCTCACCTCCGTTGTACACCTAACAGCCAGCTGTAACAGACCGGGTTGCCTAAATGAAGCATCATTTTACAGTGTTGAAGCTACACCATCGAGAACAGCAAGCAACACCAGATGCTTTACTAGGTATAAGCTATATTGAAGGTCATTGTTTGGATGTTCACAGGGCATCTGCAATGTTTTGGGTTTTGTTATTCCATCAGGAAGTAAATATCAGGCATTTCCTTTTTTCCTGTCATCCAGAAAAAGTCATATTTGATGGATTACCTACTTCACTTCCAACTTTTTAGAGAAATTTGCTCTGGCAGTGTCATTTGAAAAAAGCCCTATGGCTACTAAAACAGAATTTCTTTTCCAGAGTGTGAAGAAAAGGACTAAGTGTAACACAGAATAAAAGAGATAAAGCTCCTATTCATGTAATGCATTAAAAATACATTACTTTTAGTATTAAAACAGTATTTAGTTCGCAAAAAGCATAAACCCCTCAGTTATTACACACAAATTTCCCGACATACTATTATTGGTTTTGTTTCCATTGAAACCGAAAATTATATAATAGTCTCTCTCTCTAAAAGGGTAAATAAAATAATACTTGTTATCTTTCACTTGAACCCTGAATACGCACAGCTCCAGCTGCTCAACCCGTCTTACTCCAGCCTAACCCTGAAGTTCCGTACAGAACTGGCACTCACATTTGGTCATCTCTCCTCCTCTGTTTTTACATGTACCTTTTTTTGTACATCCTTGTAAAGTTGAGGCTCTTCCATTAGTTAGATTATTTTTCACCAATAGTATTGTAATTAAGAAGAACTGGTCATCTAATTAGGAAGAATGAACAGATCTGAACAGATTATGAGTGAAACCAGTCACAAACTACCACGGCAAATAACAAATTTTCCAGCGACAGGTGAAAAATACTTCTCCGAAATACTCAGTAGAGCCTTCAGCTCACTCTTGAATCCACAGCTCTCCAGAGAGAACGGCTCAGTTCAGGCTGGGCCAAATGCCGTGGCAAGGGCAGTCTAGGAGAGTTTGTGAATCCTACACAGAGAAACTAAAAGGGCTCCAAAAAAAGACCAGCAGCCTGCTCTCAGAAAGTCACAAAACACACAAACATCAGCAAAGGACTTCCGTGGTTTCAAAGGGCGTGTTGGAAAAGTTCTAAGAAATATGAGCGGAAAAGAGGATTAACGGCAACACAGAGAAAGAGCAGAAGGAACAAGCAGTTTGCTTGTATTTTCAGACTTGTTCAGACCCAATTCAGGAACTGGGATGAAAAACACAGTGTCTGAAAGGCGGCTTGAGCATTACTCAGACAACACTGTGTGTAATGTAACAGTCTTTACCACTTCCTTTGTCATGACAATCATCCTAAAATCTTTCTGCTGCTCCTCATTCCTATTGCATTTATCCATTTTTCTTTCTAGCTAGTTATAGTTGCAAAATTTCTTTAATGTTTTTTTAAATTTGGTAAAAAAAATTAAGTAACAAAGCAAAAGGAAAAACAAAAAATAAAAACTGTCTTTTATGTGTTTACCTGAATAGTCACATTTATTTATAAATACATGAACCTGGATCCTCTTGATTTTAACCTGATTTTAAAACACTGACTTTGGAAGCACTTCTTTTTATTTCTGTCCAGGGAAGCGGGAAGAAATTTACACAGCACGCTACTTTAACAATAAATTAATTCAAGAATTTTTCTACAACTTTGTATCGTAGCAGGTATCCTGATACTCATGATATTGTAACAAATGATATATAACAAAGAGAATGCCAGAGAAAAAGAAAGATATTTAAGCAGTCACCAAAAAAAGCATTCATTACTATTTTATCATTTATGCCTTAGGAAACAACCTCTAATGAAAAAATAGATGGTTGATCTGTTTCTATGCACATGGTTTCCATCTCTAAATGTGTATTCCACACAAAAACCAGAGGATATTTTTCATCAAGTAACTTCAAAAACTGGGGGATTTCTGGGCAACTTGTAATAGCATATTTATTTTCAGCAGCCACCTACATGCCATTCTCAAATGCAAAGAAAAGTAGAAGTAGTATGAGGAAAACATCTTTTTTTTTTTTTTTTAAATAAAAGATTGAAAATGTTTTCCTCATAAATCTTGCCTGACACTTGAATAGGAACAAGAGAAAATAATTCTGCAGACAAGGAATATTTTCTTAAGAAAACATCCCTAAACATTATTTCTTTATTCACATGGAGAAAAAAATAACTCTGCTGAATGACACAAAACTTTCTTTAGAAGCTGATTGTAGTGCTTCCCTCACAGTCTACCCTTCCACCTTGTGTTGCATCCCAAAGGACCATTTTTCCTCCTACAAGGAGGAAATTCAGTTAGCAGGTCAGTGAATTACAACCTTCAGCCTGCATTCAGTCATCAGGAGATTCGAAAGCCACCAGCAAGAGAGGTGAAAGTCTACTGACTCAGTAATGGCCTGAAGGATGCGGCTTCCGAGCTTCGGTGCCCATGGCAGCTCATCTTATACCCACAAGCAGAACAATTACTTCCCTTATCTTTGACTCCCCTTTGTAAAATAAGACTGAACTAAAATTCATTATATGCCCATACAGGATGTTGAGGGCAAATGCAAATAAATGCTGTGTGCTCAGAATGAAAATTTATATTAAACCGACAACAATCTAGAACCATAGAATGGTTTGAGTTGGAAGGGACCTTAAAGATCATCCAGTTCCAACCCCCCTGCCCTGGCAGGGACACCTCCCACCAGACCAGGTTGCTCCAAGCCCCATCCAGCCTGGCCTTGAACCCCTCCAGGGATGGGGCAGCCACAGCTTCTCTGGACAACCTGGGCCAGGCTCTCACCACCCTCACAACAAAGAAGTTCTTTCTGGTATCTCATCTAAATCTCCCCTCTTGCAATTTAAAACCGTTACCCCTCGTCCTGTCACTGCACTCCCTGACAAAGAGTCCCTCCCCATCTCTCCTGTAGCCCCTTCAGGTACTGGAAGGCTGCTATAAGGTCTCCCCAGAGCCTTCTCTTCTCCAGGCTGAACAACCCCAGCTCTCTCAGCCTGTCCTCACAGCAGAGGGGCTCCAGCCCTCCGATCATTTTAGTAGCCCTCCTCTAGACCTGTTCCAACAGGTAACTGGCTTAAATTACGTTTATGCAACGTACTTTTCTACATGCCTAATTCATATTGAGCACATCCTTAAACGCTCGATAAGGATTGGGCCTGTGTACGAACAGGCTTTGGATCATACTTTTTGAGCAGAAAAGGGAAAAGTGGCTTCATACACAAACGGGATTTACAGACATCTACAGGAGCAGACTGCTTTAGAATTCCATAGTCTTAGAGTTTTAGAAGCCAAGATCAATGTCTGCACTTCTGAGAATAGTAATCTTAATTTACAGCAAGTATCCACAGAATGACACTTTCAACATGCAACATTCTTTTAAAAAGAAAGAAAGAAAAAGTGGCATATCACATCGCACTTCCAAGATACCACAGTTCAGCTGAGCACATCTTATTTGGCAAATGTAACCCATCACTAGCCTTGACAAGAAATTAATGCCAGAGGATTACTTTTTTGTGACGTGGTGCTGCTGGTTGGAACGGTGGTTCTGTGGCGACTTTCCTTCCTCTTTAAACTGATATATGAGCCTGCTGCAGACACAGTTTGCTCTCCCACTCGGCTGAGCAGACATTATGATTCACAGGGCCAGCATCGCTCTAAATGAACTCTGATCCAGCAGTGCCACTGGCAGATCTTCCAGCACATCTTCGTCTCTCATCCATGCGCCTTGTGCTATAACGTAACTGAATGACAAAGGAGATCCGTTCCTCAGACAGAAAAAATTAAGCTAGCTCTCTGCAGCATTTTAAGAAATGGAAGTCCTGACTTCTCTCTTTAGGATGAGAAGTGATTTTAAATAACAAAACAAGCCTCTAGATCTTATTAACACAAAAAAAAAGAGAGAGAGAAAGCACGATGTTAATAGAGAAGCTGGACTCTGCTGTCTGCAAATTGAGCCCAAAAAGCGCTGTGAACAGCTCTTGTCATTTCATCTTAAACAGCAAAGTTCCAAGAACAAACAGAAGCTTAGAACAAACAAAATTATAGGGGTGTCAATCATGCATCTTATCAACATTCAGAGAATTGCCTGTCTTGATGACAGCTGCTTCCCAAACTTGCTCTGAAAACACTATGCTTTATTCAAATATGCAACCACTAAAAAGTGCTGTCAAAATTCCTGACCTCATTAACAAAAAACTTGAAACTGAAGTAATTTTAGCATCTCCACTGAAAATACTGTAGATTTCCACCAGCGTTTCTGACAACAGAATCTGACTTCATACGCATTACACAACTAACGAACTGGAAATTGAAGGCTCACATATAGACATTTAAATGTGTATTTTTCCAAAATCATTGTAAAGTACAAAAACATTTTTGCAGTCTAAATCAGACAGACAGGCAACATTCTTAGACTTCTTTCCCCTCCCAAATATATAGTGAGCAGAATTTTAGTTTTGCTAATTTCTGTATGAGAATTAAACCAACCTTCTAACACTGAAATTAAAGTTATGGATGCCTTAGTGCTCTGGGGTATTTATATGACAGTGTTGCTTATATACCCAATAGCTAAAATTGTTTCTTTACTGTGCTCAAAAGTGTGAAATTAAAGTACTCGTTAAGACTGTGGGGTGGAAATAAATGGATAACAGAAGACTGTGGAGAGGTTAAAGACCTACTTCTCTTCCAGGAAACCCAGTGGGTAACAAAGAGGGATAACATGCAAAAGCTGAGAACTTTGTGAACTGCATGGTTAAATTTTATGGTGCTGAGCCCCAACTACCTATAAACCCCTGCCTGCTTCCCATTAGTCAAGGAAGCCTGGAGTGCCAGTTGCAAGCTGACATCTCAATCCATGCTAAATTTCCACAAATCATGAGCTGTTATCAACGCCAGCAGGAACCCAACACCGAGCAAACAGCCGGCTTCAGATTAGCATCTTTCCTTGGAAAGATTAAAATTTATTTTATGCTTCAAAATCTCGTTTAAGCTGCAAAAGGGAATGGAGCTGAGAATTATGAACCTGTTCTGCCACTCACTAAATCAGTCCTAATAGGATTTCGCCACCTGTGCGACAGAGAAAAGGGAAAGGAGGGGCAGAGGTTGGAATCAGAGTATCTGTCAAGCCGCAGCAGTGACACACGTTATCTCTGCTTTCCAGCTTGGTGCTCTGTGTCAACAGTAACCCCAGCAGAAGAATTCTGGTCAAAAAAGATGAAGTCTCATATGGGGAAACAGAAAGACACAACAGAGCACTGGCTACTTTTGCTCTTTTCTGGCTGCATGATTTGGGAATAAGAGAGTGTTCAGGCTCTCGGGTTCAACTTTCAGAGCACAGCTGGAAATTAATCCAAGAATAATTCATGTAGAAAGGTTAAATGCTACGGGGGGAAGAAAATCCCCTGTTTTCTAAGACAGAGATTCCCTTTGGATTCACAGTTATTCCCCTCAGTTTTGAAATATTCAGGCTTTGGATTGAAGGCTTTGTCTACTATGATGCCACATTCTCTAGGGAGTATCTGTAAGAAGTACCTCAGTTCAGGTGTTCGATACATTTAACCACAGGAGAGCTCTTACTGTATTTAGTGGCTTGGGATCATAAACAATAAGCAAAAGTTTTCACTGTTATTAGTTTGCTTCCAGGCTCTCGTTTCAGACCCTTCTCAAATCCTTACCAGCATGGATGACAGCTCAAAGTCTCCCAAGCTAGCACCAACCTCTAGCTGTCCTTTCCAGCAGAGCAAGAAATAGAAAATACAAACTAATTTGTTTATAAAACCTGCCATACTACTATATAGCTACCACCTAGCTCAATAATATTAGCTACATAATAATGTGTAGCTCTTCAAATCTCATCCTTAGAATCAACGGAACGTGGAACAGTTCAGGCTGAGGGGTATCTAGCTACCAAGGAACGGGAAACTTAAATCTTTGTCGCATTTGTAAGCATTTGTAAGCCCTCCCTTTGGAATGAAACTTCACTGATTTCTAACAGCTGAGGTCCCTTTGGAATCTCAAAGCCCTTACAACAAAAAAACCCAAAGAATTAAAATGGGGATAGACCCTTCTCTACATTTCAGTGACAAAGAGGTCTCTAGCACTGTAGTGCTGCACCACACTGGAACTATTAGAAAACATCTGCACATATCCATCTCAACTCCGAAAACATCCATCGGAAAAAGAGGGAAAAGCTTAAGTAGGCTGCAAACCTGACAATGCATCAGCCGTTACAGCTACGGCACCAACCTGTGGCACCTTGTGCCTTTTCAAACACCAACTCTCTTTTCCTTCACCACACCACAGGAACCAGCCTTGCCAGCTCACAGACTGCTTTTTAGACATACTCAACACCAGCTAATTTTTAAAATCAAGTCATTCACAAATATTTTTTAAACAATATATGAGATGTGTTAGAGAGACAACCTGTATCACTAAATCGTTCCCTATTTTAAGGAAACACAAAATCTTTATAGAAATGAACACCTTTCGTTTTCTTACGGACTTAAATATATGTTAAGATTTTCGAAGAGGCCAGAGTTCTGTATCTGAAATAATTTTTATGTATGCAAATTAATTACTTCCGTAGAGATCCTAAAGTATTAGAAAAGTGCCAAAAAGATTTCACTAAGGATATTGCCCAAGTTGAACTGAAATACTTTGTGAGCTCTCCTCTTCAGCCGTACCTCAGTGAGATTGGTAAGTGCAAGCTTGCAATATAAGTGGAAAAAAAATAAAATATACTTCCAGGGTTTCTGGCTATGTCAGATCAACACCAGCTGCTCAGCAGGAAGGTCAGTTTCCTGCTAGGGTTTAAACAGAAGGCAACACAGTAGAGCCAGATCTTCACCCAGGCTTAGCCCAAAATGTGACCATTTAATTACTTTTGGGAGCGCAGTTCTGCATGCCCTCAGTCTGAAAGCGGTACAGTTAGTAACTCCCAACCCAAAGCAGCCGACCCTTTCTTACAGATTTATGGGTTTACAACAGACTTGCCAGCCAAGACTGTAATTTTATCACAAGATGCTCTTCTTGAGCTGCCCAGAGCACCTCCTTCAGTTTAACCACTTTCGAAACTCCATCAGTTCTGCAGTGACTGACTAGAGAATTCTTTTAATCTCTGCTAGTTGGGAAACTCTAATTCTGTTGGGAAACCTTGTCTGTTAGGAACAGCTGAGATTTTAGATGTAAGATGAATTTTGAGATATAGCTAGAAACAGTATGAATTTTATGTCTCATTAATACCATAAATACACTCAGAGAAAAAAAAAAAATCTGTTTTCCCTGCTAGTCAAGTGAAGAATGATGAAGGTCTAAAACGTCTTGTTGAAATGAGAAACAACTAAGAGGGAGAACAAAAACTATGTATAGTCTAACAAGTGACAGTCCATAAATTGAACTGTACTCACTAGGAAACTGGAAAAACGACTATCATATGGATTTTGTGACACTATCAGCTTTTAGACACGGACTCAATAATCAAGGCCAAAAAGAAAGAAAAAATGGTGTAAGTATACCAAAAAAAGTCTTTGTTTTAAGGTCTAAGCTTTCCTGTAGATGCATATCTTCCCTTCCCATACTGTTTACATTGTTCCTATTTTTGGTAATTAGTTTGGCAAATTTTCTGGGGAAAAAAATCTGTAGAATTTCGTATTATTTTTTCATGGGCATGTACTTGCTGGAGTTAATTTTCTCCATAGCAGCCTGTGCGGTGATTTATTTTGGATCTGTGATCAAAACAGGATACATACCACACCAGTGGTTTTGGGTACCGCTGAGCAGAGCTTGCACCATATCAAGGTCTCCCCTTTTTCCCTTGTTCCCACGCTGCCCCCCAGCAAGATGGCTGTGAGTGGGCAAGAAGCTGGGAGGGGACACAGCCAGGAAAACCAACTCAAACTTACCAAAGGGGTGTTCCATACCGTTGTCCTCAGTCATAAAAGTTCAAGGAGAGGAGTGGGAAGGGGGGATGTTTGCAGTTCCGGCATTTGTGTTACATGTGCTGATGCCTGCCTTCCCAGGAAGAGGCTGAACATCTCCCTGCCAACAGCATGTAGTGAATAAATTCACCTTTTTGCTTTGCTTGTGCGCACAGCTTTTGCCCCACCTATTAAACTGATGTTACCTCGATCTGTGAGTCTTCTCTCCATCCGTTTTCTCCCAGTCCCGCAGCAGAGGGGAACAAGCAAGCGGCCGAGGGGGTGCCTGGCCTCTGGCTGGGGACAGCCCCCTGCAGAGCATTACCACAGAATCTGCATTAAAGCAAAAGCATCCTCTGGCAAAACCAAAACTGCCAAAAAGAGTAGGGGCAAACACATAACCAGCCTTAGCCATGACAGAAATAAGGAGAATTTTCCTTAGGAACTAAAGCAGTTTTACCGAGCTTGTTGCAACCTAGTTTCCTAGTCTCTGCTACCCCTGTGGAGTTATTTATCTGTCTCTCTCTTGCTGTTTAACCACAGATACTGAATTAGCAGCACTGAATACATAATAAGTCAGAAACGAAACATACCATATTGCTGAAGGCTTGTCTAAGAGAGTAAGAAACTAGCTAAAGGACGATGTGTCAGCAAGCTAAGTATTGGCATGCAGGAAACCTGAACTCCTCATGGCTAAGTCTTCTATAATGCTTCTATTAAATGGCTTTGGCACAAAAAGTAGACTCGCTATGATGAAAATGGATGATGGCATGAAGTTGGGAGACATCAAGACAAAGGAGGAACAGAATATTATCCAGGAAAAATTAGGTGGCTTTGAGGTTTGTAATTGAAATGGAATGAAGTGTAATAGAACAAGGGCAAGGGGCTATTAACATGAATCCATGATATGGAATGAGAGTACATCAGCTAAAAATGATAAAAAGGCCTGGCTGTATTTATTGATCACAGGGTGACTATAAATCACCGGCATGATGCAGCTGTGAAAAAGGCAAATGAAATTTTAAGATGCATCAGGAGAAGTGTTTTGATAGAAGCGGACAGCTATTAAACCCTTTCTACAAAACCCCTTGTGTGGGAGAGATTTCATCTGACACATGTCATCTGATTCCAATTATCCATATTAAAAAAAACACAACAACACCACCTCTATCAGAATAAATGTGGGGGCAAGCTCCAAGGATGACCAAAGAAACAAACTGCCAATGTCATAAAAGAAAACTGGACTGCTTAGCCCAACAAAGCAAGTTTGCAAGTGTAGCACTGTTATTCTTTAGAACCACACGGCTAGGTAAGCGCGAAGAAGGGAAAGAAAACAGGAGACAAATAGTGACATAAGAACAGAAGCTTGGGAAGTGGGCATGAGGAAACTGAGGCTGAAAACCTGACATATAACATGAATAATGATGTCAGGCTCTGAAACAGCCTCTCTAGAGGACAGTAGGAAGCGGCACAACCAGTATCCTAATGCAAATTGCCAGATTTGTGTGTCTCTGTGTGTGTGTCCTTCTCTGTGACAGCAGAGGACTATTTGACTGTCCTTTATGTTTTCTACACCCCTTCTTCTAAGTCGTGCTTGGCTCTCACTTCCAGTCAGTCTACTAGGCATGTCATGATCTGAGATGTTGTTATTCCCAATCTGAAGCTATAGGATTATATAGGAACATGGGATTTGTGCACATCCCTAATCTTTCCAGAGAAAATAACTGATTTGTTTTCTTATCTGCATTTCACCACTGAATCTTATTGTAGCTGTTTCAAAATGCAACGTAAAAGAAAGAGTGACTTTAAAAATAAGTGTATAATAAATTACCTATTTATATAAATACCTATTTATATAAATAAACAAATAGATAAATAGGTAAGTGCGTACCTACCAAGTAAACACAGCAGCTTAGTTTTTTGAAGGATGGAGAGGGCAGAGGAAGACAATCACTGAAGACAAATCATTATTAACTGAAATGGGCCATGAGGATGCTTAGAGGGCTGGAGCGCCTCTGCTGTGAAGACAGGCTGAGAGAGCTGGGGTTGTTCAGCCTGGAGAAGAGAAGGCTCTGGGGAGACCTTACAGCAGCCTTCCAGTACCTGAAGGGGCTACAGGAGAGATGGGGAAGGACTGTTTGCAAGGGCATGTAGTGACAGGACGAGGGGAGATGGTTTTAAACTGGAGCAGGGTAGGTTTAGGTTAGACATCAGGAAGAAGTTCTTTACAGCGAGGGAGGTGAGACACTGGAACAGGTTGCCCAGAGTGGTGGTGGAGGCCCCATCCCTGGAAACATTCAAGGTCAGGCTGGATAAGGCTCCGAACAACCTGATCTAGTTAAAGATGTCCCTGCTTACTCCGAGGAGTTGGACTAGATGACCTTTAAAGGTCCTTCCAACCCACCACATTCTATGATTCTGTGAAAATAACCATAAATTATCAGGCGCAGTTTTGCTAAGAAAGACCTAACAAGCACACAGTTCCACTCCTGCAGAAGTATAAAGACCATTTATCTAGTTACACTTGTGAGATAGGCAAGTTGCACATGAATTTTCTAACACATTAAAAAAAAATCAGCTGAGCAAATTCCTCAGCTTGACTTTGTTCATGTTGATCTGATTAAACATTCCTATCTCAGACAAAATATAGTCTGCATTTGACAGAGCTGCTGCAAAAGATGAGAGCCTGAAGCATGTAATTAAGGTTAGCACTATGTATTTCCAGCTCCTATTATCAGTTTAGGAGACAGCTGTTAGCACTAAGCAAATTTTTATTTAAAGGTATCAGAACGGAAAAGCTAGAAAAAAGCCCACGTGCATTTCATATTTGACTCAGTAAGAACTAGATGATTTTATTCCGCCTGAATACATGCAAAAATACTACACCTCCCCCTACACACACACCCCCCAACAACAACCACCACCCCCAAAACAGTCCATAATGGTAGTCAAGGAGGAACACAGAAACTGTGGGTTTGCACTAACCAGGGAAACTATGGTGCATTTCCTCTAGACCGCTCACATCATTTTCCTCAGAGAACCTCAGTGCAGTCTACCAAGACTATGAAATTTATAATCACTAGACGCAGCATACAGTAAAAACTTACAGTGGGCAACAAATTAATTGAGCAGTAATTTCAGCAGTTTTCTACAAAGTATGCGTTTGATGTATTCTCAGTCCTCATTAATTCCAATTGAATGGACTGGTGGTAAAATTGACATAAAAATAATAAAGCATATAAAACACGGAATCGAACTCTGAGGCTTAATGCTGCTAAATTGCAAAGCAACATCGTAATAATGTGTTGAAAATTTAATACAGAGATGCCTACATTGTTTAACAGTTCTAAGAGGCGCCAGAGCTTTACAGTTATACACAAATTCAAATTAAAAAAACAACATAAATTACAGTCCTGCTGGATACCACCAACCCATAAGAATGAAAAATGTTGCAAGACCATGTCACCGCAAGATAAGCGAAGGGTGTAGATCCCTTTCCCACCCTTCAGAAGAGCAACATGCAATCTGTCCTTTTCCTTAGGAGAGCCTCACGTGACTGACGGTTTACAGCATGACAAGGGACGACCTAAAAAGAGTCGCTGTTTCGTACCTGACAACTAGACCTAAGCTGTCATGGTAGTCAAAGATTTGAGGTGGGCACGGCTGATCATGTAGAATCCACTGGCTCCCAGTGGCCTCTGGACAACACGCAGTCTTGTATCGCCAACAGAGCTCTTGAAGTTGAAATACAACACGGCAATTTCAATGGTTTCCTTAAGAAAGTTAAATTCAGTTCTCAGGATTTTGTGAGGGCTTATGCTTGGTAAATTCCCATTTTTAACAGTGGCAGCTTTACTTTTTGTTCAGAGTTTGGTAAGACCCTAGAGAAAAATTTGCACGAATCATTTGACTCAGTTTGTCCCTCCTGCAAACCCTGTGATAAATTCACACAGAAAATCTTGCAGATAAAGAGTACAACTTTTCTCTGACAAATTAAATGAAAGAGTCAAATCAAGCAACAGAACCGCACTAAGCTTCTGTCGGCGGGTACAAACTGGGTATGTAAATGTATGTCTACTTGTTTCTCTAACTTTGAGTGCGCTTTTGAAGCCAATCTCCTTATCTTCCTCCCTTCCCGTGAGCATGAATGGGATCCTTTTGGAATAAACCAGCACTGGAAGGTGTGCTCCCAGAACACACCTAGTGCATCCCATTCTGTAACTGGGACTGGTCCATGGGCTCAGGCCAGACCTAACCCAAAGTATAACTCTCAGAATATATACAAATACTGTGTCCTGAGAACCTATTGATTGCCTCTACGAATCCCCTCCTGTTGGACACTGCTACTTGCTAATTTACACACAGACAAAGATAGAGTAAGACCAGGGAGAAATAAGACCTTAGGTTATAAAACGTCACACGGTGAAGTGATGTAGAATTGGAAACATTTGTGAGGGAGAATTTGTGCAGCCCTCAGTGGATCTGTATCTATACCTAATAACTGTCCTAGAAATAGAGAGATTACAATTATAATTCTCAAAAAGCACTGAGAACTTTGCCGTTTGTAAAAACAATGATTTGTTACAGATTCTGAAGGAAAAGGCATCCAAACCAGAGCTCACAGGAGTCAGGTGTACAGCACCATTGAACAAATTTACATTCTCGATTGATGTTCTTTAAAGTATGTCTGAAAATATAAAAATCCTCAAATCTTGACTCATATTTTTATTGTATACCTAACTGTTCCAAAACCACTCTCTCAATTGAGAAAACCAACTATGAATATTTTCTCTTGATAAAAAAAAAACCAAAAACTTTGTTTTATAACTTGACGGCCCAGCTTTCATTTTTTGAGAAGAGCAGCCTCAATGCCTTTCCACTATTCAGTACTTCAGTACGAAATAAGCAGAACTGAATATGAAACGCATGCCATACCTGCAGCTGAAAAACTGCATCGAACCAGAATGTATAACCACATTTCCTGAACAAAGAAAATGAGACAATTCGGCTTTTTTTTCTAGAGATGGGGGGCAGGGGTGGGGAAGAAACCAACCAACAAACATCCGACCTTTAGAAAGTGAAATTCATTTCAAATCTGTACAGACCAGGGAGAATCTGATACATTTACCATCCTCTAATTCCTCCATTAAATTATCAATTTACAACCAACTAACCTTCCAAAAGAGTTTCAGACTTAAGTTTTTGCTTAAAAACTGAGTTTATTATGCAGAACTCCACTTCCAGCGATGTCAGACAAACACCTACAGCTCAGACCGAGAGGAAACGATGCCTTCCCAAAAAGAGACACTTAGGACAAATGATGAGAAATGTTTACGAAAACTTGTCACTCTCCTCTCTTATCTACACTTAGAGTTGGAAACCAAAGCTCACATTTCTGACTGCTCCCACAAGTTCTTGCCAGATGCAACCCCAAGTCATTCAGAGAGAACGGATGTCCAAAAGTGATTTCTTTTTACCTATGTTGGTAGTATGTCCCTCAGCCATCACCCATCTCCAGAAGGGCAACACAAAGCAGCAAAACTCAACCCCTTCTAAAGAGGCCGTGACGAGTACAGATTTTATTTCATATGCAACTTCAATAGCCATTTAAGGTGTGAAAGAATTTTACTGAAGTACAAAGAGGCTGAAATTCAATAACAAAAAAGCACTCTCTTAGGTCACTAAATGATTCATGCAGCTGTTGTTCTTACTGCCATGTAATCCTGAGTATCACAATGTTGACAGAAATAAAGGAAAAAAAATCACCACGGTCTGAGAACACACTTCTTTGAGTCTATTATACAAAGATGACAGCTGGAGTGACTAATATGCAGCCTTTTTTTACAGTTCCTTTTTAAAGCACACCTGAGGTTGGTTTGTCTGTCACTCAAGGTGTAATTAATTTGTAGTTATTGACTGTTGCACAGTTGCAAAAGAGATCATCTTCTTTAAGTTCCCATTTCTTCTCATCATCCTCAGTTGCCATTTTCTGCCACCTACTTGAGTTGCATTGTCCTATATGATGCAGTAGAACTAAAGCCCAATGCAAAAGAATGCTAAATTACCCAGCTAAAACTGCCCTTGCACTTCTTTTTTCCTGCTAAAATTATGAAAATGGAGGCAAAACACAAACACATAGGGCTATTCATCTATTCAAATCAAGGCCCTTAGTATGCAAACACATCCTTAGGCAAAGCACAGCACAAACGATCCAAAGACAGGGATTCTCCAACGAGGAAATCACAAAGCATTCCCGTGAATTTAAAAATCCAGAGTTGTTTACTCTATTCAAAATAGTTCGGTCATTTTGCATTCTGCTCAGTGTCCTGAAGCTGGTATTAAGCATACATTGTAAATGGGCTTGAAGACATTTTTATAGCAGCCTGCTAAAGAAACAGATGTAAATCTGACAAAAATCAAGGGAGGGAAGAATGGGCCTGGAGAGGGGTAGAATAACCTGCTAAGGAAAGTTACAGAAAACATCCAATCTATCAAACTATCAGCAGGGAGACTGTCAGCATCCTGAAAAACGAAAAGAAAAGAAGTCAATGCTGAAGACTTCTGAATAGCTTTTCAATGCTGCTATGGTATTTTTAGGCTTAAATACAATGGGAACAGATAAATCACCTCATGTTCCATGCTGCTGCCCGTATGGGGGCTAGAAAAGCATGACCCAGGGCCAAGACTTGCAGACTTTGTCAGCCCTCCCTATTGCAGAGTTTTCAGGTGCTCTTTGGGACCTCTTGCTTAATTCACACTGAGATTAATTAGTGCTACCACAGGGTGAGACCATTGTTTGCAGGTACTTCTGATATTTCTGAAGACAAACAAGGCCAAATTAAGGCAGGTAGAACATAATGTCTAATCCCTGATTTCCTCGAGCTATTTGCTTAGTTCACAGTTTTCTTCTTTTAGACCTCTAAATAACAGAGATTCAGACACATATAATGCAATCTCAGCTTTCTGTGTCTAGACAGTCTGCAAAGAGATTTTGATATATCACAGCCTCCAAATATTTCCTGCCCCAATGACCAAAGCAATAAATCTCTGGTACTCTTGTAGCTCTCATCAGACTTCCAGTGCAAGCTCATGGGTAGTCAATCAATAAGGCACATGTGCAGGAGTCATCTGTCACAAGCAGCTATTTGACAATTATCAGAAACTAGTAATTTGGCCAGCTATTTGACTTCAGTGTGCTGGGAGACAACTGGAGCTACTGTTCCGAATGGCAAATACTGAAAAGATGGCTGTTCTTTTCTGCCCACACACTATTTCTGGATGGCAAGGAGGACCCGGTTGGTAACCTTAAGAAGGGCGAAACAGCTTTTGTTACCAGAAAAAATCAAGTATATATAAATCTCAGCTCTGGTCTCTATGCTAAGAGTCCTCTTCCTGCTTCTCTTGGCAGTTCAAAGGAAGCAGAGGTTGTCAGGTAACTTGTGCTCCAGGGGGCTCATCCTGTACAGGCAGGCTGGGACCATCGGGGACTGACCCTCTGCAAAGATCTACCTGGGATTCTACAATTCCTCAGTCAAGGGTAGCAAATGATCGTACATTCGGCATATGTCTACACACAGTTAAAACCACCACCACCTCCAAAGACAACAAAAATACCAGTATCATTCTGGATGCCTAGGAAAGTGCTAGCAACATGCTCCTACGGGACAATCTAGGGCTGAGTCTAAGAACACAACTGATGGGAGGACTTCCTAGAGAGTATTAATAGACTCATAGAATAGTTTGCCTTGGAAGTGAGCTTTAAAGGCCATCTAGTCCAACTCTTCTGCAATGAGCAGAGATGTCTTCAACTAGATCCGGTTGCTCAGAGCCCCATCGAACCTGACCTTGAATGTTTCCAGAGATGGAGCATCTATCACCTCTCTGAGCAACCTGTGCCAGTGGTTCATCAACCTCATCGTAAAAAACTTTTTTGTTATATCTAGTCTAAATCTTCCCTTTTTTAGTTTAAAGCCCGTTGTCCTATTGAAACAGGCCCTGCAAAAAGCTTTGTCCCCAACTGTTGTGGTTTAGGCCAAATTAGCCTATGACAATGAAAGATGCTTTCCCCTCACTCTCTCGCTCCAGGAGAAAAGGGGGAAGAGATAAAGAGATTTACGAGCTTAGAATGAACTAAACTACTTTAATGAAATATTAATATTAAACTTAAAAAGGAAATAATGAAATAGATACAATATATACAAAACCATATCAAGCTCCCAGGATGACATCACCAGCAGGCACTGGGGAAGTCCCAAACTGGACTCAGCGATGGATGGGAACTGGGTTCCAGCTCTGGAGTCAGGAACACACGGACGTCAGCCACTGAAGACAGAGGGCTGACCCTTTGATCCCTTAGCTTTTATACTGCGCGTGGGGCAGATGGGATGGAATACCCCTGTTGGTCAGGTTTGGGTCACCTCTCCTGTCCCCTCCTCCCTGCAGGTGGGACCCCTCTAGGCTCTTCCATTTCCTGTAGGCTCCCTTTAAGTACTGAAAGGCCACATAAGGTCTTCCTGGAGCCTTCCCTTCTCCAGGCTGAACACCCACAACTCTCTCAGCCTGGCTTCATAGGAGTGGTGCTCTAGCTCTGCTCCAACAGGTCCGTATCTAATATTTTAAGGTAACACACAGATTTGAATTGCCAGCAAACAACAAAAATAGGAGCTATATAATAGCACTCGATGGGACAAATTCACCTGAGAAGGTCGGTGGGGGACTGAGCAGACATCACGCTCTCCTCTTACTGTGCCAGTGGACACCTCTGCACTCTCACACTCAGTACTGAATATCATTACAAGTGTATTATCTCCAAAATAAAGAAAAGGATGCATTTGTGACTTATGGAAAATGCCAAGTCTTGGCCTTATTATTCTTGATGTAAAATTATAATAATATAATTGATTAAAATAGAATTTTCTGGATTAAAACCAGCCTAAGAATATATCTTTTACCAATTGTCTTGACTGGTGGATTTCGCACCATGTGTAATTACCTACTGAACTGCAGTTATCAACTTCTTGAGTCATCATTCTGTGAAGAATCTGATTATGAAGTACTGTTTCAGAACTGCAGCAATGTTATCTATGGATCAGTCTATGATTTACTCTTGAAAAACAAATGTGGTTTTACTGTTCCTCTTTATATAAAGCTAGTAATAATTTTGTTGGCAATCAGTTAGTGTTGTTGAACTATGAACATCAGAGCACAGCACAGGCTGAAACTGTTACATGACCAGAACAGAAACGTAAAAAATACATTTTTATAACCTATTTCCATTTTCTCAGTGAACATTACTATCTTAGAAGCTCACTGTTCGACCAACAGTGATAACACAGTTTGCCTTGTAGATAAAGCTGAAGAGATGCAAGTTTACAGTTTCTGCAGATGGAAATCTGAACAGGTAACAGCTAAATACTGTTCCACACCAGCAGACAATGTTTTCTTTGCATTTTTGTTTGCTTTCATCACCAGTTTCTGTAACATGTATGATACACGTACATGATTTTTTAGTAAAAATTACTGAGCAACAGAACAGACTCTCCACCAATATTACACAGAAATGATAATATTAATATTAAAATTATTAAATAATCTGACTTGGAAATAATACCATTTTTCTTACAGTATGGGTAAATGGCAGAATTTAAAGACAGGGTAGAAAATACAGAAGAACTGTGTATTTTTGCCAGAGTTAGAAAAAAAAAAAGGAAAGGAAGGAAAGTAAGAAATTCTATTTGGTCACGACTCAATTTAAGATGATGTCAGGTATCAATGAACAAAGGGAGATGTCAAGTTTGAAAGAAATTACACGAAAGAGAAAGAAACTGATGGCAAAAAAAATACAGAAATATATTTTGTGTTTAGTATAGTGAACTTGAGATAGTTTCCCCACAAAGAATGCACGAGCAAAAAGGGAACAGAATTAGAATTTGTAAGATTTGCAACCTGCAACAATCATTATTGAGAGCATTATTATTATTTGCCTAGAGAGACAGTAGACTTTTATTATGTAATTAGCATTACGCTGTTTTTGGATGCACCTCACAACGTGTACCAATCTTTCTCAAAGAAGATGAGTGTGAGGCACCCAAGACAGACGTGCCATGTACATCACTTAGCGGGGAACCTACATTCAAATGCTTATTTCCATATTTATTTGCATCCCCTTTAAATCCCAATCAATTACATCAGTTTTGTTCTTCATTATAAATAAACAGGGGAGCAGATTTTGGGGAAAAAAAATGTTAGAGACAACTAATTTCTAAGTATAATATACCAGACAAAATTTAAAACAAATACCACTGACGGATAATTACAGCAACCTGATAAGTGTCCAGTAAGAGAGTTTTTACTGCTGTTCCAGTATGATGTCAAATGCATGATACAACACCAATGTCATCCAGTCTGTGTTTCTGGCAGGAGCACTGCTGAAGAGCTACCTGTCACTTAAGCACATTCCTGGGGAGTGCAATAATAAGTAACATGAGGAATTCTGATAAGACACCACGATCACACATAAAGATTGCGATCAGAAAACTAACGCAACCCGAGTGCCACATGAGAACAGCCAGAGCATGACGTTTCGGTGGAGGAATAAAGGAACAAGTTTTTCCATTTCAAAGCTGACATTCAAGCCAGTCATGCACATATTCATATATTATTTCATTCATCACAGATGACTGAAAAGTTAGAGGAAAAGACGACAGAGGATGGAAATATTTCCATCACCTTCAATAAGGCCTCAAGGTACTTGCTTTTACAGCTGCGTTTTGAATACAGGTTTAGATTTACAAAACCAAAAGAATGTTAAAAGAATGTCATTTTAAAGCTGTACAGTCAAACTCCTAAGAAGTCAAACCCCATCATTCAGGGTACTCGACTCAACCATGAATTCACCTCACATTATGCAGTTTCTAATGACGGCCTTTCCTCTCTCTCCCAGAAGCCCTGTGCCATTACGTACACGTGATAAATGAAAAGTTATTAATGATCAGCTGGTCAATACTTGCTGCAAACTGCTAAAACCTGTGATGAACGTGTTAAATCTGTTCATTTGTCTTGAACTTTCAATGGCACTTTTCAGAACAGAGGACTGCTTCACAAGACTTAATCAATCTCTAAAATGGCCAGCAAAATGAAAGATGGTATCACTCCATTTTACCGATAGTTGAGGCATAGACAGACTAAGGAAAAAAATCCTATTAATTTTTACACCCAACTTGATAACTCTAGCAAATGATTTTTCAGAAGGTGATTGCTATGTGGTACTTCACCCATTCAAACTAGCATTCCCATTGGCTTCACTTATAAGCACTCAGCATTTCTGCAAGATATTTCTACAAAAATTTCAAGCTGTTACTCTGAAAAATGAGAAGTGCATTTTTTAACTGTTTGCAAGAAGTATGGCTTGAGTAACTACCTAGCGTTACAAAGAGGCATAAAGGCAAGAAGAAAATCCTTAGGGCAATTACTAGATGCAGTATCCATCCACCATCCCGCCCACTACATAACGACTTACAAAAAAGAGAGAAGACCTACCTCAACAGCCCCCTCTTACTCCATGTTATGATTTGAAAAACCCGTAACAATTTATTGCTGTTTAGACAATCATTCTATCACCCGCTGACCCCTCCCCACCTGGGACGGGGAACCGGGGAAAACAAGGAAATGCGAGGGTTGAAATATAAATAGACTTAATAGGATAAGATTAAATAATTAACAATAATAATAAAGATCCAGTATTGATCCCGATACTAATTTAAGATATACAAGGGTTATACTGAGCCCATTCTCTCAGCAGGAAGCTGTGCGCTCCCAGCTGGGATAGCAAATGGCGGACACTGCCAGCGCAATGGCTTCAGGAGGAAGGGAAGGCCTCAGGGCTCCGGCACCGGGGCAAGGAGTTGCCTGGACCCACCACCACCAAGGTACAGAGCGATCTATGCAGCAAACTTTCTAATTTATATTGAATGTGACATTCACGGTATGAAATAATCCTGGTGGCCAGCTTGGGTCAGGTGCCCAGGCCTTGCTCCTCCTCATCCCTACACCTGGCTCGAAAACACTGAGACCTTGAATCCTCCGTAGCCTAGCCGGCTCTACAGTAAGCATTTTCACAAATTGAGATACTAGGGTCTTCTAAAAGTGCAGTTTTCCCAAGCATTCAAAGAGAAGTTAAGTCTTGTGTCGCTCAAACCAGGACACTCTATCGCAGAATGACACTAGCTCCACTTTGTGGAAGAGTTCCTTTGAATTGTTCAGAATAACAGGAAAAAAGAAGAACAAAAAAAGAAAAACCAAACAACAACCAACCAACCAAACAAACAAAAAAAACCAAAAAAAAAACCAAACCAAAGAAGACCCACATATTTCAAGTTTGCAGGATTTTCCACCCAATTCAAGTTCACAGGAACTTGTGTCCAAACGACAGCCTTGTCTCAAAAGCAACTTTGCCAGTACTGTCTGAAATCCATCATGCAGCCAACCCTCTGAGCTGCTTCATGGCTCAGGAAGCGGCCACAGAGCGACCAGGTGGGAATAGCCACATTATGAACGCAGCACATTCACCAACTAGGTGGCTTGCCAAAGAGAAGTTTGGGGAAGACAGAAAGAAGAAAGTACAAGGAGCCTAAAGACCTCCCAGGCTTCCAAAATTTCACTGAAATACACACGGTGACAAGGGAATATTTCTATCTTGACAAACAAAAATCTGGCAAAAAGGACACAGATATTTCTGCTATCATCTTTCATTCTCAAAGGAGTTGTATCATCTGAAAATAAAGCAGAGGGATAACAAAATCCAGTACTTTCTGCAATGGAGGTTTCCTGACAACAGAGGAACAGCAAGTCTCTGAAATCTCATGGTCCATTCAGAGCTCAGAAAGAAGGCGAACTTCAGTGGATACAACTCTTCTGAGCATTCACCACAATTCTGCCCTCCCCTTCCCACTCCTAATTTATCTGAATCCACCACACAGGCTCCCTCAGCAGGCAGCCTGCACATCCCCAGCTACCTGCTTGCCCAGCCAGCTGACAGACAGCCCCTTATCTTTCATTTTAGTCTCCGCTAGATTATCACTAGCCTTAGTGCCAAACTGCCTGCTCTTCGCCACTTCCTCTTCACTTAAATACTCTAGCTCTCTAAATCGTTTTCTGTAGCCAGCCTCAGTTTTCCTCCTATATCTGCTCCAGACCTGTGGTCCCAAACGACTCCTTTTTTCCCCCTGAACTCAGCTTTCTGTTCCTCTTGTAGCTAATCAGCCAGCTTGCAGCTCTATGCACGCACCCGTGCAGGGGCTGAGCAGCACCGAAAGCACTGAAAACTTCCAGTACACTCCAGGGGAATCAAATATTCACAGAAGGAGTTACTATTACTCACCTTTATTGGTCTGTTCTCTTTCTGTTCCATATCCCTTACTTTAGGATATTTTCCCCATTTGATTATCCCTGTGGGTCACTGTACTTAGCTTTCTGTTCTCGAAGAATGTAATTCATAACTCTTGTGTTTTAAAGGCATATGGGTAGAACTAATGCCAAATATTTAGAAAAAATGCTTTATAAAATATCATATAAGGGAACTTATAGGAGTTGATCAAAAGTTTACATTTGTGTAAAGTGCTTAATTTACTGAAACAAGTTACACAAACAATTTATTACTTCTGCTTTCTCCACATTTTAAAGGCCCCTTGAATAACAGCTCCTAGCTAACAAAGTTAAAGAAATGAATGAGATGTACAACAGACATTTAGAATACTGATTCCTTTAAAATCTGGGGGAAAAAAAATCTCTTTGAAAAAGCACCTGACATTTCTGATTTATGTTGGTTCTTCCTATCTGTAATAACATTATTTGTAAGGAGTCTGCATTAAAGGATTACTGGAGCACATAACTGGAGGATGAGTTAATTAGGTTGTTTTGTTTTAATAAAATATGCTATTCAAAGAGTCTTGTATTTACCTGCTTAAACACCATTAGATAAAAGAAAAAAGGTTGTCAAAAGAAAGGCCAACTATAAAGGAAAAAAGTGAGAAAGACAGCATGTTCTGAAAGGAAACAATGGAAAATTTCTGAGCACCGATGACAGTTCCATCCAGGAGAGAACTGTCTTTCCTTTAATATCAAAGCCTGGGACCAAAAGCAGGCTGCAATTTCTGGGTTCAGCCAAACAAGCATAAGCAACAACAAAGAGTTGAGTCAGTCTTTAACGCAGCTAGAAATTACGGGACTGCAGCCCCCGACCACCGCTACACGACCAAGTGTTACTCAAAAGAAAGGGCAGAAAGCCCAGTCTATAACGCTGGGAGGAGTTCAGAAGGGTTAAAGAGAGAGTGAAATCTTGGTTGTCATGCAGACAAGACAAACAGGATACACCATGCTAGGGCCTGCAGACACACTGCGTGGAAGACACATTGTGAGATACTCGAGACTATTTACAAGCACCTTACCTCCTGAAGCTGTAGGGTACGTTAGAGGCTTTAGGGGAATGCAATTCCCAGCGTACAAGCAATGTGCATGTTAAACTTAGTGGGTGCCTGTCACTGAATGTGCTGCCAGGCTGGGAAGGTCACTGTGCCATGCCATCTCCTCTCGCTCCACCCCTGCCCCCCTTACCTAAGCACCCACTAACAGCCATACATGGCATGCCCTACTCTTTATCAGCACATCACCTCTCCTATACAATAGCAATACTGAAAAAGGCAAGAGGCCAGCAAACCTTTTTTCAAAAAGTCAAGATGAAAAAAACGCTTAATTTAGTCCACCTCCCGCTCCGGCTTCTGTACAGGGCAAAATTAACACGACAACAAAACCTTCTGAAGAATAACTCAAATTCTGTGGGCTTTCAGTTGGCAGAGTGTGTGGTTCAGTTCAGCCTTGCGCCAGGACAGCAATCAGTGCCCCCCATCAACCTCCCCGTGCACTTCTCTCACCCACACCAGAAGGGACCGCAGGGAATGTACGGCCCTTCGCACAGATTTACCATTTTCTACTCGGCGCATTGATTGTATGCTTCATTTCCCAAAGAAATCTCAAATAGGAAGAAATGTGCTAAAAAACAAAGGGGAGAGAAATGTCTGTAGTATAGATTTTTTCAGCAGTCTCAGGAGAGAATGAAAAAAAAAAAACCCAGAGAAACAAAGAAAACATTCTGCAGCTAGTTAAACTGGGGGGATTCTTTCCTTTAAATTATCCTAATGATTTCCACATACAATTTATTGAGTAGGCAGCTCAAGTAGATGGATGGATATTTAAGAAAAGATGCATAGTGATCAATTGAAATGACAACCACATTTAACATTATCAAGAATTACCTGAAAAACCATTTACCACAGTCATCTTTTGCATCTGGCTGTCTAATGGTGCTTTTAATGAAAGAGACAAGCATAACTTCACTAATTACTTAGAGATATTGAAATCCGTCATGTCAGTGACTTCTTAGCATACATTTTCTTGGACCTTCGGCTTTTTTCCTTTACAGTGGAAAAAATTAGAATTAGGCAGCTTTCGAAGTTATGAAATATGAGGTCATATTGTGACAAATTATACCACTCAAAAATGAACGTAATTCTAATTAAAAATCCATCTCATTTGAAAGAGCAACTTTCAATCATGTAAAAACTGGAGATTCTGGTGAGCACTGTTTTGGTTAGTTGAGTTAGAAGGCGTTCCTCAACACATTGATTAGTTTAAACCACAAAATGAACGCTTCTGTTGTTGTACCATCATTGCTGTCATTGGAACAAGAGGAATTGAGTTCACATTTTCATTTCTCCTCCCAAATACCCTCCCGATGTCACCCCCAAAATCTTCTGCAGTTCCTCGTCTGCCTTTCAGTAGAGGAAAAAGCAACTATTCTTTTTGTTGATACAACCAACATATTTTGCCCAATTTTATCTGGACCTTGCTCTGAGAAGCCAGATCACATCAATTCATTGAGGCACAGAACCAGAGAATACCTGAGGCTGGAAGGGGCATCTGGAGATACTCCACTCCAATGCCCTTGCTCCAAGCAGGATCGGCTGGAACAGGTTACTCAGGGCTGCGTCCAGTCAGGTTTTGAAGATCTCCAAGGAGGGAGATTCCAGAACTTTCCTAGGCAACCTTTGCCATTGTTCGATCAGCAACACAGTAAAAACAGATTTTCCTTGTGTTGAAACAGGATTTTGCTGCATTTCAGCTTGTGCTCTCTTGGCCTTTTCACTGGATACCACTGAGAAGAGTCTGGCTCTGTCCTTTTTGCACCCTCCCATCAGGTATTTATACACGTTGATACTCCTATCATCGAAGTCATTAATGAAGCTGTTAAACAGAATTGGAACCAGCAACCACCCCCTGGGGAATATCAAGTAATACTCACGGAATATCACATGCTTTTGCATGTATAGCTGAGATAATTTGCTTCTAATTTTCAGATGCACAAAAATACTTGAGTCATCCAAAAACGTTGAGAAAATGTGCACAGAAATAATACAGTAAGAATATTAGTGGGGAGAAACAAGGAGATACATTTTATCCAGTTTTTCTTAAAAAGCCTGAAAGCCTGGTTTATCACCACCATTAATGCAAAGAAATATAGACTAAAATATTATTTATTGATAATGTTAGCTTGTTTGGTTTCTGGGGTGCATATTAGTATGTACCGGTTCCACAGGCATTACCGAAGACCTCTGTTTCTCTCTTGTAGAAGAGCAATTGTTCAGGGATAAGTTCACCAAGTTTAGGTAACTTTGGTCTGAATTACAGCCTGCCTTCAGGACAGAGCTGTGCTAGGAAATGCAAACCTTTGCAACTGCCAGCCTCAACTACATGGCAGCTACTAAGGTCTTCCTACGTATTTTTTTTGTACACTTCCATATCTTATGAATCTACATTCCTCTTTCAATCACATTTATTCACTGCATGATGTCATGCTCCTAAGGTGCTGCAGAGATGTTTATCCTTCAGGTGACTCTGTGATGGTAGACCTTCCACCTTGACCCACAAGACAGGTTTCTATATGTTCACCAGAGTCCCCTGCAGCTAGTTCCATTCAAAGGATCCAAGCACTGTCTAGAGATGTAAACATTTAAGTTTCCCTAGCTTTATAGAAGTATGAAAACCCTCCACTCTTCTACAACTGTTGGGTCATGTTACTAATGATGCTTTTTTTTCTAGCCCGAATGACCAGACATTTGTCCTTCACAATCTTTTGGGAAAACAAAATTTAGCATTTCAATTTTTGAGAATCTTGAGACATTGTGTTCCATTACCAAAGACAAGTTCTTTTGAAAATCTGAAGTGGGCAACGATGACAGCAATTATACATTTTATTTTACAATGCTAACTTTATCCTTCAGTGTCTTCTTTCAGTAAAATAATGGGTTTGATTGTTTGAAATATCTTAAAATACTTTATGGTCGATGCCGATTCTGAATACTAATGCAGCTGAGAGCAGAAAACAAAAATTATAGGTGAAAACTAGCAGTTTTCTTTCTCGGGTGTAGCAAGCTTTTATTATACCTGCAGATAAAAAAATTTAAGAAATTTCCATTCAAATGGATAGCTTAGCTTTCCAGCTGCCCAGATCTAACCAAAACTGCCATCAGTTGGCATCAGGCATATCTGTGCTATATATCACATGGTATAGCATAACATCACATATGATGCTTAGCAAAAAACCAAACAGATCAGATTCCATACTCATCAAAACAGTTTTTAATATTAGTTCAAATCATTTATCTTGAACTACCTGTATCCCAGATTGTTATTTCTTAATTAATATTTCTCACTGCTACTGGCAAAAATAATTTTCCAGGACAATAGTAATAAATACCTTTCTAAAAGCAGTAAGAAATGAATGAAGCCTTTGCTGGCATTTCCTATTTAAAGGCAGCACTGCAAAAGCGCCACACCACAGCACGATTACCATTACATTAGTTCTTCTCTCTGCCCAATGCTATCAGAGACAAAGAAACTAGATTTTCCAACTTCCTTTTTCCTCATAAAATGAGGGAATCTTACACATCACTGTCCTGAAATATGCTGAGCCTACGGAGTCTCCAAGTAAAGCTGCGAGTTCAGGGCCTTACAGGAGGCTTTCAAGTGGTTTCATCCAATCCAATACTGCTCACCTTCCTAACCTCACCTGGCAGCACGGACCGCTATCAACTCTCACTCTCACTGAGAGAGGAAAGCATCTAGCCAACAATTCATCAGCACTGAGCACAGCACTAGTGATTAAATATCATACACGTGTCCAAAGCCAGCTAAAGTAAAGGTGGGGGCTCATAGGTATTAATATGAAATAGGAGAATATTGGGAAAAAATATTCTTTGCCTGGAAAGCATAATGTGGGTTAGCACCATATGCATTTTCTGACCTCTTAGGTAAGTTAAGGTGAGAGAAAACCTGACCGGCATGATAATATGCATCAGGTCTTTCCCATGTCTCAAAAAGAAGACTATCATTCACATTTTAAATACCTCTTGACTTGCTGCAATGCTACTAAAACTAAAGTAAACCCCCACTTTTAATCAGTACTTTTCTTCCAGCAGGTAAAATAAATCCATTCAGGAAAAAAAGAAAAAAAGGAGGGGGAACCAGTTGAAAAGAGTGTGAAGAAAAGTTATCAAACAAATCCACAGCCACAGACAAAACCACTTTCTAAAATTGAAGGAAATAAATGGCTATCGATACCCCAGGGAGAAGTAGCTGGAGAAGTATGTATTTATGCAGAACTGACAGGAATCCTTCCGTTGTGGGCCAGGGTTTTTTGTCAAACTTTCACTGCACGAATTCTAGTGTAAAAACTATAATTTTTACAACTGATATAAATTAAATTAAACTTCATAACTGAGACCAGCCGCTGGATTGAAGCAACAGAGACCGGATACTAAAAGTTATCTAAATACCCAAAACACTTCCAGCTATGAAGAAAAAACACAGTGAAAAGAATTAAATGAAAAGTTTTCATTCTAAAGTGCTTGTCAAAACAGGTCCCAAACACACAAGAAAAAGTACCATCAATCTTAAATCAACAGTTTAACACTGCAGACAGCCTCGCTCATTTGATACACTGAAGTCACTTGAAAGGAGGTGGTCACTAAGTACAAGGTCTGATACATTCAAGAAACAAGGAAGGAAAAGTTGAAGAAAACAATCAGCTGAGTGTTTTTAGTTTTTTTTACAGATGAGGATCAGAGGCATGGGAGATTAAAGGGTCTGCAGAACATTACAGAGTGAAGCATTGGAAGCATAACACCAAGCTGCAGTCCAGTGAACAGCATTTTGTGATTACCAACATATTAAAAATTATATTACTTATTACAATGCCAGAAGATTACAGACAACCAAAAGCTGCCAAACCGAAGCTACTGTAAAAATTGCATAAAAATATAAAATTATAGATATCTGTGATGTTTTCAGTAGAATAAAACTGACTGGACCTGAGCAAAGAGTCAGATTTTAAGCACAGGTAGGTGGTACCTCACTTAGAAGCTAGAACTTCTAACTAGAGAGACCACATGGCACCCTATATAATAGAAAGTAGACCTACCAAGATTTATTATTTAGAGAGGGAATTAATCCAAAAGCATCCATTAAGCATGAAGAAGAAAAACAATGCACATTAAGATCAGTATCAGCTAAGGCCAAAATCTGAAATCCAAATTAACTAACACCAGCTACCACAACAAAATAAACACTTCAAGCCCAAGACAGCTACCAGCCCCACACACCGAAATGTACCAGTCAGGGATCTCACAGCCAGAATTACAATTGTAGATATTTTCCCCCGCTGTCATTTTGAATACACATTCTCAGTACTGAATTTAACTTTGAGCAAAACAATGGAAATTTTTGGTCCTTCCTCCTACTCTTCTTTCTCTCCTCAAAGCCACCCTACCAGACTGTAAACGCTCTGCAGTGAGAGCGGATGAGTAAGCGCGTGGAATCCACTCTGGCTCCGTGCAGTTGCAGAACAGGAGGAAGCAACATGAAGTTTCTTCGCCAGTGGCATTGTACTGATGGCTTGAGCTTTGATTGGGTACGCATTTTTCACAACACCCGCGCCCCTGATGTAACAGCAAGTTAAAAATACCCATGCTTCTTTTTAAACGCAGTAGTCAGTCAAACTGTACAGCAGTGTCTTCACCCATAGAAGCAACAAAAGGCAGAAGGCTTCATCAAAGCTTCTGATCCAACCTCGAAACAACAGAGAAGCAGACACGTGCAGCGGAGGCTATTCACATTATTTGTGCTTCCATACATATTTCCCCTTACAGATTATTTAGGTGAGAGAGAGCTTTCTTTTCTCCATTTCGTAAACTGAATTCAGCAGCTTAAGAAGTGCATTTTTGTGCCCCTTGTGCCAACCTTATAAAGCAGTGCTGCCTTTGATAGGGTCCTTCCTCTCTATCCTCATACACGTTGTGCAAAGTTCAACATGTCCCAGAATAAAGAACGACACAGGACACATTAGCGCACAACGCACAGCTCAGCGCAGCGCTAGGCAGTGGACAACAAACCCTCAGAAATCCTAAAACCTTAGCCAGGGAGTGCCAACAGCAGTGGAATGTGGCTGATCAACCAAGAGCTGCTTAACAAAGGACACGCTCTGGGTCTTGTTTGACATGGACTTCCTACCCCAAACAACTACACAGTAAGCAAGTCTTCTCTTTTCAGCAGCTAACTGTATTTAATAAAACAAGCCAGAAAATTTCCTTTTGCCATTTCTCACCATGTATAATGTGTAATGACTCATTAGATGATTAGAGGAAAAAAAAAAAAAAGAAGAAAGCCTTGCTGTAGAGAAGAAGCAGTAGATAGCACTGACCACCTCTCATCTGCAGGAGCATCTTCTGCAACAGGAGGACACCACAGCTTTGGGAAAAAGCAGCAAGCGCTCGCTACGTAAAAGAAGTTCTCACATGCTAGTTACCACGAATTTGGACCGAGATCAGTCAATGGCCATCACAAACAGTGCTGATTATCAGTTATGATCACGCTGGTCTGATTTAAGTGGGATGAAATTTTAATGTTCTGAACCACTAAATTCTGTCGATAGAGAAAAATTAACGACACCCTTCTGTGAAATAAAAGGTGTATCCCAAATTAAAATCCTCTCCTGCAAAACACTGTGTTTTTTCATTCATGCTCAACAAATTTTTATAACTTTCCCAATAATTGCAACTTTTAAAAAAGAAAGAAAAGTAGGATGTCAAAGGAACCCTGCTATATTGCTGAACAAATTAATTCCAGATTTTAAGTGCCATAAATAGGTGAAATTACTTTTATTTATTCTTAACACCAGAAAAAAACCTATCAGTGTTAATCTTCAGATATAAAAAAAAAGATTCTTTATTGATTCATTTTCCAAACCACCAGTTTTATTCATCCTTTAACTCCCTAACTGTAATCATGCTTTGCATCACCTTCAAAGAATTATATTAGCTTTTTTTATTCCATTAATACATTCATTACTTTCATCATCTAGCACAACAATGGCTTAATAGATAAAAACTTTCTCCAACATTATTTAAATACACTCACACCTAAAGCTGTCTTTCATGTTATTCTCTCAGCAACGTCTCAACAGTATCTTTATTAAATGACAAATGACAGCTTCAGATACGATGGAGGTGAATAATACCTTTTGGACTACATTTAATTTTTAAACAAAATCCCACAGTTCTAAACGCGCTGAAAACTAGAGATCTAATGCTTAAAATACACTAGACAGATAGTTTTCTTTCTCCTCTTCAAACTAACTCCAGAGGTCTGGAAAAGAAGATAAAGGCCATGTGTAAACCATCATGCAGAGATATTTAGAGCAGTAGCATGCACGGCTGTCATCAAACGGAAGCAGTGGGAAGCAGAGTAACTGCAAGGCAGCTCATGCAAAGCCAGGACTTATTAGAAGAGGTTCAGTGCCAGACAAATGCAGCCTTTCAGATCCCAGGTGACCAGTCGTGCTTTGTACTAACAGTTATGGGCAGCATGAGGTCAAAGATCTTTTCAGCGTCTCCACTGAAAAATAACTTCTTCACTGCCTACATTTAATTTCCCTACCGCGCAGTGTTTTGCCAAGCAGAAGAGCACTCTACTCAGCTAGAATCTTGATTAATCAATTCCTTTTTTTTTTTTTTTTCCTTTGGTCACCAGAGACATTTGTTTTAACTCAGCTTCCTCGCCGAACTGCAGAAGCATAATCACCCAAAATGAAGTACGCATGTTTAGCTTCAGAAACATGTAGTCATGGATTCCCCCCTGCCTGTTGCAAACATAACCCTGAACTCGGTGAAAGTGCGCATGCGTTTTATCTGGAAAGAAAAGTTAAAAAACATTATTCACAAAGTATTCTTCCTCCTTTTCAGTAAATGCATTCCTTCACTGCTGCTTCTTTGGCACTGCAGTTTTTATTTATGAATGTAAAGGTGTGTTCTTTAAATAATGAGCAGTCATGTCATATCTTAGCAAATCGTTTCAGGTAGGTATGATCAAAAGAGGTTTCAAGAGTTACTGTTTCAGAAATTCAGACCATTTGTCTGATTTTACCTTCCACATTTGTTTCCTTCTCAAGCACTCTCTAACGACTCCTTATTGTTAACTTACTCAGTGAAAACATTTGAATTGATCTCTCAGATCCAACTTATTATATCCTCATTCAGCGTTACTTTGAAAGTGAGCTTCTTGCTACTAACAGGATAACTTGAACTCCCACCGAATAGAAACTATTTTATAGTTGGCATGAAACAGAACAGCATAATTGAGCCTTCAGACAGGCGATCACAAATCCCACAGCGCTTGGAATTGTGAAATACAATGAAGATCCAACATACGTATTGGAAGATCAGCCTTTTCAACCCACCCAAGTAAATCGTACAGGCAACAACTGTTACTGAATACTGTCATCTAAAAGGTGTTTTCCAGTTAGCTTGACCGAGACAGCACCGTACATCAGTCACAATTAACAAGGAGCAGGCGCGGGCACAGCAGTGATTGCTGGAGTGTTGTACATCGACACTCGTTCTGTCTGCCCACCAGCGACAGCGAGTGTAACGCCGCGGGTGTAACACGTACTATGTCCACCACTGCCCAGCCGCCGGCAGGGGCTGCGGGCCTCCGCCACCGCTGATCATTGGGGAGGAGCAGACGTGTCGGCTGACGGGGCCAGCAGCACACGCTGTGCCTCCCCGCTGGCGCCAGTCCCTACATCAGGCAGGTTCTGATCAGGGACAATTAGAACCAGGCTGAAAGCTCGTTTCACCTTTCCCTGCAGTATAGAACTGTTGGGCAGAATCAACTGCCCAAATGCTGGCTGGAATTTTTTAACATTTCCTTCTGATGGCCTTCCCAATATGCCTTTCCGGGCAAATTTTCTATATCCCTCAAAGACTCTTCATTTACGCCAAAACCGGCACCATTTATTCACATCTCCAGTTCATATCGTGTGAGACAGAACTTTGTGAGCCAGCACATTCTTATTTCTGTACCAACCATATTGAATCAAATCGGGTTTGGTTCCCTTTGAGCAAACCCAACACCAACATCTGCGAAGGCTTACACCCCGAAACACATCTGCATGCGGACACTTTGATAATGGGACTCTGTGCTGGTCTAACACCTTGTACCAGGAAAAAATGATTCTAAAATGTTTTCAGAAAAAATAATTCATTTTCTTTTGCTTCTCCTATTACAGAAAAACTTGGAGCTGAACATCCTACAATGTGAAATGAATTGTTTTAAAAAGAACTGAATATTTAAGTATCTCAGAGCTACTCATACATTTCCTAGTTTACAAACCATGCACCTGAGCCTATAGAGGCTTACGAACATCTCTAGACGTACCCCTATGGGTTAAACCTTGCCACTTTCTAGGAAAAGCTGAAATATTTTTCATTGTTTAGGCCACTTATTTAAGTGACTAACTTTTACTGATTCGTACATGATCAAATCTTTGCACAAACCAGGGCTAATTACTGGAAACGTAAAATTAAATTACTATAATCGACACAAGAATAATGATTGAGAAGGTACGTGGGCATACAGCTTCCACCAAATACGGTAGTTCCACATTTTTCCATATTTAACCTTGCATGTGCTATATTATACCCATAACCATAAATAATTTAAAAATAAATCTATTTTTTTAGTGCAACAAATATTCCTGTGATTACTGCAAACTAAAATACTGTTTCATCTAAACAATCAGAAGTGATTTTATGTGAATTTGTGAACAAATAAAAGAGGCTTTTAACGAAGTAGAGAGGTTGTGGAGTCTCTTTCCCTGGAGATGCTCAAAACCCTCGTGGATGCCTTCCTGTCCAGCCTGCTCTAGGTGACCCTGCTTTGGCAGGGGGGTTGGACTAGATGATCTCTGAAGGTCCCTTCCAACCCCACAGCATTCTGTAATTCTGTGATCAATTTCTTTCAAATTTATTTTGCAAACATGTTTTCGCAAGTTTAGCCACCATACATTAAGAAGAAAAAAAAAAACCCCAAACTGCAGGAAAAAAGAAAACAAATTTTGTTTCATTCTCTTAAGTACATCTTGTAATTCCTAAATATTCTAACAAGTGATTGAGAAAGGGAGCCTGAAGTAATTGAGAATTATGCCAGAGAGATAGGGTGCTTCTCTCCACAACCTCACAAAATTTCCTTACGCGAACATGAAGAGCCACTGTTATTTCTAAACCTCAAGAGCGCGGAAGACTTGCTTAATGTTCTCATAAGGAAAATGCTCATGCTGTGGAACTGCAGCAGCTCACATCTCCAATTAAAGGATGGAAGTCAATAAGAACTATAGAAACATTTGTATTAAGAAGGTTCCTAAAAATACTTTGAAGTGCAGTTGTTTTTTTCAAAAGTTCAAGAAAAATAAAATCGTTGACAAAGTCACAGATTTATTCTGGTCATAGTTATTAAGAACATGAAATATTTCTACCATATTCTTACATTAAAATTTTAGAACCGATATCACGTAGAGAATGCCACTCATTAAAACCCCGAACAGGTAGTGTGAACTTTAGCTTTCAACTCTATGAATAACAGGTGAGCTCCGAGGCAGACACTGTGAACAACAGAGGTACTGGGGACAATTCACTGCATACTGTAGCGCTTTAGTTGCAAAAGGTTTTACAATTCTAATGCCATCCTCTGGAAGGCATTAAGACCATTAGTAGCCAATGTTATTGCTACTTTTTAAATAAGTATTGTTAAAATACCTCAAATAATAAAACATAGTTGTCCACTCTACCGTAATTAACAGAATATCAAACTGATCACAATTGGGATGCTGTGCCAGTACATGGGTTCATTACTTTCCTGAGGAGACGATTAAGGACTTGCAAAAATTATTTGTTTTCAGTGAAGCTCATTATCCAGAAGATTTACGAATCCACGTATTTACAAATAAATTGGTTCATTCCAAAGCTGCTCCCAGCTGCCTTTGAAAAGGTAGCTTTAGGGACTGATCTGTAGGGTATTCTCAGATTTGTTGAATGCATCCCTACTTCCTGATGCTTCCTTTGAAATCCTGTTTGTCCTTTCCAGTATAAGATTTTCTCACTTAGTTTACCCAAAGTGTCTGAAACAATGGTAGCGCGTGTGTCTTGCTGCAGAAAATTAACTCTTTTTGCTCTTCATTTTCACCTAATAAACTCTGTCCTGCTCAGTGTGAACATATTTTGTTAACGTAACGGCAGACGTCTAAAATGTGAAAATCCCCTTGTATATGAGGGACACTAACCTGCCATCGTAAGCAGCTTTTCATAAGGAAAGCCTCATCTCGCAAAGCAACCAGTCATTCATCGTGCCAATCACAGTGTCACTTCTGAACAAATCAGACTCAACATTTTCATTATCACACTCCCACTGTGTTTTCCTCAAGGCTAAGAAGTTATTAAATTGTATCAACATTTTCATCCATGCTCTGACTAAAATAATTCAACTGTGCAGTGCCACAAATTCCATCAAAATGGGAAGAAATTTCATCTTCAAGTGTTTAAAATGGAATCTATGATGATACATCATTGAACATATTTTACGCTCGTGTCTCCACTTTATGAAAGTATAATCTAGTACCTATGTCTGTTGGTGGTTATATCAGTAGCTACAGCAGTTACATCTATAGGGTGCTAGCCCTTCAAATACTGCTTTCAGGAAACAGGTTTGACTTCCTAGCTCTAAGAAAAAAGAAATGTCTCTTCGCTGAGAAAAAAAAAAAAAAAAAAAAAAGGAAAAACTAAACAGAGAATTCTTGTTTGAATTTAGGATATTTATCCTGTATTGCATTATTTTCCTTGGAAATATTCCCTCTTAATTAAAACTCATATGGCTTTATGGAGGATAATCTTGTCCCTCAGGAAGGCCACACAAGATCTGTTACTGATTCCAGTATGACAGCCGACGGGCAGCCCCTCTGGACTGCCGAGACTGTGTTGTGGATGAGCTTTCAGATGCACGAAGCTTTGCCGTATCTGCAGTAACGGAACTATGGAAAAATCCTTGCTGTAGTCTGTAGCTCTTCATCTATACCTCCTCTCCAGTTCATATCAAGGATCTTATTATTATGCCTTCTGTCTGTTTGCACAGCAAATGAGTAAACAATACAAATGCACGGCCCACTTCGGACAATTATACATCAAGAGAGTATCCACAACACCAACAACAGCATCTGAATGGGATGATCAAAACTGAGCTCAGTAAGTTGTATTTCCTAGCCCCATTTAATATTTCTGACTGTGAAGTCTTCTCTGCGATAGATATTTCACTTTGTTAGAACGCTTTGAATAGTAAGCAAGCAAATGAATTATTTAAACCTGACTGCAAAACGATCATGAATTTCTCTTTCATCTCTAAAGCTTTCAAACATGAGGTAGGTGCAACCATCAGATTTAGGCAACCTCATTACTTCAAATTGTATTCTTAGGAACAAATCTGTCTTTAGAAAGGGATTACATTTACATGTAAAATCAATTAATTCAGCAAGTAAGATCTGTAACATCTTCTTTCTTTACAGAATTGCAGATTATTGGATTAATTTTGCTATTCACTAGTATCTGGAGAACATCAGATGCCTGCAGTTCTAAAATCCTGCCCTTATTTTCAGAACAGCTACTGTCTTCCCTAGGCAAATCTGAAGCATTTGTATAAAAGCTTTTGCTTAACTATTTGCCACAGACAGTAATACTAAAAAGTTTAAAAACTCTTAACGGACAATAAAAATTGATTCTACACTTCTGCCTAAAAGCAATGATTGTATGGTAACAGCTTCAAATGAAAGACCAAAGTCTTTCTTTCAAACACCAAGGAGCTGATGTTCCCCTTCCATTTCATGAAATGACTGAAACTAAAAGAGGAAGCAGAGGACCTTATTCACAGCAGTTTCTGCCTGCAGATATTCCCTGGCACAGAGACTTCAGAGCATGAGGAAATTCATCACAAGGGATCAGAAACCTGCCATTCTCTTACTAGTTCACTTAGGTGAAGTCACCAAGGTATCTACTGGGAATCCAACGCCTACTCCCATAAACACAAAAGCCCTAGAGTTCATTTAAATTTAATGCTCAGACTTAAAAGGGACTTCGCAGTAGGCACAGTCTTCAGAGGAAATGAAGGATCAGCAAAAAGAATTTAGAACTCTTTTACAGGGTTTACATAAAATCTAAGTGCATAAAATTTAAGGGAAGTGTGGTCGAGCTTTTACACAGGAAAATTTCATTTTAGAATGGATTCACCCTAAGCCTAAAGAGTCAGTACCACTACATGCTATATATTAGATGTGATCATGTACATATGGAGTCATTTTACCTTTTTCCTAAGCAAGCCTTGCAGTGTTAACACGAGTGAACTAGAGTTACCCCCAGTTTACACTTAAAAAATAAACAAAAGGCCCATCATGAGGTTTTCAAAACGCTTTACGAAGTCCAGGCCCTACCCTCCATTAAGGTTATCTAAATAAATAAAAAAAATATATATAATTATGTATTGTATTGTTCTGGGAGACATTAACAAACATATTTTTACTAAACTTGGTGACATTAAATGCTATTTCCACTATGCAACATGCAAGTTATGCTCCTTTATTTGAAAGATCTGTAGAGCTAAAGAATAAATTAAAAAGAACAGCTGTTACGGTTCAGACCAAAGATCAACAGACACAGCCCAATATCCTGTCTCTGGCAACAAATTGAAGGCGAAGCTTAGGGAAAAAGGACAAAGCAGGTGGATATAGTGCAGCTTTTCTCCTCCCTAGCTTTCAGCAGTCAGCAGTTTAAAAGCTGTTCTAGCAATCTAAGAACCCATATTACCAAATTCTTGGCTGCTGTATGTGATGTTCAGCATAATACTCATGTGTAGGAAAACACATTTTCATACAGAATTAGGAATATTTTGTTTGGCCTTATGTCATAAAAGTTGGGTCCCATTTGAGTCAATTCTTGTAAATATGTAAAAGGAAATCTAAACAGATGAATAGGGAATTTAGGAGAGCAGGCAGGATGAAACATTTAAAAAAATATATTTACTGATAGATCAGGCATTGAAAAAGCATCCTGCATTGCTACTGTTTTGCAACTTTAAATGCTCAAACAGTATCAAAGCCAACTATTTCTATCAAAGTGTATACATCGAAGTTCTTTCCTCTAGCCTTGGCTTTATGATTTCTGTATTTCATCCATATCACACCGTCTCATTGCATAATTAGCCCTTGTAAAACAGAGGCTATTACATAATCTCAGGTGTAACACAGACATAATCATTAACATTTCTATCTGTCCTGAATAACATTTCTTATCAGCAATTACTTTTCAGGGCCTGTAGCCAAATGAGTAGAAATAATGTGAAGGCAGGCAGACAGAGACGGTAAGCGAGGGTCTGATATGTGCAGTGTTTTATGCTAAAAACTCAAACACATGCTTATTTTGGAAGCCCATATTTATATTTTTCTTCAGACTTATCTAGCAGCCTGCCCTTGGGAAGTTGCTACTGTTGTCAGAAGAAAATGGCAAAAATAGCATGTTGGAGCAGCAAGTGACACTTATTTCCAAGGGTTATGTTATACAAAATACATCTTGCTTGTGAGCAGCTAAAGCACACGGCTTGACAACTGACTATCAGCACTACAATAGACTGTAAATGTGATTGCAAGGGTTGGTTCCGCAATATTTTAAGAGGGATGGCACCCTCAATCACTAATGTGTAGTTATATGTGTACCCATATCATCTAGTTTAGCTTCACAGGCTGGATTTTATTACAGACACCTTCTGTCACTACAGTGGATCACTGCCAACCTAAACCATTGATCCTGCAGTAAGTACCCGACTCCTGCTGCAACGCAACTGTTCAAGTTTCCCTCACTCATTCCTCCTTTCAGGCTGAAGAAAGCAGGCCATGCTGGAAGGCAGCCATACTGTTTGAGCGGTAGAAATGCACATCTGCAGTTTTAATTTTTCCAGTCAGACTTATTAGAACAAAATTGAAAAGTATAAAAGTATTAATCCAAATGCAGTAAAGACTGGGAATGTCAGTTTGGCATGGTGTCCCTGTAATTCATCAGACTACTCAGAATGGCAAGCTACTGTATTTCAGTTTCAATATCCTGTTTTTTCAGGAGAGATGGTGGGTTCTGACAAATGAAAAATGATCGAGTTTAGTGGCTGTTCATTATTTTTTTTTAAATATTCATAAATTTCCATATGCAGACTCCAAGCCCAAAGACTGACATAATCTTAATTTTTAAGATTAGAAACTGCAAGCTGTCTTACTGGTACTGAGAAGAACACATGCCCAATTACACATGCCTGGTAGCATACCTCCTGCTCCTTAGTAGCACAGGTTGACCTAAATAATTTAATGCCATAGTCTCCGCAGAGAAAATCTATGTTCAAGACTGTTTGTAAACATTTTACAGCAGTTCCAAAGCTGGTTTCTATCTGATTTTTTTTTTTTTTAATGGACTCCAAACATTCCCAGGAAGGGGTATTTCTTTCCAACTGCCCCTCCACAACACTCATACTCTTTTTTCCATTCTGGTTGTCTTTTCACTGATTCTTCTAGTACAACACTAAATACTTACACACAACTATTCCCTCTCAACCACTCCCTACTTACCCTTATATAAATTTATATTTATAGCTTAGTAATTCTCAGGATTTGGGGATGAAGAAGACAGTACTCTCCAAGATGACCTCAAACAGCTTCTGTGAGGATGTAAAATGTAAAACTCATGATCTCCCTGTATTTCCAGCTTATCTCACCTGCCCTGCCCTTTCTCTTCCGCTCCTGCAGTTCCCTTTCTCCCCTCTGTCAGCCTGACGCATCCTATAATCCTGGCACTGGCAACGATGGAAGAACCCTGTGAGGTAGAGAAATTTGTAGTAACACCTATTATAGAGAAGGGGATGCAGGAGATGCAACAGCAACATGCAAGAAGAGCTAAGAAAAAAAAAAAGTTTACAATTCATCAATTAATTGTTTAAAGGACATTATTCTTGTCTCTCAGATTCTTGCATTTGCAGAATATCAGGGGAAGGAGATAAGGAGATACCCATAAGAAGCCAGGAGGGTATTCTTCCAAAAGGACCAAAGAGTCTGGAAAAGAGCTGCTTAATTTGGTGCATCATTCATAATAGATGAGCTTTGTGTAACCTCAACCTTTACACAGTGTAGCAACTAACTGCAGCTGGCTTATATCACAAAATCTTGGCGGTACAAAGGATACAAATTTTATTCGACATAGGAAAAGGAGTTCGACACCTGCCTTGTCCTCCCTCATGCATTCCTTAGAAGAAGGGAGAAGTAAGACGTCATGGGCCAATGACTTTTCTAGCTGCCCATTTATGGTTTTTTTTGGTTTTCATCTTTCCCAGTTCTTCAAAAATACAAGTATTACTGTTAAGGTACCTTACTTTCACACATTGTGCCTCAACAGCTATTAGAAACATTTTCATTAAAATTTCAAAATATTTTGGCCAGTTTTCTCCAAAGCAGAAACTGACAGGCTCCATTTATATAAAATAAAACCAAGCCAAACAAAACCACTACATGTATGGAACTTGACATGGAAAGTGTTCCCCGTGGCAAAACTGTATCTTCAGCTCTCTTGCTTGTGATGAGAATCTTTAAAACACGATTTGAAATTAAGTCAGACATTAATTTTGGAAGGTGAACATCCGACCCATTAATAGCAAATACAGAAAGTAAAGAAGTCATATCATTAACTACACCTAACTACTGCCAAAAAGATGTTAAAAGTTTAAGACAATCACTGAAGATGCCTGATTTCCTAATGCCTAAAGGTCCAAATGAACTTTGCCACTAAACAGGTTCCAGTTTCCTCCCAGGACCGTCTAATTATGTAATATTCACAGACAAAAATTAACAGCTCACTGGGGAAAAAATAAAAGAAAATAAAAAAATAATCCATCACAATAACGGCAGCAAACATAGAAATGCCAAATTATTGCATGGACTACATATTGGTTCTTTTTGTAATTACAATCAAGTTAAGCATGCTATTTACAGCATTAAATAAGGCCGACAGAATCCTTAGCTCATTGCCTCAGAGTGTAACAACACCCAAAACCATGACATGAGGTCCTATTCCATACATCCTCCTGCAATATAAATAACTGCTATTGAATATATCACAAAGTGTAAACTATAATTGCACCTACTCTGAGTTATGTATGCATTAATAATATTTTATCACTTCAACACTCTCTAGGGTCACTAAAGAGTGCAAATGGTGAATCTGTTTCAAAGTCATTTGGTTATTTTTTAAAATTCTACCCAATAACTGCAATGATCTTCAAAAAGCTCTAATCTAAGGTCAGTAATGAAACTGCATTGACAGATTTTTCGCCCAGTGCTTATCAGCCAGGTAACAAACAAGATTAACACTTTTTAAATATTTATAAGGCAGGAAGAAAAAGGAACTGTGCTCACAGAGAATGTATCACTTCTTTAAAAGAACTTAACGTTCCTTGATTTCAGCAAGAGTAATTTGACAAGGCTGACAAGGGAGAAAAGCAGGTGGGCAGGAAATCTTGATTCACAGCTCTGTCAATTCATCCTCAACAACCTTGTTATGTGGCTGAATAAGTGACAGTTCGGGATATTTTAAATAAACACCCCCATTGACTGTTGAAAACTACTTTTCTCCTCTACAGCGAAATCATTAAAACTCCTGCGAAGAAGTTGTCAGATTTTTCAACCTGCTACCAGAAAGAGCAAAAAGTCAAGCTCTAGCAAGTCTTGAAGCGGGTATAATTTTTATTTTTTTTCCACAGCACTTACCCGGGCTGCAGCGTTAGGAGACGGCACTGTAACAGAGTAATGGCTACCCACCTCCCTGTGCTCTCACCGTCCTGCGCTCCAGGTGCACTCTGGCGACCAAGGCAAAACGCAGCGGAGAACGTAGATGCTTTTGTCTCAGAAACAGAACTTTTCTCCTTACGGAGCTAAATGACAGTCTCTGTTGACTGCTATTCATTTTTTGCAGGTTGGTATTTACATGAACAGAATGAATCAAGGCAGAAAAAACAGAATGAAAAAACCACTTTACCAATACAAACAACCTAACAGAGTGTAACTAACTACATTAACAATCTCCAAACATAGGCAGAAATAATTTAACCCAAACTAGTAGACTTCAGTCACAAGAAAAATCTCCCACTCAATGAACTCCTGGGAGAAAAAAATATAAACATAAAAAAGTAAATATAAACAACCCAAATGCCTCCCCTGCTTCCTTCAACAATCTAAGTGAAAAAAAAAATCTAGGATAGAATAAGCTCATGTTACTAAACCAAAAGTAGGGGTGCTCACAATTAAATCTTGCTTTTTGAAAATCTGGCTTCTACACCTCTGTGTGTCTTCTGTTTACTTCTATGTAAAGTAAGTATGACTAACAATCCATACAATCTTCTGGAATACAAGACAAAATGTAAGAAATATTTCTTACTTGCTTTTAGACGTTGAGAAGAAAAGCATTAAGCAGTTTTGCCCAAATATTCTAATAAAGAAGATTCTGATTCAGCCTGGTTAATGGAGAGCTACGCTGTCTTGGGCAACTTAGGGAAAAAAAGCCTTTCCAGACTGGTGGGACTGCATCCAAAGCACTTAAGCAAGCCTGACAGTGCAAGGATTACTCTTCCCCTTCTTGCTTCGGTGCTGGTAGAAGTTACATTGTCTGACAATTCCTTTTTCATCACCAAGCAAGATGTAAAAAAGTGCCTGGGAATTGCCCTTCAGAATAGGTGTGGATGGCAGAGATGTTTCTTATTCCATTCCGTTCCTTTGCTCCTGTTCACACTTGATCTTGGGTATCAGACAATACATACAAATATACAAGCACACTAGAATCACAGGATCATAGAATTGTCTGGGTTGGAAGGGACCTTTCAGATCAGCAAGTCCAGCCACCAACCCAACACTGACAGACACCATCACTAAACCATGTCTCTCAGCACCACGTCCACCCATCTTTTAAATACCACCAGGGATGGTGCCTCAACCACTGCCCTGCGTTGGCCTGTCTGCCTTGCAAGAGAAATCACAATAAAAGGTGCAAGAAAATTAGTGCAAGAAAAGCATTATTTTACTTAAGTCTGGATGAAGCTTTGCATTAGCATTTAAAAGAAATAAGGAAAAGATTGGGTTAAAGGACCAAACTGACTGAGAAGTTCAATTCATCTTCACTTTCAATGGGCTGCAATACCTTATGAGTATGAAAGGTTTATATCTTGTGTTATGAAAGTATAGCAAAATTCTGAATTAATTTAGGTGCTGATAAAAGATTAATACAGACTCAAAATTAATTGTAGCAAACTTTTAGTCTCATAACTGACTCAGTGAAGTTTTTCTGTGAGCATGTCCTATGCACGTGCTACGCCCAGCAGAACTCACTCCTCTCTGGGAAGTGGTAGTACTACAGATACTACTTCAAATAATTTCAATATTTCATTTTAAAGCTGACTTCTTTAAAAAAAAACTGGATAAATTACAGTCTCATACCCTTTTCCATATTTATGTTTTTTCCAATATTTCTTTGTGTCATCTGACAAATATCAATGTCAAATGTCATCATTCATAAAGACAGTTTCCAGTACTGTTCATACGTTGCATGGTTCTCCGTGGAGCTGCCTTCCCTAGTTCTATAAAATCAACTGCAGACCTGGAACATCCAGAAGAGATCACAGTGAAAGCAACCGTTCTCACAAACACCTCAGTAAAATTTTCTTCACTCTTTAAATTCCACATGGGGAAAAGGAAGCAAATAAAACAGCACAGTGGAGAAAGAGCTGTTACAAAACGTTCACAACGATGCTTATGGAACATCCACAGCAAATTGCACCTGAAAAGCTCTACAGATATTAAAAATGTTAATACAGTGTTTATCAATGTACCTCTCAGGTGATGCATATGTTAATTCCATATATAAAGCAAAAGGACAAGGAAAGGCCTAAAATGTTCAGTATCAGAGGTATGAAAGAGGCAGCAGAAAGTATCTTTGGAGAAAGTGCATAGCAAATAAGGAATGACAAGGGCCTTAGAAATCAGTGCATGAATGACCATGCAGCTAACCATGCCTCAGGACGCTGTACTTCACCTAGCGCTTTTGAAGTCAAATACATAAAAGAACCACACAAAGTAAAATATTAAATATGTAAAATCCACAAATTACAGAACTATGTAAAACCTCTCACTGTATTGCTACTCCACAGTGAGTGTAGCAATACTGATAGCTCTTTTTTGATCTACTGCTGGACAAATGTATTGCTTGACAAGAAAGAAAAATTATGATACGTATAAAAAGCATATTCTATACAAAACTTCACATGTTTAAGTGATAAAACACATAAAATCTCCCTGCAAAATCCACCTTCTCTTTGGACACCACTGTATGAAGAATTTTCATTCATGAAATATATTATTACTAACATAATCATACCTACAGATTAAAATAGTCAACTATTGAGTTAAAACATCAGTATTAGAAGGATAGTTTTGATAAAACTTTCCACACCACTCCACATGGAGAAAAATATTGATGATGGCAGAGAATGATTTAAGCCAGTAAGAAGAGGTGCAGAATGAGCTACCAGCTGAAAGGAACTCAAAGCAACAACAGCAAGGGTACTACAACGGTGGATACCTTTCCACATTTATTTTTTTTCAATAAAGGAATGAAGTATTTATGTGAAGAATAGCCTCTATTTTCCCCTGATTACAGATTTAATGTAGCAATTATCAGATGAAAATTTTTTGCCTTGTGTTATGCATAAGGTCAGGCTAAGTTAAAATGATAGTTCCTTGCTCTTAATATTGATAAATCATTTTCAATGGATGTTTTGGTCATTGTTAATTTAGCAGACTTTTATTCCTATTGCAGAAAGAAGAGGAATCTAACATCTCAATTAAACAATCTATAAATATCAATAACGTGCTCAGTAAACATTATTAAGAGGCAACCAAATGTAGGACATCACAGAGATGATAATAGAATTCTTAATTCAATTTATGTATAGATATTCAGTGCAAGGAAACCTCATTTTTCCTCAGCTGGTAATCCAAAAAGTCTTGTAACTTTCAAGTTTCACAAAATGAAAAAAACCCTAATAATTCAGTACGTTCACAGCTAGAATGATGAATTATCATTCATAATTTTCTAATACCTTCAAAGTATCAGGTGGTGCTATGAAAATCAATACAGAGCCAAACCAAGAAATGTTCTGTTGGAAAAGGGAAGATCAACCTCACGCGTTTATATAACGTCACATTCTCAGCCAAATTCTGTGCATAAACGACCATCAATGTATTGGCATAAATTTGTTTCTAACCAACCTTCACCATCTTTAGTAGGAGTCAGAAACGTGTCAGTTTGTCCATGTCACTTCATAAATTTGCTAGTAAATAAGACAGATCACACCGGGCATAGGAATGTTAAACAATTGCCAAAACTATTTTCCTTCTAAAACCTAAACCAATTGCTTAGCTGCATGAAATCTTCCAATGCTAATAAAATCTGTGAAATGTTTACTCTGTCCAGAGGAGACAAGCTGAAAATAAAATAAAATAATACTTAAAAAAACCCCAAACACCTGTCATACTATCTCTAAAACCACATATACTCGGGTTTTGGATGTTTTTTCAAAATGTAAAATTGTAGTCTCATGACAGCATCCAAGGGCAGCAAGAGTTCAGATCACTCAGCATGAGCACAGCTTCTTTCCAGCTTTTAAGTTTCTCACTGAATAGAACTGCTCTAGGGAAACCCAGTGCATGATAAGCAGGTGCCAGGCAAGATTTCCCAAACACTCTCCTGCTCTCCTGAATTATTAGTTTGGCTTTCTTCTTTTTTCTGACAGCCTGTAGGATCATGAAGCTGCAAGCATTCCGCAGCAGGTTTCCTCAGACAAGTCTTGGTTACTGGAATGATGTATCGCGTTCAGCCCAAGTGCTGCCCAAAAGCCAGCAGCAGGAATGAAAGCAATTACAAGAGAGGGCTGGCACTGCTTGCAGAACAGGATGCAGCTTTCATAAAGGGCTACAAAAGAAGTTTTTAATCACCTACAGGTTTTCTTTCCTTGTCATATAGACAACCTAGTAGCAAAAGTGACCAATGGTGATGACGCGCACAAGACGTTTACAGCAGTTTTTACCCAGAATCAGATACACAAGCACAAGAGAAGCTTCACACCACCACAAATTCAGAAGAGACTGCACTGGGGGAAAAGAAATACAAACGAAATGATTTCCCCTCAAATTTCCTACTTCAGATATTTCAGGGATTTTAGACTCTTCAGCAATGTCAGAACAACAAAATCCTGCAGAAAACAGATGGGAAAATCTTCATAGTCCCTGAGTAATTATGATGCTTAAAGAAGATGGCTCACTAGTCTGAAGACAATGACACATACACATTCCTTACAGGATACATATTTCAAAAATTCCTAGGAATTCATGTGGTGTTGTTCGTATCAAACATCAGGTTGTTAGCCAAAATCTGCAGGAGGTGCCTTTGCTGGAATTCACCCCAACCGCCTTTCCAGACTCAGAAATAATACACTACACTTCCATTTGGGAACGGATGGAAACAGCCACAAGCCATAACTGCTTTCAGTAATTCAGTGCTTGAGAGGAAGTGTTTATCTCATTTCATTTATAGCAGTTATAACAGTTTATATCACTTTGAAGGTGCAGGGAATATCCTAGCTCTTCTCTCTGCTCCAAGAAAGAATCCTCCTCCCCTTGCTGCCATTTAGCCATCATCTCTCTTTTTCCTTTTTTCGTCAAGAAGGTTCAGAATTAAAACTTCAGAACAGTAAAATAACTTTTGCTTGGTTCTCTAGAATTTAAAACCATGCACAAAAATTGTGAATGTTATCTATTTATCCATTTGCAACAACACATTTAAAAAATAATTTGTTCTACAGATACATATTTGTTTTGCAGATGCATGCAAAATTGAAAAAAATACTTTCAGAATTGCTTAGGCTACATTAAAAAAAAGCTTTCATATTTAAAATCCAGAAAACTAAAAACATTTGATGATACCATAGGCAGCTGGAATAAATTATTTGTAGAACTGTGTTTGTGATGCAGACTGCTACAAAGCCAGAAGTTACGGAAATTAACAGTTTTCAAGAAGTGAAGGTAAAAGATTGATTTCATTTCATACACATTTTCTGTTCTATAATCCTAGGAATCTGTGCAAATATTTCCATACACAGAAGTGACTGAGCCTCGAATCACCATTTCATAGAGGCCAAGCCTCATCATACACAACACAAAAATGACATTAATCTTTCATGCTGCAGACTCATCTTTCTTACATCTTGCTCCACACCAAAACCCTGGGAGCAGGAGGAAATAAGCAGCAACCCACAGCATGCTTTCAGCCCCCAACATCTCCGGTTTATAACTGCACATACATATGTTTAAGACATGGACTTCATTGCTGAATAAGAAATATATATAAAATAATAGAGAGTTACAAATGATATGAGGGACACAGTATGGTTTTCTGTTTAAGCAGGAAACCGCAAGGCAAGAAGCCTACTTATTTGATTAAGTCAGGGCAGTCTCAAGTCTCAGTTTTCTCACCTGTAGAAGAGTATAACATTAAATTACATCATGTCCTCCTAACACCTTAGATTAAAAGCAAAGAAGTGCAGAGCATCATTAAAGACAGCTATTCTTGACTTGGGGTTTACAAAAAGATTGTTCTATTATTTTTCTTATTATACTCATCCTTTTAGAACACACATAATTGCATTGCTCTGGGTGATGTGATTATGTGTAGGAGTAGTGCCTAGAATAGGCAGGAGGCCTGTTTTTAATGTACTTATTATATACTCAAATCTTTATTGCAGGTAAAAATGTTTGAATATAACATTCCCTGGATGTATCCAATTAATGGGTTTATTAATTTCATTACTAATAACCGTAATGTCCTTCAACAGACAAGACGTTCTGTGGGTTTTGTTATATGCAGTATAAAAAGAGAAGTGGACAGCAGATCCCCTATCAGGAACTCATAGAAAACAAAGTGCTCTGTGAAGAAAGACAGCAGTAGAGCGAGGTTTCTGAAGGATTTGTCTACTTTATCCCCTGTCTTCCAACTGGACAGAACCAGACTGTAACTCATTAAGTATTTAGCCTAATTCTACTTGCTGCTGATGTAGGCTTGCTTTTCAGTGGGAAAAGCATTGTTTTCCCTGCTTTAGAGAGATACAAAGATCGCACCACTTTCACTCACCTAGCCTAAGGTAGCTCAAAGCCTCTGGGTACCACGTAGGAGCGCTATGGGAGTAGAACTTGGTTCAGCACTATTTCAGATGGGTTTCCATCTCCACCACCTTGCGATAAAGAGCAGGTAACCACAGAAGAAGGGAAGCCGTACCAAGAGGCAGACGAATGATTTACAATGTTTTCATAAGTAATGAAGTTTAGCAGCCGTAAGAATATTCTTTAAGAAAATGACTCATCAAGTTAGCTTAAAGCCAACGTAAGTTAGGCTTTATTAGGCTGGCTCACAGCAGTAGTGTCAGCTACCGGTATTCTGCAAAAATGACCTTGATACAAAGTTCAGAATAGCCCATTACACATGCAGAAAGAAACCAATTCAGGTATATTACATTTTAAACGATCGCACTTAACAGGGGACTGAACTAGCTTCTTTTTCAAATGGACACATTATGACAACCTTGAAAGAAGGTATTCACATTAATAGGCTTTTTATTACGTAATTCAACACAATTTATGTTTATATGGTGTCCTTCAAGTCTATAGGAAAAAATAAATCTTTGTAGTCATCAGTAAGCTGAAGTGAAGACAAAAGCAGGCAACCACAACAGCACAAAGTGACTGTCCTACAGGGAAAAACGATTGTGTTCTAAGTAGAGAGCAACAAGGAGAAAAGGGAAAAAGTCCAGACTACCTTTGATATTAGATGAACGCAGATGAATAATGAAGTGGCCATATAAAATACATCATGTTCATTGTGAGTTCTGAAAACCTTTTCTTACGTTAATCCAAGACAATCAAGTAGTCAATCAGGAAGCCAAAAACGTTAATGAGTAATGATAAAAAATTGGAAATGGAAAGAGCAAAACGTGGTTTTTTTCTTTCCTCTACATTTTTGTCTTTCAATAGACAGTGGTGATAATCCAGAAGTTGAGCAGAGACTCCTTTATTGCCTAGCAGCTTCCTAAATGAAGAGGGGATAATCAAAACGACAGCTAAACATTGTTACTTCCTCAGGGAAAGAAAAAAGAACCCACGAAAAACCACTATCAAACTTCACAGGCAAATTATTAAACAGCACAGCATTATTCTTTCTCTAAGTATCCTCAGAAGGAATGATACATGACAAAGTTGTGCTTTCCAAGGGTGAGATGTGACCTCACAAAAATAAGGTGAACTACAAGTCGAGATAGGGAGAAAACTTACTCTTTAACTTAGAGAATGCAGAATCCACTGAGCCTCTGAAGTGCAACATTCAAGAGCTATAACTGTTAATTTAACCTACTTTCAATGTTCAGTTCTGAACAAACCCATTCCTAACACTAACTAATGATGCAAGTTTTAAAAAGTTCTCTTTTGTTGAAGTCTTCAGACAACACCTGCAGTAAATATCATTCGTGGATGTGGTTTCACGTTTGAGTCCCTGCCTATCAAGGCTGTTACCCCAGACTGCTGCATCTCCACTCGCACGCTTTTCTGTTACATCAGAAAGGACCCTTGAAAGCTCCTAACCAGCAGTGAACATAAAAAACGCTTGCAATTATGAACAGAGAAGAAACAGAAGCACTATCATGCTTTCTTATACTAGGCTGTGGTGTAATTCATTGGGATCCAATGCAGGAACCGGCTGTTCAAGTCTGAAGAATACAACCAATGCTGAAGCACAAACCAGAAGCAGCTAAAACAGAGCATGAGGAGAAGTTCCTGTGGAGGCATCAGAGTGACTGAATCCAAACCAGCTCTGCTTACAGGTCAGTTCATTATCTCTAAAGACTCTGATGCTTTACACCAACTCCTTGCGGCCTTATTTCAAACAGCAATAGCTTATGTAGTATCTTTGGAACTTAAGAAAGGGATCTGATCCAAAATCACCTCCTCCAGATACATGCTTGGACCTTCTCATGAGAAATACTGCATATCTTCTTAAATTTACCTATCATCCAGCTTTAATCATGTCTCTCTTCAAAGTAATAAAAATTATGCCTGCACTAGTTAGCAATGCTATGCACCAGTTTAAGGTGCAAGCTTCTGTGATCAGACTATAGTAACTTGTGCCAGTTTCTCCTTGAATTATAGTTATTTCTGAAACAAGTTTTCCACATTCTTTCTGGCTACAGAAGGAGATGTAACAGTAATCTTTGTGCAATGCCATTTGTAAGCTAAATTTATGTTCCAGATTTGCATGTTAAGTGCCTTACTGGTAAAAGCAGCTCTCAAAGACAGCATGTTTATGCTTCCATTTGTGCTTAAATTTGAATGCTACAGCAAAGCCAAGTGAAAAAACCGGATGATTTTAGTTCTTTTTATCTTAAGTCAAATATGGATTGCTTATTTTAATTATTGACTAAGCCTCCTTTCTGTGTGGAAAAAATAACTATTAGCATTTGCAGGCTCTGCCTGGATATTGTTATTTTACACTTGGGCTGTGTCCTCCACAGTTTGTACTCAGCACAAAGTACACTTCTGAAACTCATAATGTTTAATGCACTAACTACTGTCTCTGCAACACCCCAAAACCATACCTAATGAAGTGCATCCAGCTAGTCATATATTTTAATTTCTTTATTTGGATGATTTCTTAAATATGCTTTCTGTTTGTAATGGATAATCTCAAAGTATGCCTTCTGTTTGTAAAAGGAAGAGCCTCCCTATTAAAAGGGCGCTTTTCTTACAATTTGAGATTTTGTTGGTTTAACGTGAAGGCACATTCTAACATATATTGCCAGGTTACTCTAATATAAGAAATAATGAACTAAATATCTCTTGAGAGATATTAGTCTTCAAGCATAAATATTTACATACACATATACATATAAGCAGCAGGATTGCACTCCGTGTCACACAAACTTCCATGTTATGACCAGAAGCCCATCCTACAGACTTCTGCCATAAGACTATTCTTCTGCCATAACACTATTCTGCCCTCTTTTTTCCAAGTCCCATTATAATTTTAAGTTTCCCATTCCCACAGCTGCAGAAAGGAGCTTGAAAATGGGACCTTAGAAAGTCAAATCCCCAGCAATCTACAAAATTAATTTTAAAGCAGCCTCCGTACTGGTAGTTAGGGTCATGGATAAAGAGAACCTGACAGCTTCCCGGGCACTAAACAAAACATAAGTCGCGCACCTCAAAGGAAAGAAGCTTTACATTATATTTACATTATTTATACTTAAATATGATTACATAGTTAATATATTATATTAAATGAACACAAAATGATACACAACTACACCGGCATAAAAGACTGGTTTTGTCGCTCATCCGCCTTCTCTCAAAGCAAGTTGTTTCACAATGCAAAAGTGTCCTAATGAACTTTCTGGGGGGCATCTCGGGGGGCTGTGGGCCAGGGAGGCAGATGCCGAGGCAACTGGGGCCACTGGAGGTCTGGGACGGGCCAAGGAGCCCCCACAGGTTCTCCAGGGACCCAGGTGTTTGTTCCCTAAACCTTCTAGCTAAACAGCTTGCTTCTGAACAGCTTGGGGAGCTCTGGGCGTGCAGACCGCCAGGAAACTGCCTAAGAGTCACCTCATGCCTTGTAAGAATTCTCTTGAAAGTCTGGCCTTGTAATTCTTTCTCTGAGTCGGTTTAATATTCTCACTGTAATCTGGTGTCAAAATATTGAAGAAGAGGCAGATGCAACTGGAAAATCAAACCCCAGAACTTCTGAAAATATGCTACACAGCCTAATAATCCCTTCTTCCTTCAGGGGGCTCTTTGCAAGAATCCTCAGGAAATTGTTAAACCTCCCCAGAGCTTCCCATTGCCCCAGCACGTGTGCCATGGCCATACTGAGGGTAAAAAAAAAAAAAAAATTAAAACAAAAAGAGGAGAAAAAGAAAAGATTACCTCATGATTAAATGAAAAGTTGTACCGGGGCTGGCAGCTGGTGGGGGCTGGAGGGTCCCTGTGAGGCGCTGGAGGGTCCCTGTGAGGCGCTGCCCGGTCCCTGTGAGGGGCCGGAGGGTCCCTGTGAGGCGCTGCCCGGTCCCTGTGAGGCGGGGCCAGGC
>VXAK01010050.1:152264-202817 GCA_013399435.1 Arenaria interpres
TCAACGTCTTTTTTCTTGGAGCCCTCTCTTAAATGGTTCTTGTCCAAATCACAAACATCCCATCCAGCCTTTCAGATTTTTAGCCCTGTAAAAGCCGAACAGCACACAATTTAAGCTGTCTGAGGGAACGTGCTGTCACTTTTTTTCTTCTTTTGTTTTCTCCTCGCTCTCTTTTGCGCCTTATCCCTTCTGTCTGCCCTTTCTTACTGCCCTTCTGTTGCCTGATGGTCAAAGTAATATGTAGAAAACTGTGCACAAGGGGAGTCAAAGACAACACAGGCCATTATTCGTGTCCCCTGTGCTGGAGGGTCTGGCTCATTAGAGGAGAAGATGTGGTTTGGGGTATTTTTTAAACATCTATGGCAACTCATTTTTTTTAACAAAAGTATAAAAATAATCTTGCGAGTGGCCCTGCTATGACACATCCACAACTAGACCAAACCGAATTAAACAAAGTCTGGGAATAAAATAGAGTCAAAGTTGTTCTTTTTGTCAGAGGTTGGTGAAGAGATTAGGGTGATTATTGCCAGTGAGGTTCAGTGTCTTCTCTTTGTACCTCTTTGGCACATCGTCCGATGGGGGAAGAATTTTCTCTGTTTTATTAGTTTGCACTCTGATTACAGTAAATTACTAAAAGGCTTCAAAAGAAGCTCTGCTCTGTTCTTCTCAGCTGGAAGATCAGAGAAAGTGAAGATGAATAAGATTGTAACAACAACATAAAAAACACTGATAAACCTACATGCAAGGTGTTTTGCTTTAGCGCTAAATAAAGCACGTCTGTCTCCAGTGGAAGGAAATTGCACTTCATTTTTCCTGGTGAGTATTTTCAAGTAATCGTTGTTTCAAAAATGAATTGAAATTGTTCAGATACTTCCATTAAAATGTTTTATAATTTGATCCCATATTTTCATTATGTTTCAAATTTTGATTAAAATTCTATTGAGAAATTTCTCAAAGCAAAACCTGGTTTTGGCACTGATTTTGATATTCCATTTAAAAAATCAGGTTTGGGTTTTTTTTCATTATTTATTTTCTGTTTTGTTATTTTAAACCATTTCCCAACATCACAATACAATTTGTTTGCATAACTAGGAAATAATATAATCTGGAACATGGAAAGCATTTCAAATACCTCTAAATAATTCCAATTAAAATTATAAAAAAAACCCAAACTAGAATATCTCTGCCATACACATGTGATTACTAACAGAAAGTCATAATATGAAAAAATAAATTAAGCCACCTTCCAAAACCTTTAGTAATTACTGTGGCAATTCAGATGAATTTGTGAAGTTATTTTTTCCTCCAGTTTTTTAACATCTCAAGTTTTGTTCTCCCCTCAAACTTTGCTTTTTTGGAAGATTTTGTTCTTTTTGAAATGAATTTTTCTAATAATAAATTTTGAATTCTATCACTAGGCAGGAAGAAGTGGTATTTCTTTTTCTCTCATAAGATTAGGAAGCCTCATTTAACATAGCCTTTTCAAAGACGAGATCATACTTAATATTTGCCAACACTGCGTGTAAGCCAGAATTTAATAATAAATCCATCCCATAATTACAGAGCTTCTGGAGTCAGGATCCTCCAATTTGGAACAGTGGATCAATCACCTCTTACTCTTGAAACATTTTCTTCGCAGAAAACCACACGACCAGAAAAACATGAAATCATTTTTATTTTAAACGGTGACAAGGACCTGAAAATGAATGAATAAATAAAAATAATTCCATAAATTTTCACCACAGCTAGAAATGTTGTTTTATTATGCTGCTGAATTACTAGGTTTTGATTATTACTATTTTTTCTCCCTGAAGAGACTAATGCATTCTCTGGAAGAGAGAATTGAACTTTACCTGGCTGAATCTTTCTACTCCACTGCAAGTACAGTCTGCAACATCAGTTATTGTGTGACTAATCAGTCTGGAGAGAAAGACGGTTCTTGGCACATTTAAGTTTAAAGCCTGCTTTGAGACAGCCTCCAGAAGAGACGGGCCAGGATGATCACCAGCTAACTGAGGGACCTCCAGTTGGGACTGTGAGTAAGCCGCTATCTATCTTCAGCCAACTCTTCAGCCTGAAGGCATGAATATATACCAAACCCCGCCAACTCTCTTGAAAAACTGTGTGAAGTTTGCACATAATCCAAGTGCTCCCTGTAATTTAGCTATAAATAGAGCCCCGGGTTAAATGCATAACTCTGCTCCATCAAAACGACTGAACCCTGCAAGGCTCTGCTTGCAGCCAGCCTTGGGACTCAGCTGCCCACCCAAAATCCTTCCTCTTTCAGTCCTTAGAGGAAGACTCCTCTACTAGGATGGTGGTTATTGCTGCTTCTGAGCTGATACCACAGCAGAGATGAAGGGAGGAGGTGCACCCATGCCAGTGGTGGGTTTTCTAACCCTGGCCCTGCTCCCTGCCCAAGATGAGCCACAGCCAGCCCTGGCACAGCACCATGGGGAGCAGGAGCCAGGCTAATGTTTCCACCCTACCAAGGAGCCACTTCCCACCTTTCACAGAGCTGCTCCTTCAGGGCCTAGGGCTAGGGATGAGCGAGAGGAGCTCTAGCCCTTGCTTGCAGGATGATTCAGCTAGAGGCCAAACTCTTAAATGCAGCTGAGACACAACCCTGAGTTGGCCAGAGCCTTGAGAAGGGTCTACCTAGGTTTTTCTGCATTATGTGCTCCCCAGAGTGGCTGAAATATAAATTTTATACAAATAATCTAGCAGTTCAACCTCTTAAACGGAAAATCAGCAACTAAGTGGGACTCCTCCTATGCTGCACTGCTTCCAAGACTTGCTTCCAGGTACCTCAGTGACCTTCCATGCCACAGCTATCCCTGTGCCACCCCCCTGATGCTTGGCTGGCAGTACCCACACTGGGCAACCCCACCACTCACCATGCGAAATCCATAGTTCCAGTGCATCGCTTTTGCCTCTTTCACTAAGTAGTAGATATTTTAGCTCATATGTATTTCCCATAGAAATAAACGGATACAGATGTATTCACGTGGAGCAAAGCATTTTGTGATGTCAGGAAACTTGTGACCTTGTTCTTTGGGTGGTTTCTGTGCATTTTTCTTTTGTTTCCTCATCTATGAACAAACATTCCTGACACAAACTCATGGCAATCAAATAAATTTCAGAAGTTGAAGAAAGAGTTAGAGCCTGTTAAGTTATAAGACCCTATTTTATAATTTCAGCTCTTCATCTGAAACCTATAGAGTATTACATTTCCTCATTTTACATATCTTCAAAGAGAAGACTGTTTTTCACATATTCTCTTTTTCAGACATTTTGCTGGTGTGGACACTGTTAAAGAAGAGGTGCAGTATATTACCAGAGATTTCGTTTCATAATTCAAATTTTAAATGTTTAAAATCCCATTAGCTTGTGACTGAAATGACTGTTGTTAGACTTTAGGTAAATACACACATTACAACCCTACTGCTGAATGTGCTGCATGGTAAGTGATCAAAGATCATTTTGCCACTGCCTAAAACTGGAAATAGAAGATGACATTATATAAGCCAGACCAAATCAGATTTATACAATAGTATTCTGTTAGTATAGCTACTCATCCAATGTAAATAATTAAATCCTTTGACTCACATCCTTTGATTTAAATCCTTTAAAAAATTAAATCCTGTGAAGTCAAAATAGCATGAAGCATCTCTGTCTCCTTACATCTCTTCCTACTCTAAAAACTATCTCTTCAAAAAACAGATTTCCAGAATAGCAAGAACAAGAGATTTTAAACTACTTAAAGACCTCCCAGTAACTTCAAGTTATTTCCTGGCTTGTACGAAGACAGAACTGTAATGATTTGAAGTATTCACTATTTTCATTGTAATATAAGCAAAGATTATAAAAGTAAGATTGTAAGCCTTATTTAAGCAATGTCATTGACGTGGTTCCTGGAATTTTTTTAGCTTTTCACCTGAGACTGTGTATTTTAAGTACCATTAAATATTACAAATAAATGGTTTTGATTTAATAATAGCCAGTAGAAAGTTTGTGACATCTTTAAAGAATTACTCCAATTACTCTATCCAAACAATCAATTCTTAGAACAAAAACCTGTATCAAACTAACCAGTATTTATTGAGCAATTATTTCATCATTCACGCCATTTTTACTGTTTCTGCCAAGAAAAGCAGGCATTTGCCATTCTCAAAGGAAGGCAACATCCTTCATGATAAATTGTTTTTTCTTCTAACACTACTAGTCAACCAACAGCAATTTAGATAAACTGTATTTTAAGCCAAAATCTTAAGGGAAACCCTAGCTCTAAAACTTTTCAAAACAATGAAGATAAAATACTCCAGGTGAAATACTGTGAAGCTTCCCCCGCTCCACAGGCTCATATAAAGCAACCACAAGTATTGTGTGAAAATTCTAGACTCTATCTCTGCAATATAGTGGCAGAAATTATTTGACCATACGTGTAACTGAGCTGGTTTCATAACAGCAGGTTCGGGTAGTAGTTAACCTAGTTAACCTAGTTATGGCAGTGCACAGATGAGTTAGGGATCGTTCACTCTGCCAACACAGTACTTTTGCAGCTGCAGTCTAAGTGTACTATAACTATTCTTATTATTCTACACTTTCATTTTGCCCTGAAAATACTGAAAATATGATGGGTGCGTGATGGCAGATCTGGACTTACCTCTAACATTTGCAAGATAATCTGCAACCTGTATCAAGGAATCTCCCAAGAGACTAGTGGAATATGTTGTTTTGTGTAGGTGAAATCCTGATAAAGATGTAAGGAAACTGCATCCGTATCACCATTTTTTTTCAAGGCATGTTCAGTCCAAGTACAGACAGAACATTGCTTCAAACTTCTACTGCACTGACAATAATTTAAGAAAAAGAATTAATCCCATTAGTCACTGCGTTTATGCAAAGAAACTTGACAAGATAACTTTACTTGTTGCATGCTATTGAAACATTTATAGACCCTGGTTCCATGTGTGTGTACCGTACAGCCTTCTAATGATAGCAAAGCATTTCCATCACCTATGGAAGTAAGTCTACTGTGCTACAAATGTGGTAGTACAGTATAAAACTTTCTGTACTGACATTAGGGCTAGTGATGTAATGGAGTTGATGATTTCTACAATCAAATTGACCATCATATTGAATACTTTGGTCATATTATTGCTGATAGAAAAAAAAAATCAGATTTTTTTAACTGTTCAAATACACACGAATATTTGAAGACGTTGCTTTATTCAAGATGAGGACTGGAAAACTAGTGTTGTGAGCAGACACACTGTTATTTTTCCTATGGTCCCTGCAGGCTAGCCTATGAAGCTCTGCAAAGCTCTCTGGAGATGCTACCAAAGAATCTGGTTACACAAACTCTCCTTCCTTTTCTTCAAACTAAAGAAAAGACCAGAGGCAGATCAATCAGCTGGGAGAAGAGTGTTATCCATCATTCTTCCATAAGGCAAGCCCAGGAAGAGCAATCACTCATCCTTACTGAAACATAGCTAAATCCATTTCTATTTGTAGATTAATTTACCTGAATGCATCCAGAGAGGTAGCTCTCAACTCAGCAAAAAATTAGAAGTGTACAAGAAAGCCCTAATAATTGGCTTAACAGAAGACTTACATTCTTAACGTGCTAATGTTACTGTATCAATACCGCTATGTTGATTTTTATTACCTCAAGATTTGGTTTTCTTTGTACAGAATTTCAGTCCTGGACATGCCAGCTAAAAGATATTAGTATAGATAAGAATTGATGCTTTCATGGGTGCGCTGCTGCTAATAAAAGAGGAAAATTTGGAAAGGCTTCTCATTCCAAAAATTTATAGCACCCATTAAGAAGTGTACTCTCCATAATCACAGCTGTGGGGGAAGAGGGTTGCTATACATCATGTTGCCAGTATATCGTATGGTGAAACCAGTATAACAAGTTATTGCAGGTTTAATCATGGAGGATCTTTCCCTTTTAATTTCTTTTCCTTTTCCATCAAATTCTGCATGAGTCACTGTTCAATTGTTGGCTCTCAGTTTCAGTGAAGATGATGCGGCATTGGAGAAGCGTGTTAAACGTAGTCAAATTGCAACAAATGATAAAATGTATGGTCAAACTCGGTAAAAATACCTAGAATGGATTAGTGATTTAGTGAGGTGTAAGCTTATCTTTGACGAAGACTTGACTTGCCTTATGCACTTCAGGTCTCCGCTGGTGTACTGAAAATGTCTGACTATTTAATGGAGCAGAGGCTGAAGTCACTCTCCAAGGGACAATCAGAGCGCCGCAATGCCAGCACGGGGGCAGGTACCTCCTCAGGTTCCTTCTCTCTGCCGGCCTGGCACACCTATAGGATTGGCACCTGCCTGAATCTGCGTGCCAGTCAGGCTGCAGCGTGGACACACACTCCTGGAGCCCTGGCGGGTTGTAGTAAATTAAACCTCTGGCCTGAACTTGTGCTGCAGTAGCCTTTGATGTAGAAGTAACCAGATTACACTAAATTTGAAAGCCTACTATCTCCGCTTGTCGATTCTGCTCCAAGTAGTAGGAGCAGGGCTAGCTCCAGCACCTCTTCTACCCCTTTGGGAAGGTGTTAGGTCTGCAATGACAGCCCATTGATGCCAGTGCACTCGTAACTGAAGCACTGGGGCAGGAGGGGAAGCCCCAGAGCGGTGCCATTCCGTTTAGAAGCCAGTAGGATTCCCATAAAGGATGGTATCAGGGTCTCTGTATATCTGTATCCGGAGACCACCACAGCCACAACTTCCACTTTCTCCGCCGTCAGATCCCTTTCTCACTTGCAAGCTCTAAATAAACACGTGGCACCATTGGAGATACTCATCAGAAGAGTGATCGTAAAAGGAAGTAAAGACAAGATGCCTCCCGTACTGGTGTGAAATTCAAGTAGTTTTGTTTGATTATAAACTATTGGAATAAAGTCAATTCTGTGCTTTTCATTTCAACCCAAGAAGTAGAACTTTCGTGTGAACTCTACTCATGGTGTATTACTATGTCCTATATACATAGAATACAGTACATAATGCTTTCTAGCAGTGTGTAGCTCATATTTTAACTTTCTTGATATTTGAACAATTCAGAACTGGTATGAGATGTACATGATCACAGAGAAAAAAATAATTTTTTTTAAAAAAGTGCATATATTCCTTAATTTTCACTTTTAACTGTGATACAGAAACTTGAAAATACTGCATCTGCTGTGAAGTGGAACCCTCTTCTACAGTTCAGAGACTGCAGTAGGTGAAGAATGTTAAAATTACTTTTGGCAAAAAGGAGGAGAGGAACCCTGATTAGGTCCGGGGAGCAGTTCTGGTAATCTCTCTTTAACAACTTAACCTGCAGATGGCGAGTGCTTGCCAGGGTGACACATAACGTTGTTCACAGCATTTCAGTGGTCCCCCTTCATAAAAGCACACCCCTCAGTGAAGCTGCAGTCACAACACAGACACTTAGCCTGATTGTAAGCTAGGAACCCATTGGCAGCAGCACATGGGCTGGTACACACTGATCTTACGCGCTCCGGAGAGGAGAGGCTTCTGAGCATTGCAGAGTGCATCCGAATTAGGGTTAAGATTGTTCCAAACACCCCTAGAGCCCTATCCTGGCTTTGTCTCTCCTTCTACCAGGCAGCCTTTTAACAACTTGCACGCTTTTTAGGTGAGGGCAACTGAAGAGGGAATTAAAAAGTCAGACAGGAAACATTAAAATAGTAATAAATTGTCATATATACAAAAAGAATAACTTAAGGAGTTATTCGTTACTAACATCACACTGCTGAAGCTAATGTTTGTCGCTTTTGATGTTTTGTGTTGTTGCTTTGAGAGATTCATGGTGTTCTCTAGAGCAATGCTGTCCAGCCCAGGCAACTGCGGGAGATACACATTCATCTTGGAATATTCCTTTCCCTCTCCCTTCTCCTCAGCTGCAAGAGCAGGTTGCGCCGTCGTGCAGACCTACATATCCTACAAGTATATCCCATCTTTATCTAAGTGCCCTTTGTTATTCTCCGTGAAAATAATTATATTATCAGGAGCTGTTAGTTTACAAAAAGGCATAAAGTGTTGCGGGAATAGATTTGCTGGCACCGATATTATGTTAGATTTGTTTACTTTGGAGATTAAACGAAAGAAACAAGTTACATTGCCTTGCCAGAATGTCACGCTGCTCGACTTCTCTTTGCAAAGAAAGAATTTCTCAGAAGTAGAGTTGAAAAAAAGTAACTATCCCAGCTTCCATTCTGTTAGCCACCATAATCTAACATGTTAGCATACCAGAAACAAGGAGGCATATGCATCTGAAAGCAGGTGTCTCTGTATGTCAGAGACTGGATAAGCACTGCTCACAACTATTTGGAAACCAGAAAAATAGCTCACAGGCTCATTATATATAAGAGCGTGTGTACATATCAATGCAAATATTGCCCATAGCCGCTGTTAGCGAGGCAGATAAAAGATCAGACCACTGATCAAGCCTGAACCCTTCTTGCTATATATTGCTAGTTCTTTTTGGTAGAGTATGTTGCCTATCCTTGTACAATAAAAGAATAGCAATACTACTCAAACTGTGTTTAAAAAGCTGTAAAGATACAAATTGCCTTTTAAATGACCATTAAGAAACATTTCAGATTGCAAGATCAATTCTACAGCTGAGAAGAGGAATGAAATCCTGGGCTATAGTTATAATAAAATTGAACTATGAAATGGGCTGGAAAATATACTGCTGAACCCCTTGCCAATAGGAAAACATATTAAATCAATGAAAGAATATTTAGGTAATTAAATTTTTATAACCTGAGGTAAGAAAACAATGTGATTTGGCATAAACAAAGAGCAGCGCATTCCGATTTTTGAATGAAATAATCAAAAGCAAAATTTTAGTGTTCCTGCCTGGATTCTTCATTTTCCTCTGTGTATCCATCCCTAAGAGAGGATCTCTCAATATTCTGTCAGTGTGAGAGGAACTTGTATCTCATATGTACAGAGGAGTTGCTTAAAAGTTTTGTCAATTAATGTCTTTTCTATTGAAAAATACCAGTTTGTCAAAAAGTAATACATAGGAGAGAGGCTATAGTTATAATTTTATGTAAGAGAAAAATTAATTTATTTTACAAAAGATGACTCACTGCTGCAATACTTTCGGAATGAAATATTTCTAATCAGCATTTTAAAATTAAAAATTTTATATTATAAACGGCTTTCAAACTTAAAAGTTTTGAAGTCTTAATTTAATACCTTAATGTTGGCAAAAGGAAATATTAAGGTGATTTAAATATATAAATATATAATATTCAGAGAAATGTATTTCATTCCATTCATCAAACAGAGGAAAAAATGTGGTATTTTCTATGAAACAAAGAATGAACTTCTCTTCCTTTCTGGTATATGTATACATTCATGCTACATAAAGTCTGTATAAGATCCCTTCTACTTTTAGCAAATTGGCAAGGATGCGATAAAGAAAAATGCGTGCAACCACAAAGTCTTGGTCCTATATAGTCCTATACATAGCCATGGATTATAACAAAAATCACAAAGATTTCTTTATTTTTTATTTTTCAAATTAGATTTAAGTGGGTCAACAGATCCAAAAGATATTAGCAGCAGACAGACAAGGAGCTGGACCACCTTATCTTCACTCCCTCAAAAAGGTAGGCTAAAAGCTAAATCTTGGTTTTGTCATGATTGAAGTTCCTTGCTGAAGTCAAAAAGAGTTGAAATCAGAGGGATTAGACATACCAATGAAATACTGGTGTTACTATTAAAATCAAGCTCAGTTATCAATGCAATTTGCCCATTCACAGCAAAAGATCTTAATTTAGACTCTTAATTTAGACAAATGACACCTGTTTTCAGTTAGGCTGGGTTCTAAGAAAAAAACAGTCTGAAGTCTGAAATCTTGCAAAATATTTAAATATGGGCTTAATTTAAGTGATCTTGTCGTCTTCATTTTGCTTACAGTATGTGGTGAAAATAATTACTGAAGTCACACGGGCAGAATGAACATTAAGAAGATATAAGAATAAGACAATAGTCAGTGCAGTTTTAAACCTTGTATGTCTGTCAGGAAAACATTTTAGGCTTCATTAGCAATAAATGGCTATGCGATTTTGCCTATCCATCAAATATATGTGTGTGAACAAGCATCCTTCCTTTTCAGAATGCCTGGTCAGTTATGCCCCTCTCAGGATTCAACAGTTGATGTTAAATGATTAAAATGTTTTCAAATAAATTCACATCTTTTAAAGCATAATAAAGAGGATAAGCACGTGGTCTATACATTCTGCCACTTATTTCAGGTTAGTACACACTCGATTAGAAATGATAGCACCGAGAGTAAAAAGGGTTTATTATTTGCTGCAGCGTCTACTTTAAAGTTAGAAGAACATTGTTCTACATTAAACATTAAAAGCTTTGAAAGACTTTAAGGAACCTGTAAATCTGTTCCAAATTAGAATATTATCATCCATCAGTAATCTCTTGAACAAATAAAATGCATTTATTACTTGTTTCATATTCATAAATGCCATTGGTTTAATTAAAATGTTTGAAAAGTACAAAGCATGTATTTTTTTTCCACTACTAAGCTTGAATTTAACATGCAAATGTCTCCTAGCCATGACTTATGGTGAATAATTGACTTAAAGAGAAAAAAAAATTGGCACTAATTTACATCTTATCTGGTTTTCCCTATCAAAAAATCAATAGAAGCCAGGCAGAGAACAGAATGTTAAAAGTTCCAGATTCCGAGGATTTTCTAAGTTTGCATAATAAATGTGACAACCCTCCTGCAGCATTCCTTTTATCACATTAGTTCCACAAACCAGTTTATCTGAGTGCATTGTTCACATAGAAAAAATTCTCATTTATTTATAATTGCCTAATCAACTGAAACTTAATTGCATTATGCTGTAAGGACCTTTGATGAAGCTTTAGAAATCTGCATAAACATTAATAATTTGAAGCCCTAATTAATAAGAATTAAAAAATAAACTTCAAAAGGAATGTAAAAGCTGGTTTTGATTCGCTTTGTAGAAATTATAAGGTATACTTTCATCACCTCTTCAGTTTTCTGTTTGTATATTCTTCAGTGAAAAGCAGTAAGCACAGAGACTTTATTAGAAGGAGGAGTTTAATGGCATCCAATAAGCATAAGCATCTTTGCTGGCATTTAAATTTCCAAAAGCTAAAACAAAATCTGACAGTTAATTTTCCAGATAAAATGTTTTGTAATTCAAAATCGCTCTGACAGAGAGAACTCCTTGATACAAACAAAGATTTCATTACTAAAGTATTTTTTTAAAAAAAAAAAAACAACAGTCCTATATCCCCATGCAAAGATGCTGCTAGCGTGGGTTGAATTGTGAATCCTTTGAAGTCAACTGAGTCATGAGAACATAAAGCTGAAACAAATGAGTTAGGAAATCACATGCAGCAGCGCAGAAGGAGAGAAATAACCCTGGGTGAAATCAGCATTATCTGGCTCAGATATGAACTAGGCAGAACTGTGCACACAGGGGACAAAACCAACAAATCCCAATGTAAGAAGAGCCTTTTGTGCCTGTCAAGACATGGGAAGTATCAGAATTGCGTGGCATTATGCTCTCTGGTCTTCTGCAGAGCTACACCCGAAGTGCTAAACAGAAATAAAGCTGCACATGTTTCCAAAGCCTAGGGGGATACTTGTACAGATTTCTGCCTCATTAACTCTTCCCTTTCTCCTTCTCCTCTTACCCAGCACTTGGGGGGAATGCAGACATCAAGATGTGTAACATTTTCTACAGCTCTGGCTGGAAGCTGGTGAATCCACTGACCTGTGAATATAGCCGTAGACATAGACGAGTATATGTTCTCGTAGATGAGTATATAAAAGGAAATTGTTAATTATTATTTTTGGGGCATTCCGAAACCCATTAAAACACACAGGAAAAAAAAAAAAAGGAAAAATAAAAAGAAGAAAAAAAAAGTAAAGGAACTCCAGCATTTATTTTTCTATGTGATTTCTACATAAAATATACTTTGAGTGATGTCTCCTGGTCATCAGCTGTGAATTTACAATACTGAGCAAATCCAGTAGAGTGTAGATTCATTTATATCCCCTATGTGGCCTAGCATCCGAGAACTCTAATATGCTACTTGCTCTATAAACTCAAACCAAAGAAATAGTTGCATCTTTTCTATTTCAAGACCCTACACACTGTCAATTCAGCAAGAGACAAACAGCACACACTATCAAACAGAAGAAGAAGCAAATAGGTCGGCACAGCAGTGCAGAGCAGACTTAACACCGCCCAGGTGTAAGTAAGCATAATGGGAAGCAAAGTTAGAAAAAGTATTTGATGGCAGAAAATGAGGTGGTGGGATAAAGGATGCTCAGAAATACAGTATTAAACAGGAGACAGGGCAGAAGATGCTTGGTTTGGGGCAAAGGGAATAAAAAAGATAGATGAGGGAAGCTGAGAAGTTCTATTTGGGTAGGGAGAGGGGGATGAGAAGAAGAAGGAGAACTGGAAGTGTTCAAGACCAGGCTGGATGGGGCTTGGAGCAACCTGGTCTGGTGGGAGGTGTCCTTGCCCAGAGCAGGGGCCTGGGAACTGGATGACCTTTAAGGTCCCTTCCAACCCAAACCATTCTATGATTCTATGATGAGACAGGGTGAAACACTGGGGGTGAGTAATAATGAAAAAGAGAGACTGCAGCAAAAAGGAAATTTGCATAATGTGCCATACCACCAGCTAGTGTAGGTTAGCATAATTTTATTGAAGTCAGTAGAGCTAAGCCTATTTACAGAAAATAAAGAAATAAAATTTATTTCATGCATAGAAATCACTCCCATTATTGTATCATTTTTTCTAGGGTAGATTTGGACTCTTAAACAATCCAACCAAATTAAGTCTAAAAGTAATGCTCTTAATATAAAAAATAATCCCAAATAACAAAAAAGAACTGAAAAAAATTATCTGGCAGTATTTTAAAAAGCACCTTTATCTATAATAAGATAAGAAAAAGAGAGATTTACTTGGAATTTATTAGTGGCCTGAAATATAGCTAATATATGTGCAGTACAAAGATTACTGTTTAAACTGACTGTAACCCTTTAAATTAAAGGAGAATAATACAGTAATTTCATATAGCATTGAAAATGTCAAAATAATTTGAAGAGATCAACAGAGCACAAATTCCACTAAGTCAATTCATGCCTATCAAGTAACAGGTCTGCAGGATATTGGAAAACACAAAGAACTTCAACCGTAAATGATGGGGAACAAAAATATAAAACAAGATACTGTGATTTAGCAGCAATTGATTAAAATGAAAGGGGATGTTCACCTGCCTGATTGTTGTTCATTTCCATCAAAGACTACAGCCAAGTTTCAATCAATCAATCAGAAATGACTGGTAACCACAAATGAAGACAGAAAAGCAGTAGGACTGAGCACCACTCCAGATATTTAGGATCAAGGTTTGAATTTTCAAATTTATAGACTGCTTGAATGAGGGTTTAGAAAGGGTATAGGCATAAAGTCATACCACGATATGATTATGCTGTACATGAAAATGTAGCCCAACATTTAATTCATAGCTGTAATCTACCATTTTTCAAAATCCATTATCAAGCTCCTCAACAAATCTTCTGCACAGCACTTAACATTTACAGGTGGGATCTTTTATATCAGTTATAGCCTTGGACCACATCTTTTCACAGTCTTCCCTTAAGTGCACTTAGCATATTGTCTGTCTCTTCAAAGACTCATATCTTCATCCCCAGGAACCACTGAAACCAGCACGTGCTTGTGAAGGCAAAATTCGCCCATTGCTATCTGAAAACTACTGTATCTCATTGCGAAATATGCAACTGAGGATTGGGTTTTCAAGGCACAGTTGGTGGTATTGCCTTGTTTATACATAAATTATCTAAAATTTAGGGGTACGTGAAACAATTAATTGAATTCTGCATGAAAGACTCATTGCAAAAGGTATTGCTGAACAAAGTCTGTCTTAACATGGCTGCTGTTGTTCTAATGAACCAAAATCCATCACAAATTTGTTGAATAAACAAAGCAGGATGACAAATTATTGCTAGATTTCCTTGACACTGCCAGTTCTGAAGGACTGAACCAGTACTTGTCCCTCTTTGCTGAGAAGGCACTTGCGGTTCTTTAACCATTAAGCCCAGTTTCTAGTTTACAAATACAGTACAGCTCAAATAGCAATAAAGAAATATCTTCTGTAATTTACATATCTGAAAATTTTCACTTCCTTTTATTAAAAGAGTACTTCATAGAGTGGAATTTCCAGTGGAAAGCTGTTTACCCATCAATCTCTGACTCATCACTACTTACCACCGATCCAATTTCCTTGGCAGATAATAACTTGAGGTGAGTCTCTTTTGTTCCCATGTGTGATGGTACCATTCTTCTATAATATTCATAAAAATAGATACTCGATTATTCTATACAGAGAACCAGACCAAAACAGTTATCCCATAAATAAGAAGTTGCACATCTTTTGCTGAGTTTTAAAGGTCTACTGTAAATGTAGGAACCAATATCTCTATGTCCATAAGCATATATCTAAATTCATCTTTTGGGAGCTTTGTTTCTGTGAGGTAATTCGTATCTTGAATCAAGGAGCCTTGCAGATGTGTAAAGTAACCAAAAACAGCACTCCTGGGTGCTAAAAGATTGTGATAAGGAGGAAAAAGAAGTTGCCAATCAACTAACCATCTCCCTGCAGAGATAACAGAAGTCAGAGGAGATACAGAAAAAAACTTATTGTCTGATTTGTGACCAAACTCATTTATTGTTCTAACTCCAGCTGTCCCAGGCAGAGTGGTAAGCTTCCTGGTCCTTCCAAAATGCAAGATTTTTCCAAAATACCAAGAATAAAACAGCAGGTGGAACGGAGAGTGGTGCTTCTGATCACTGGAAAAAAATACTGCAACTGCCTCAATGCTTTTCTGAACTTCCAAATGATTTCACAAACAAAGAAAGATTTTACAGGGTAATACCTTTCTCATGCATTTGTGGATGGTCACTGCAGTTTAAGGCACTTTAGAAGGAGCTGGGCTGTATATTTGGCTCACTCACACTATTACAGTACATTTAGGAAAAGGAGGCTGAAGACTAGTCATTCCAAGCTCGTTTCATGTCAAATGGTTCATTCCCATTGAGATCCCACAGGTTAGTAATTTGCATGTAGAAACTGTGTCAATATGTAAAATGGTACACGCTACACTAGTTCATCCAGGGTAAGACATGCTTCACTCAGAAACTTTTCAGTGAACCAACAGAGAGAGAGGAGGGGCTTATCCTTTGCTGAAACAAGTTCACAGTTGGCCTTTCAAGCAGGAGAAATGATACCCAGGCCAACAGAGAGAGGTTTGCATCTCTAAGTAAAACCACACATTAATTTGGAGTTATGGTCAGCCTTCTTTTAGAGCAGGAGTAAGTAGATTACATTTTGGGGGGGAAAGGATTAAAACTTTCTGGAGATTAGTAGAGTTCAGAGGAAAAAGCATCTGTAAGAAGTAAAATGTTACACCAAGAGAAGTGTATTCTGATGAAAAATAATCAAAGGGGAGTTCCATTAAATAAGATGCCACCAAAGGCACAGTCTGCTTCTCTGCCTGCCACCATGTTAGAGATCACCGTTACCTGAAGGAAAAGGAGGGCATTCTGGTTTAGAAGTAACTTAAGTACATTTTTCTTTCAATTCTTTGCCTGTCTGTTACCGAATTTCAATACGCTGCGTTGTCAGTTTACAGTGTTATTAATTCTTCTATTTGTGCATTGTTTTACCCTGGCTGGAGTTTAAATCATCTAATGAGACTGGATAGCCACAAGGTATTCCTCACGGAAAGGCCTGGCGGAGGTAGGATAAGGAAACACTCAGCAAGATGAGATTCTTTTTATACGCTTCATCCAGTTTGGAGTCTGACTGAAAGTGGGATTTAATACTGAATGAGTTACAGGAGGCATAACAGACGCTTTAGGCAAAATAATTTAGAAACACATCTACTTAAAAGAGGAAGTTGCAATAAAACATTTCCACACCATTAACTGTAGGTTGTGCACATATTATATAAAGAATCCACACGAAGAATCACTTGCTTATAATAAAACTGCGGATTCCAGATTGCAGCCAGGAAGCACTGACAGACTGTAGGACTCTTGGAGCTGAACATGCTCCAAAGCTATGTTTCAAATTCCTAAAGCTGAATTTAAGAGGTTTTCGAGGCAACAGAAATTACTCTGCAGTAAAACTAACAGCGCGTGCCCGTTCTGTACCCAAGGGAGGGAAGAAGGCAGCATCGCAGAGCTGGAATGACTCATAGCCCAAAAAGGAAGACTACAGGAGATGCAGTCTGTTAATGAGCCTCTCCGGAGAGAGGGGAAAGCCGTGATTTGAGAGGTAGACAGGAGTTTCCTGAAGAATAGGAAGAGCTTTGCAAGCCTTGTGTCCTTGTTTTGAAATTTGCGTGACTTCAAACTTATTTAAATGTATAAACAACTGTCAAATGTTCTGAACTTATCAGAGAGTTTTTGGAAGTGCTGCGTTGACGCCGGCGAAGGAGAAGCAGAGCCTCTCAGAGCTTCAGAATGGCCGTGTGGAGGGTTTTCACAATGCCTGCAGATCAGTGCTTGTCAAATTAAATTCCAGGCAATTCGAAGAATAAACTCTACTGCAAAAAAAAAGATACCTTGAGCTAATTATAACCTAGTGCAATACACTTCTAAACTTTCCAGAGACACTCTTTACTCTTTAAACTGGGGAAAATAAAGATAAAATTTTTAAAAAAAGTGATCTAAACCTTAGGTAACTGTGCCATCCTTTTTGAGTGATTGATCCATTTTGCCAACAATACCTTGAAGCACATTTTAGAGGATACGAGCAGCACTGATGGAAAGGGGAAGGGAGGAAGAGTAAACAAAGCATCTGCAATTAATTTCCTGTAGTTGATACAGCTTCTCATAATGTATTTCTGTCTTGGTGTTGTTTTCTTCACACAGTTCCCCCTTAACTGGAATAATAAAGAGTGTGTGAGGGGGAGATATGGAGTTGGCATAAAGGTGCGAAACACAGGCGGTTCAGGATGTATTCTTCCTTTTAGGACATTTGGAGAGTTATAACTCTAGATGACATTTACAGCACTGTTTGTCTTAACTATTTAGGCTATAATAGCACACATTCTCATCTGAGCTGTATCTGCACCAGCCCATAAAGATGCCAGCTGTGACCAAAATCAAAAGTGAGAGTGTTCTCACAAATTCTCTCCACCCAATGGCTGCTGCTGCCGACTGATCTATATATTAAAAAAAAATCCATACAGTAAAAAATTTCAATTAACCCTTACTCAAAAGCCAAAAAATCCACAAAGATCAATAATAATTTTATCTGCTGCACAATTATCATTGATTATATTACAGATAGGGACAATTCATAGTAGAATTAACTGTCTAGAATAAAAATCAAACCAAAGAATCCCTTAACCCCAAAATATAATAGTTGGTAACACCAATTACTCTTTATATTGCTCTGTAGTGTACAGACTCTCCTATTGCTTACAAAGTCACTGCTTATGAAGAATAATAAAGGTAAGTTGCTAGAAACACTTTACAGCAGTGCAGTGTAAAGGCAATGTTTTGAGTTCTGTTTCTTAAAAAGAACCTAACAAAAACAGAAGCACTACATCGTTACTGAAGAGCTGTTAACAAATCCTAGTTAAATGTGGTGGCTGGAATCAGTGTGAGAACACTGATTAAATGGTTATTCCAGAAAATAAAACACTGAAGGGATGAAAATAAGCAATCAGAAACCTGAACTTCTGTTGGGGGAGAACACTTGTGGGCAGTCTCCAGGCCACCAAACAGCCATTTCAGAAACAAAGGAAACTGTTGTCTGTTTAACAACATTCAAATCTGCTCAGACCTCATGATCAGTTGTAAAATTTCACAGCAGAATTTCTGGCATGCTTTTTGTGACTGAAGTTTGATGAATCACAGAAATCTAATAGAAATATTTTATCACCCCCCACTGAATCATTACTAACTTTCATCTGCCAACTCCCAATCACTGCAGAACTGCCTGAGAGGCCGATGCCAGGGCAATGCCAACTCACTAATTCCAATTTTGTAGTGTTTAAGAAGCATTTTTCGTCCTTACGCAGGTAAACAAAATCGATAGAGAGGTTCACTGAACCTCCCGCCCTGCAGCACCCTTGTCAGAAGTGGATAATTTTTTCCCTACTGTCTTTTTTTCAGATTCAGAATAATTCTATTCCTTTATTGATTCTATGCCACCAAATGGGAAAGTTACAAGGAAGGTCTTTTCCTGGAGTTCAATTTATTGTTCAACAATGAATTGTCCTGAGTTTATCATTTCATAGAAGAACTTAAAAGGCACTACCTGTGCTATCATTGTGTGCGGAGAAATGTTCTGGTTGTATAGATACACTCAGGATTTCCTGTTGCTCTTTTCATCTCATTCATAGAGACAGTGGGTCCACCCAAAGACTTCTACCTGCCAGTCACAACACTTACAGGATTATTTGACACATTTTAATGCCAATTTGAGATGGCTGTTAATTACTCTGACTCGCTGCTGGCACTGTGTTGATGTGCTCTTTATTCTTAACCTGGTGTTCATATTTAAGGAACAGGTTTCTAGGACATTACTGTATTCATTATTTTTGTTATAACTTTAATGGTGGGACCAGTAAATTGCTCAAAACATCAAGGCGACCAAAACGCTAATAGTAGTGTATATTCAGTCCTTAAAATTTCTTTCTCTTGTAGCTTATCGGCTAATTGTTGCTTCTTACTTAATACTTGTACCATTAAGAAGATGATTAACTCCTTCCTAGCCACATTTTGCCAACATCCTCATTGAGAATATTCAGTATACAGATATAGCCCTCTCGATCTCAACTTCATAGCCAGTAATAAGCAAAATATGTGTTCCATACATTATTTTCATTATCCTTTGAAATATTCTTCTGTTACTGCTCCAGACATCATTCTCTGGATACTAATGAGTTAACCGCTCAGAGACGTATTTATTGTTACTGTTGCTTTTCAAATGTTTATTAAGGGCAGTTAATTTTTTATTATTCCAGAAAAGGTATAGTCTTTCACCTCTTTTCAAAGGAGAACATGTGGCCATGAGTTTTTCTTGATGAAATATCCTCATCCAACATTTTTCTACTGGAACGGTTGCTTTGGGAGAAATGAATAGCAGGGGAAAGAGATTTACTTTCCAGAGATACTCATTCATCCTCTTCATCCTACTCTTTCTTTTAGAGAAAAGGTAATTGTATTTTTGGTTGGTTTTTTTTTGGGGGGGTGGGGGGTGGTTGTGTTGAGGAAAACTCAAAGATTAAGTTCTGACTTGATTGTAAGCTGCAAGGGTGGGGAAAATTCAGATAATTTTAAGATCTGGGATGCTTAATGTAATCTCCCTGTGATGAAAATCAACTCTACAAATGGTGGGGGGTTTTTTTCACAAATATATTTGTTTGTTCTGAAATTCTAACAAGGGCCTTACAGTACAGTTGGGAGGTAGCAGCAGTACATTACATGGGACTGTCATGAGTGAGACTGACAAATAATCTAGTACCAGCTGCTGAAAAAAAAAAGGAATCAAGGGGAAGAGAAATGAACATTTTTGATATACCACAGTGCAGGGAGTTTCTGGTTTTGTCTGCCTTGAGTCTGGTTTTTGCTTTTCAGAGTGTTATTAGCTTATATATCACTTTTGCTCCCTGGTCTCTGCAGTGTGGTCTTGTTTCCTCAGTTTTCTTTATGGATAGAAATTATCAGGATACAATCTACACACATATTTCAATCACCATATTTCTTTGTCCATCACATGCAGTTGGTCAGTACATTTCAATAGAAGTCAAAGCTAAATGGCTAAGGTCTTAGGTCCTGAGTTTGTAGGCTGATCTGTGCATGTCTAAAAACCAGATTCAGATGCAAACTTAAAATATTCCAAACGAGGGGTTTCAAACCATAGGTGAAAAGAAACAACAATGTCAGGACAACAGGTTTGTTTACAGACTAGATACAGAAAATTTTGAAATTAAAAACTGTATAAGATATACTTAAATCTCTAATTTCAGAAATCTGTAGAAGCTTCTCTCCTCCAGTTTCTCCTGATAAGCTCCACACTTTCTCAGAAAAAGGTCTTCAACTAAATTATAAATAAAGACCCCCCTGAGTTATATCTGCAGCACCACGCACACTTCTGGGCGACATAACCAGGTGACTACTGGGCTACTGAGTGACCAAAGGAACGGGCAGCCCGTCCCACTGTCTATAATCTAACACGACATAACAGGAGAGAGGATGGCACTACATGTTGCGATACATCAGGGAGAGGAAAGAAATATTCTTTGTGTTGAGCCTTAGGCAAACCCAAACCACCAGGATGGCTCTGCTCCAGGAGCTGATAGCGCATACCTGCTGCTGGGTTATTTGGAAAGCTAACCACCACAGTCCAGTTGTCCAGGAAACCAAGCCTTTTGCTTTTCCTTTATTGAGCTGGCACCTCTGCATCAGGCTCTGGGGCAGAGATACCTTCTTTGGAGGCATGCCATTTGCAGCAGAGAGAGAGCGGCTGTTGTTGTGCTCTGGAGAGATATCATACATTTCCTCAGATGCCTAGCATCCCACAGCAGTTAGTTAACATGCACTAATGGTACTTCGCAGAGCAATTATTAAATTACTTTGTTCTACTGTAATGACCAATGATTAAACTTCCATAACACTGACATTACACGCTTTATTTATTGGACTCCTATACTTATTAAATTATTGGGAGGGTGGGGAGTGATCTTAATAGAAGCGAATTTGTGCAATTATCTTTCAAGGTCAAAAACTGTCTCCCACGGTGAAAGTAAGTAAAACACATGGAAATTAGTTAAGAAGTTTTCAGTGTTTAATTTTTGCCTTGTCTACATCGTCTCAAAAGAAAGGTTGCATTTGCATAGCGTAGTAAAACACCTGCATGCCACCCAAAGCAAAACACACACACAGCTGGCTCATCAGGGGCTGAGATACAGTGTAGGAATAGTGAGCTTGAAAATAAAATTACCGGTTTTAATTTAATTTTAAAATTACCGATTTAAGCCGCCGCTGTAGGAATGATCACATCTCTGTACCAGTGTGCATGCGCTCCAGTGGCACGTCACACACACGGAGCACATTAGGTACAAACTGAGGCATGTCATATACCCATCTGGAGGAAACCATTGGAAGGAAGTTCTCATACAGGAAGTGTACTGCCTGGGATCAACAGTTCTGCTGAGATGTAATATTTAACAAATAACCCTAAAAATACATTTGGTTCAGCAAATTGTTTTGAAGATTTTAGGTGACAAATGTTCAGAGTCTGCTGAAACTAAAGCATTTGGCATTTCATAGATTCATGAAATTGTCCAGGTTGGAAGGGACCTTTAAGATCATCTAATTGAACCATCAACCTCACTCTGATAAAACCCATCACTAACCCATGTCTCTAAGCACTAGGTCAACCCGGCTTTTACATCCCTCCAGGGATGGGGCCTCAACCCCTTCCCTGGGCAGCTCATTCCAAGGCTTAAGAACCCTTTCTGTGTAAAAATTCTTCCTAATCTCCAACCTGAACCTCCCCTGGTGCAACTTGAGACCATTTCCTCTTGTCCCATCGCCTGGGACTTGGGAGAAGAGACTGACCCCCCCTGGCTACACCCTCCTATTCACAATTGTCATTCCTGCCTATATCCAAGGGCAGATGCTTACTTAAAATCCTTTGAAGTTAAGGGGAATATAGCATGTAAAAATTTTGAGATCATATTGCGTGTGCATTTGGTCATTGCAACACTGACTATGCCTTTGCAGAATTTGCATTAAATATCTGCTTCTGGTAGTATTTCATGACAATCTTTCATTTGGAAATTAGTTTGTGCATTAGTAATAACTCCACATGATAACCACTGTTTGGCTGAAGTCCACAAGTCCAAATTGATCAAAGCAGCTCTGCTTCTTACAATATAAACAGCTCCCAATGCCAAGGAACTCAGGAGACCATTATGAAATCCAGAATTTTTAAACTTTGTTTATATTTTGCTGCAGCTCCATGCACTGTGTAAAATATCTTAAATTTAAAAGCAGATTATTTCAGTGTGTTATGATAACAAAAAATAATAGGAAGGACTTGGCTTGTGGGAGCTTATGCTGTTCATAGATATTCTGTAAATCTACTATGTTTTGAACCAAAAAGCTGAGGGACTTGGGTCTTTTTAGTCTGGAGAAGGCTGAGGGGGGATCTGAACAACACTTATAAATACTTAAGGGTGGGTGTCAGGAGGATGGGGCCAGCCTTTTTTCAGTGGTGCCCAGGGACAGGACAAGAGGAAATGGGCACAGACTTGAACATAAGAAGTTCCACCTCAACATGAGGAGGAACTTCTTTGCTGTGAGGGTGGCAGAGCCCTGGCAGAGGCTGCCCGGAGAGGTGGTGGAGTCTCCTTCTCTGGAGATACTCAAAGCCCTCCTGGACACGTTCCTGTGGGACCTGCTCTGGGTGGACCTGCTCTGGCAGAGGGTTGGACTAGATGATCTCCGGAGGTCCCTTCCAACCCCATAGCATCCTGTGATTCTGTGATCTCTGTTCCTGTACCTCTGTTACTGAAAACATCTCATTTTTTTCTGAAGAGGACATCCTTTCAAATGCTGTTTAAATTTTGGAAAAGTAGCAGAATTTTATTGCTCCTTCTCCTTGCCAACAGCTGGTGCATCCTGTGCCTCAGCTCTATTCCAGTAGACATCCACTTCAAGGGAAAGGAGAAGAAAGAGCCAGCCAACTCAAAATCCTGCTAGAGTACTGATTTCTGGAAGGCTCAAGTACTTTATTAGTAACTCGCCAGCACGGCAGGCTGTGGCAGCTTTAGCCTGTTAGCCACCTACCTGGGAAAACAAGCAATTGTAAAATTGCATTGTGAAATTACAAAATGGGATGAAATGAGTAAGAGTTCTTCAAAAAAAGGGGAAGCCAAAAAGAGCATAAAGTTATTTGATGGAGTCGAGGTCTGAAAGAATAGGATTTTTCCTGATTTTCAGGATTTGGCAAACAGGAGGTGAGTTGTTAGAGCCCTGTAGAGACAGAAGGACTGGAAAAAAGGCACAGTATAAAATAGGCCGGATAGCCAAAGTAGAATTATTAACAGTACAATTAATCCACATAATAGGTCATCAGACTGCAACCTCTCTAGAATGCTCTCATAAACTACAGAGCTACTGACTCTGCATGCTCATTAGGGTGTATATGCACAACTTCAAAATAACGATACAGTTAAATAGATTTTGTCCTTAATTGCAATTCACTCCGTAGCTGGAAGACTGAGCATGGCATATTCATGGCATTTTTGAAATGGCAAGATGGTTTTTGCTCCATTAAATAATTTGACATATTTTCCACAAGCCCAGGCACTCTTATATAGCATACTAACATAAATATCTGACAAAAAAAAAAAAAAGCATCGCAGAGGGCAAACCCAAGAAAAATAACTCCAAGATGGTGGTGGAAAATAGGTCGCAATTGTAAGGCACCTTGCAGCACTCTAAAGGATTTTTAAACCAGGAAAAAAATAAAATCCTCCATGTCATTCAACTATGTTATAGGCTTTTGACTTTTCTTTGATAAGGAGGAACAGTTGAAAGCCTCCTTGTTGCATCTCTGTTTTAATAAAATGAAGTGCTTTTCTCTGTTGTGTTCTTGCAGGGCCATGGCTTTCTAATCTCTTCTTTGTTTCCCGGTGTCCCTTCCTGACTATTTCTTGAAGCTTCCATCTTTAATATCAGCATAAATTAAAAAGATTCAGGGTGTGGTAATTACAGTTTCAAGTACTCTCCATCAGAAGCATCAAAGAGTTTGCTGAAAAAAGATATGTACTTTTTTTCTAAAATCCCAGAAGCTCTACTGAATTTTTCATGCTGAGACAGTGTGGTTGGTTTCGCACTGACCCCCTTTTTTCCAGCACATTCTTGTTCAATCTAGATACGCAGGTGACCAAGCAAACATACAAGGATGAGTTTTAAGTTTCAGACTTTAATATACTTGATATTTTTAAATGCAGCCTGAATGGGGGAATTCTGGAACAATGTCCGCAATGTGGCATGTTCTTCTCAGCCAAACCAAAGAAATAATTGTACTCTCTATTCCTGCTACCCCAGCGTTAAAAATCCAACTCCTGTGAATATCAAGGTCTTCAAACACAAGGTTCCTTAAAATGACTTAAAATGGGTCTGTGCACAAGGGAGAGCAGTGGTGCAGTTTACCTTGACTTCAGCAAAGCTTCCAACACAATATCTCTCCCATAGTATCCTAGTAGCCAAACTGAGGTCACAGTACGGTTTGGATGGACTAGAGTGGGTGGTACCACTGACTGGACTACTGAGCTCAAAGAATAGTAGACAGTGATTCAAAGTTGGGTTATAAATACTATTATTCAGGGGTCAATAGTGCTTGACAATATTTTACATCTTCATCTGTGATTGGGACAACAGGAGACTTGGAACCACAGCAAGTTTGTGGGTGACACCAAATTGAGGGGAGTGGTTCATATGCTGGAGGGTTTGGGCTGCCCTTCAGAGGGACCCCAATAAACTGGAAAAATGGGCTAGTGGGAACCTCATGAAGTCTGACAAATGTAAATGCAAACTTCTGCACCTATGATGGAATAAATTCATGATTTGGTATAGACCATAGACTGGTTAGGTGGGTAGCAGCTATGCAGAAGGTTGAATATGGGTCAGCAGTGTGCCCTTGCAAATGACAAAGACTAACCACATACTGGACTGCGTTGGCAAGAGCACAGTCAGTAGTTTGATGGAGGGTTATTGTTTCCATTTATTTGGCATTTGTGAGGATGCATCTGGAACCCCTTATCCAATTTCAGATCTCCTAGCACACATCAACAAACTGCAGAGTCCAGCGGAGCGCAACTAAAATGGTTAGGGGGATGGAGCATGTGGTGGTTGAACAATGACAGAGAATTAACTGGTTTTGTTTAGCCTGGAGAAGGCTGAAGGAGAGATCTAATTGCAGTTTTCAAACACCTAAGGAGCGTTTGCAGAGAAGACACAAGCAGATGTTTCTCAGAGGTGTACAATGAAAGCATTAAAAGTAACAGTTAGAAGTTGCTGCAGGGGAAATTCTGCTGGGAAATAACAGAAAAAAAATAGCAATAATGAGAGAGATGCACCACCAGAACAAGTTGGTCGGAGAGGCTGTGCAAAATCCCCCCTTGGAGATTTTCAAACCTCAACTGGACACGCAACCCCGAGCAAAATAACTCTCCAGTTGTTCCTGCATTGAGTGGCGGAGGTCACTCCCAAACCAAATCTTTCTGATTCTAAAATCCTATTATTATCTTGTGAGAATAATGTCCATCATTTCATAGATCCTGTTCCTTCTGGAAGCAGGCACAATGGTTATGCTAGGCCAGACTAACTATTCTTTAAACCGTAAATATTACAGTTGTTTACTGTCCCTGTGGCTCCAGTGAGAGTCCCAGTCTGATGGTAAAATAAACAGCTGGTGAGTTCAGTTTACCTGAATATACGGTTTGCACGCTCTAAGTGAGAGAACAGGTGAGGGTATCAAAGAGATTAGTAGAGTCATGATGGTGAGCTGGGTGCTTTATCTATTGAGGTGGAGGGATCAGTTAAAAGGAGCTGCTAGACAACTCCGGTCTCAGCTGGACAACAGGAAGAAGAAACCTTTGGAATAGGAACAGCCTTCCCCTTGCAATCCCTGACGTTCCTTCTCTTGCCTTTTCCACTTGCAACTTCAGCAATAGCCCCATAGATCTTTCACCCCAGGAGACTGAGTGAGCGAATGCTCAGTGAGCAAGTGAGACAGTCTTTTCTTTCAAGGTAAAAGTAGAAAGATGACAAATTTTCAACGATTTAGGAGCCCATCATCACTAGTCTCCAACTCCAGCAGGCCAGATAATAAATGGAAATGAAATAAATTCTAATGAAGCCTCCACTTTCTTCCATCTCGGAGCTGGCTGCCCGAAGGATGTTCAGACATCTCTGAGCAAAGAGCTATGAGGTCCCAGATTTCGGGGCTTACTTTCTTCTTTACAAGGGCCATTACACAGATCTGAGTGGTTCATTTGTTTTCCTTGTCACCTAAAGGCCCATATAAAGGAGGTTATTATTACAAAAGGGGGTCACTCCTGTCCTAAATTACGTTCTGATCATTTAATCTGATGCTTGCAAAAGTGGTTAAGACTTAGGATTTTTTTTTTTCCTTCCGTAAATGTTGTTACTCAGGTAGTCTAGACAAGAAAGTTAATTGTCCAGGAAGGTGGTTAGATTGGCCTAAATACACTGGTTCTTCAAGTGTGAAAATGAGCCAGTCTCTGGAGAATACATTTAAACCTCAGCATTTCCATGTCTGTGATAGTTACACTTCCTGGGGAAAGTGTTTGCAACAGTCCTTTAGAAATAAAATAGCAACATGATAAACAACCCTGTTTGGACAGAAGGCGACTGATAGGCAAAGCAGGCAATATTGACATCTATAAATGATCCTAATGCTACTTCAACAAATGTGTAAAAGACTTGATACAGTCATTTTATAGAGACCAGGTTCCCTCCCAACCTCAGCTCATATATACTCTTTACGTTTCTTCTTATTACGAAGATAGCTTTGTTTCCATATCTGAAAGCAAAACTGTGCTTGTAAAATTCAAGACAGACCTTTTCTTCAAACATTTGCTTCAGGCTTCAAAGATGAAAAACATCTCTAGTACTCTGCAGGTGGAAATCTTTTTTCTTTTTTTTTTTTTTTGCAAGGAAATATTTATTTGGATATGAACTAAACTGAACTAAAATAGCAATGATATTCAACACCTGTACACATTCTTCATGCTGTTGTTAGCAGGGAACAGGTGAATAATTGCCATGGATGAAAACTTGACACAAAAAATAGCCGTGAGCAGACAATGAAGGACCAAATAGTTAAAATTTTAAAGACTGCATCAACGTAGTTTGAGCTGCAAAGGTATATATCTGTTCTTAAGGTAAATTATAAAATCTTTGTGACAGTGCTACACACCGCAAAAATCTAAAAAAAAAAAATAATACTTTTAAACAGATGTTTAAAAATAAGAGCAAGACTAAACATTCATCCTTTTTTTTTGGTACTTCTGTGTATGTGACAATCTCTGTCAAGACTGAATTTGGGAATTGGGCTGCCTGTACCATGTCAGATATTTTAGCTCCAGCTACCTCTCTAGAAACGTGAGCCTACTATGAGTCCTGTCCCCTATTTGTCAGCCCCATCCGTATGGACCAGAAACCCTGCTGCACTTGGGTCCGTGGTACAACGGGCTGCTATTGAAGCACTCAAACCCGTTCCCAGGTGTGCACAAAATAAACTTTGGGATAAATGTTTGCATTTTTAAGCTCAAGAAAAGGATTAAACCAGCCGTAAAATCCCGTAAAATCTTATGACTTTGCTCCTTTGCATATTCCAGATGGGATACTGAAACTCCACTATCAGGTTCACGTGTGATTCTAGCCAGATTCATGGGTTATTTTTGTTTTGGCCATTGCAATATTGGCCTGGTACTAGGTGCTTCAGGACTGCAGAAGAAGGAGGTTCCCACTGCTTTTCATGCATCCTTCTCTAAGCTTATAGGATACCTCTAAGGTTTTCAATCACTGGTTGCAGGAGTCTTACATTGGTATGAATGTTGCATAACTCAGATGGAGTGCTTCAGAGAGAAGCAGAATAAATAGAAAACCCCATGGGACTGAGACTCACTACTACCAGTGATTGCACAATTTAGGCTCTCCACAACCACTAGAAATGGTTCTGCATCCAAATCCAGACTTGCATTAAGAGTTTGTTCTTGTGTGTCAGTTTTATACTCACTACTGAGCCAGTTTGAGAAAGCATTTTTGTTGTGTTATCCCAGAATTAATTTGGAATGGCAATTGTCCAATATGAGTTGTAACAGGAATTTTTACATAGTTTTGCTGCTTGAATAAGATGTAATCTGAAACCAGGGGAGTTCTGCACTGAGTTTTGCTGAAGTAATTCAGCTTTGCCCAGTTATAAGCTTTCCTCTTTCACTTATTTTTAATTCTGTTTAATAATTGCAATTCTGAAATCTCATTTTACAAAAAAAAAAAAAAATAAAAAAGACAAGACACAAGAGGTGTTCTGTTTAATTTCTGAAAGGGAAAACAAGCTTTGTTACCCTCCTCTTGAATGCTTCCTGAGTTACTTCAAAAACATTCGTGAAAACAGTACATGCGTGAACAGAATCTTCATGAATGAATCATACATTTTGCTTATTTTGGCATGCCAAAGGGGTTTAATGGAGGCTTCTAGCTATCTGATTTGTCCCTCCCTCAGAGCTGATAAGGGCCTGCACTTAACACAGGCCCACAGTCAACCAGTCTCATCCTCTCCGTTTTCTCTGCTGTTCTTCCAATATTTTTCACCTAAAAGAAGTAGGGCATCCTCACCGTGATCCTACTCGAGAGGGAAGCATGGAGGACCCCCAGTCAGGCCTGCAGGCTGGCTGGAAGGCAGAGAGCTGTATGTCTTGTGCCTGTCCCTGTAGCCTGGGAAGTTCCCCGTGCTGTGCCGGGATGGGGAGATGTGCCGGCCGTCCCAGGAGACAGTAATGGGATGTTTCTATTGGCTCTACCCTGTCCGCACACTAGGCATGTTAAAGATGGATCCCCAGCCTTAGCTTCATATTTTACAGATTTCATTGCTTTATTTTACAGAATCACAGAATATTCATGGTTGGAAGGGACCTTCGAGATCATCAAACCACAAAAAAAAAACAAAAACAAAAACCAACCAAAAAAAACAACCGAAAAAACCACACCATTCACCACACTCACCCACAGACAGACCCAACCCAACAATCGCGGGCACTAGAGCATGCCCTGAAGTGCCACGTCTACACGTTTCTGAAATCCCTCCAGGGATGGTGACTCCACCACCTCCCTGGGCAGGCTGTTCCAGGGCCTGACCACCCTCTCAGCAAAGTCATTCTTCCTCAGATCTAATCTAAACCTCCCCTGCCCCAACTTCAGACCATTTCCTCTGCTCCTGTCATTATTCCCTTGGGAGAAGAGGCCAACCCCCACCTCTCTGCACCCTCCTTTCAGGGAGTTGTAGAGGGCAATGAGGTCTCCTCTCAGCCTCCTCTTCTCCAAACTAAACATGCCCAGCTCCCTCAGCCATAAGATTAGTCATAATCTTAAATAATGCATATCTGAATTTAGTAGAACTTGCTTGCAATTCTATTTCATTCCTAAAGAATTCCTTTAATATCGTGTCGGGTTATTAAGTCAATGGGTGGCTTCCTCACAGCTAATGCCAGTGGTTGGAAGAGGACGGGCTGGAACCCAAGGGGCCCTCACACGTGATGTGCAGTTGATTGTGTGATTAAGTTTAGCAGTGAGAGACAACAAAGCAAGTGCTGCCGAGAGATAACATATGCTTCGTGAGTCTTGTCAGAAAGAAGGTGTAGCCCTGTGCTTCCAACGTGTGGTGTGTGTTATCACGCATTAGCACAAGCCTTGCTATATCTTACAGTGATTAAAAAGCATGTAAATAAAAAAGCATCTATTTAATAGTGGATAATTTGCTAATGAAATTTTAAGGAAATGAAACTTCTTTGGGAAGTGTTTTCCCTTGAGCTGCAGGAGAAACTGAGAACCACTTAGGCTTTGCATTTTTATATCATGTGTATATATTGTTTTCTCTTCTATATGCTTCAAATTTTTATGCTGCTGCATTTATGGCTTTGGAATGAAAAAAGCACTATGCATTAATACCTAGATGTTAAAAACTCTACTTTCAAGCTACAATACAGAATAAATATAATATTCTACCTAATGAATTTTTAAGCTATTTTTAAATAGTTTGTATAATAGCAACTGAGTTATTTTTAAGTGAACTTGGAGGAGAAAAAACCCCAGTCTTTATCTATCCAGATATTTCTCCTTAAGCCTTCTGTTGCTCAGAAAAAGCAAATTTTGAGGATGAGCAACCCTAACCGTCCCTAAATTTCATCTACTTACATAAGCATGCTCCTGTTCTGAAGACAAAGGTTTGGTAAAGATGATGAAAAACCAAGACATTATTCTAATGTTCATGTATTTATTTATTGCATCCCAATTAAGCATTTGTGTAATCCTTTCCTATATCTAAATTGATGTATTTTACATTTTTTACACATATGCAAACAAGATTACCCATATAAAGCATCTTTTTTCCCCTGCCTTTAAACCTCAAGTCTCAGAATGTTCTCACAAAGCACTGTTACATTTTCAATATTTTAGAGAGTACGGTTTGTGAGAGATCATGCAATGAGGATGTGTACAGGGAAACAGCTCCCGTTGAAGCCCTGGGCCAGGTCCAGCAGCTTAGCAGGAGCTGGTGAAAACCAGGAGTTTGTGACCAAGTCCCGGAGCCAGATCACAAATACATTCTGTGTGAAATTCCGCATCGTTGGAAACATGAAATACAACAGGAAAGAAAAAAAACCATGGTTGTCAACTCACGTCATAAGCCAGCAGTGTTGGTAAAGTAAGATAGAGAGATATTTGAACTAAATTTCTGTCCTGCCTTAAGTCCCATTGTCCGGCCACACCATTCCCGTGACATTCTGGGTTCATTTTACACCTGGCTGCAAAAGCAGCTTACCTCACAGACTGGAGCGGAAACTGCAGTTGTCCACAGCAGAGTGACACACGTTCCACCAAATCCTAAATTAAAGCAAGTTGTAGTATTTCACCATTTCAAACTCTTTTCATCGAAACTCGTTTTAGCAATAAGTTTTACTGGGAAATGAAGCCCGCGATGCGCGCACATCCATTAGCCCGACAGCTGGCTCAGAGAACAAAGAGCAAATATGTATTGACCTATTTTCTACTGGCAATATATTAACGAAGCCAAACAGCTGTGGTTGTTTATAACACTCAAATATGCAAATTAACTTTCCTCATGCCTACAAATGTGTTTGATATTTTACATAATGCCCAGAACATGCATTTTTAAAAAACTCCATACCTGGTGCTCAATGCTAAACTCCAGTAATACGCACTGCAGCCTTAGCTTTCCCGAGTGAGGGAAGCAGGACTGCTTTTTATGCTTTCCAGGTATACACAAATAAAGCTTTTCTTTCATGAAACCAACTAGACCCACTGCACTTCTTCCTCCATGTGTACATTTGGAGATAGAGTGTCTTCTGCAGGCAGAAATCCATTATGAGGAGGAAGCACAAGTGACTCAGGTTCCAGGTGAGCTGCTACAGCTCCAAAGTATCACAAAAATCACATCTCCCTCACCCCTTTATCATCATAGCTCAGTGGGAGTATAGAAAAATCTAATTGGTGTTGGAGCTAGGAACCCTGAGAGGCTGTCTGACAGCAAGATGATGTCTTCTTCATGTTTTGATGCAACCAGGGTCGAAAACAAAGCCTTCACCGAAAGTTTCTCCCTGGAAACATAAATCTTTTATGGAATCTGAGTGCTTCAAAGTTCCAGAGGTTACAGTTTGGTCATCAGATAGAATAATTTACTGAAATAGTGCAGTAAATCATTCTAACCTCTGCTCAAGACCTTAATGGTAATGTATGTCATAACTGTATTTACATGTGTGCAGAGAACCACAAATTTAGCTTGAAACATCAATTCAGTTATTTTACATAGAGTACTGTATTGGAAACTCTACTACTTACAGAACATCCAAACAATATGGGAATTTCTGATAAACCAGGTTTTTTCCTACAATTTTTAAAGGGTAATCAAAGATCTCCAGAGCAATCATATATGCCCAAGAATATCTGTTTCAAGAAATTTTTCTTTGTTTAAGCAGTAATTTGTAACTGTTTCACTGTGGCAGACAGATTAATGATTATAGCACCTGATATGATGCAGCAATTTGTACATTTAAAAGTTTTCATTCCCCCCCAAAAAAACCCTCAAAACAATTCAAAGTGTTATAGCAACGTTGCTCAATTGACACAGCACCTTTTCCTTCAGTAAAGCGGGTAATATATCCCCCAACCCCGACTCACATTTAAGTTGGCAAAATCTCATCACCTATCCAAGGTATGCTTAATTGTTTTCTGGGAGTCTTTCACGGGGCTGAAAGTGCAGTGTTTTGTTCATTGTATAACATTTTTACGTGCAAGCAGTGGATACAGAATTGCATATATAATATGATACTACATAAATTTTATTTTTTATGCCTTTTTGACTGGAGCAGCTATACAACATGTACACAATGGAAAGAAAAAGAAGCAGTCTCTAGGAAGTATGGAAGCCTCTGATGAGTTTTTATAGCATTCAGATCCCAAAGTTCTTCCAGTTTTATCTGTACTAAAGAGGTTCTTAGAGTAAAGAATTCAAATCAATGTCCTTTAGCCTACTATCCTTAGAGCCATACACAGTATTACCTTTCACACCATTAAGAAATCTCACTGCAGTGATTGCTTTTGATCCTTTCTCCTTGTTAGTTCCAATAGCACCACTTTTTCTTTCCTTATTTCTTTTCTTCACCAAAAGGGAGCTCAAGAACTCTCTGATCTGTAATTGCACAACGTTCAGAGCAACTGCATTTCTCTTACACAGACAAAATTTTTACAATGACCTCTGTGACTGTGATGTAATGTGATCATCTTCCCAGGTAATAATTTGTAGTGAATGTGATGGGTGAAGATATAGTGAATATTTTTTTTCCTTACGAAAGGATATAGGTGCAAAACAGCTTCTCACAGAGAGTTTCTAAGAAGTGCCATGAAAAGCTAAATGATGTGCACTACTGAAATTGTTTGAAAATAAGAAAGCATATAGATCAACTGAAAGGCATATTGAAAATGAATTAAGAAATACTGTAGAGGAGGAACAATCTACACCTCTGCTCCTTCTCTTGCGAGTCAGGCTATTAAATATTCTAGTGATTTTAGAAAAGAAGACAAGCCCAAAGGTCTAATAGATTAACTCCACTGTGACTTAAATGATGTAGAAACAGACAACAAAGAAAATAAAACAGATTTATGCTAGGCTACTTCGATGAATGACCTCGGAACAGCTCACATTATGGTCTCAGTATCTAGCAAGCAATTTCGATGGAGAAGTACTGTAATAGGATTTTTCTCCCACACACCAATTATTATTAAACAGAAACAATTCCGTGGGAGAGAGCACGGGCAAATAAGTCACAATGCACTTATATTTTCTCTTAGATGTAGGGGTTTTGGCAATGCATATAACAGCCTACGAAGTCCATTGCAGTGTAACTAAAAAAAACCCAAAGTTTCTGAGAAGATGAGAAGAGTTTTTTATCTTCCTCATCACCATTTCAGGCATTTTTATATGTATCAGTCTTTGAAATTCCTCTAAGACTGAAGTGATTGGCATCTTTATTTTATGGATACTGAATAAGATAAACTGTGTGACTGTGGCAAAACAGAAACCCTGTATGTGGCACCGCCTATAAATGGATCTCAAAATCTCCTACAACTCTATCATCATCTTAGTCACTGCACCTACATTTTCTCTCCTACTAAACTTACTTCTCCCTTACCCAAAGGCACTTCGAAATTTCCACAGTGGCATATAGGCAGGATATCTCTGTCTCTCTTTGCACTGAAAAGTTGTGACTGCCTATACTAGGAAAGAAAATTCGCCACGGGCTATTCATGATCTCAAGGGTCCCTTCCAACCATGAAGATTCTGTGATTCTCTAGCATGGAGGCCACTGCACGGCACGGCTGGTGCTCACACACCTGAAATACCTCACTCTTCAAAATACTTTGGTGGCACCCAGTCTGCTCGCTGGGAGTGCCTGTGACCACGCTCATGATTAAAGAGTATTAAACAGTGATCTGCCCTGACCGACCCCCTTTAGCCCGCTGGGATCGATGCTGCCTGGGACACCCACCCAGAGCCTGGTGACCACCCACCCTTCATATTGTTAACCATAAGACCGTGTTTTGACAGATAATTGATTCCACCTAGGCCTATCTGCTTCAGGAGATCAAATTATCTAAGACTTGGTCGGCTCAGCCTGCCATAAGTGACATTGCTAAAAAAAAGCGAAATGAGACAGAAAGGTAGAAACACAACAAAACAAACATGTGCAGCTTTGAAGTGTTTATTGATATCTTAGCCATACAGATGACAATTGAGGAGAAAGACTTGCTGTCCTTGTGGCAGAGATGAATTATTAATTCCGTATATGTGCAGCTCAGCCACTGCAAGGAGTAAGATCACTTGGTAGTATTAGAGCAAGTGTGCTTCAAAATACCTGAAGAACACATGTGCCTTTTTAACTCCACACTGGATAATTTAATAATTTAATTTAACTGTGCCAAAATATAGCTATGGTATTTTTTTTCCTCATCACCACGTCGGAATTGTTATCCTCAGGAATTATTTAGTCAGTCACTGGGAACACATTTGGCCATGTCCTAAAGAGAACACCAGTAACTCTTTCCCCTAAGCAAGACACCTGTAGACATCAGTCAGGAATAAGATTGTTTGCTTTTATAGTAGTTAATGGAAGGGAGCTCAGTCTTTTTCTAGATATTTGCATTTTGCAGAGAAGGTTTCCTACTAAAAAAATCTTAAAAGGATTTTTGCAAGTGGTATTTTTGGCTGATTTAGGTAAACTAGGAGTTTATAGGTTTTCATACTTACCACGCATGTAAATCATTCAGTGTCAAACGGTGGCTTATCTCAAATGGCTCTGAATAATATGGGAGAACCCCACTGCTGAACAGCACCTGAAAGCAGAAGTTCTTCCAACAGCTCCTTTTCTTCCATTTAGTACCACATTTCCACGCATTCAACAGATCTAAAAAAAAAATCTGGGCTCTCTCAGTGATATCTTGGGACAGTAAGCTCCATAAATCTCACATGTTGGATGTTTAGTTCCTTTCTTCAGTTTCAAAATGTATTGCCTTTCAATTTCCATGATTATTTCCTTGTTCTTATGTGATAAGTAGTAAATGGGAGCCACCATTTATCTTGTCAGCATAGTCCATTATTTTGCATCTCATGTGCCTTCTACTTGTCTTCTCTCTCAAAATATGGTAACTATTTAGTTCAATCTCTCTTCCCACAGAGTTATCTCTGTCATTTAACATTCTGGCACCTTCCATGAAATCCACTCTACCTCTGCTAGGTCCTTCTTGATTCAGTCTCTTTTGAGCTTTAATTTCCATGAAAATATAAGAAATTACTTATGTAAAAGCGCATTATAAGACCTTAGTTAAAACTTTTGCGAAAGGCCTCTACTTATCTCGAATCTGGCATTTTGCAAGAACAATCATACCATTCCTTCCTAATTACGTTATCTTGTATATTCACCTTATTCAAGATACTTAATACTAACAGATGTAATAAACTCGTGGTACTGCATTAAATCACTGCCCATCAGCCAGTTAGTATCCCGTGCAGCATCAATCCCTCACTGGCAAAGTCAAAGCAAAATGAACACCTTCATTTCTAGATAATTACCTTCTTCCCAGCCATGTTTATTCTGTGGCCCTCCGAGGTAATAACCGCAACGGCATTATTTTGCCAAAGCATGGCAACAGGTTTAATCCAGACCATAAATGAACACGTACTGAGACACCAGATCTAAATCAGCCCCGCCTGCTGTTATGTGCAGAACCGGAGCTCATAGTCAGCTTTTGCACTGGACCCTCCCACCGAAAGGGACGTGTCCACGTTCTCCTACCCAAGTCAAGGGAGAGATTCAGTAATGCCCTCTTCAGCTCCCAGAGTTTTCATTGTTTTTTCCTGTTCTTCCAAAAATCACAGACCTATAGTCATTTACAAGGGCAGGTGTCTGTTTATGCAGGCCAGATGCTAGATTTATTTTTCCCCCTCAAACCACGGCACCCAAGTGCCAGCTAAATATAAGACCCATTTGGCAGCTTCATCCAATAATCCACATCAGGTCAGCCGGAGTTTAACCTCAGGTATGCTGGGATAGTCTTTTTGAAACAACTGTATGCAACATCACAGGGTGTTGTGCTCTAGAGAAATGCAGATTAAAACAGCTGAAAGCTAATTTGGCACATTATACTGAGATGCTACTCATACCTGCAGGAATTCTTACTTGGTGATTATATTCTTCATTCGCCATTATACTTCTCCTTCAACTAACCTGGCCAGTTCTGGTTAAACCTGAGAGTTTTTCATTGTAAAGTGCCATTTCAGGTACTAATGTGGGAAGGGATTAATGCATCAGTTTCAGCAGGATGAAGCTTTACACTTAATTTTCAAAGTTAAATTTTTTATTTCTAAAGAGGTTTCTTTTCACAATTTGTATCTTAAGGAATATGAAACCCAAAGCTGCAATGCTGTTTTTGAAATTGGCATGACTCCTGTTTTCAATGTTTTCATTCCAGGGGAATTGTTAAGCCCATGCTTAACACTCGTGCACATGCATTTCAGGTAAATATTTAATTATAATTCAATGTGTTAATAATACATTTTTTAATGTGGAATTTTTAATTTAACACACTTTGAGTACTTACGTAAGTTTATTGAAACTAAATATTGTATTATACTGTGATTCAGTTATTTTCCACTCTGCAAGTGTAAAGTAGCTCATTTTTTGTTAGATTGGAATTTCTTACAGTAACAGTACTGATAAACTCTCCTACTCTGCTCAAGAATCCCTATGATCACAAAAGAAATCTTTCCAAGGCTGTACACCATTCACTTTTGTGAATACTTACAAACTCGTGTATCTGGTCACCTTCCTTTAGGTAAGAAAACTTGCCATTCAAAGCATGTTAATTATTTTAGATAACCTCTTCAACAAATACCAGCAAATACAGGTAAAGCTATTTATTGTTAAGCTTTGGCTCTAACACTGCAGGACACTTATAAAAAGGATATGGCCACAGGGACAAGTTGAAGGTGGACAGTTGGTGCATCTCAGTAAAGAAAAAAGGATGTGAACAAAGATACGTTTCTTGTTGGGTATTTAAATTAGTGAGTAAATCAGTATTAAGAATCTTCTAAATATGCAGGTGTTATTAAATAAAACTCCACCTAAGGAATCTGTACAATGAACGTTTCAACCATTTTCTCCCTATACACTCCTATCTAGATTTTTAAAAATAGTCATAACTTTGTTTATACTGTGCAGTAAAATGTAAAGCGCATTTTCTCTTCACTGTGGCTTTTTCAACTGCAAATATTATTCTTTGTCATCAGCCTCAAATGATAAATTAAAGCCCAGTAATACTGGAGTTCATGTCATTGACTGCCATGTATATAAAACCCCTTTTTTGTTGTAGGCTTCCACAGATGATTGCTGGTATAGAGCAAGTTCTACTTTTAAATGTATTTTATGTTCTGGGTAATGTAGTCTCAGCCAGTCCGAGAGGGGAAGGGAAGCCTCTCTTCCCCTGCAGAGCTATGGGCCATCTGCACGATTTCCTCCCATTAGGCTGGTTCTGAGTGTCTGATCAGGAAACATTTATTCCCCAAGAAATGCATCACGTGCCAAACACTGAACAGGGATTAGTCAGCACAGCTTCATTGCCAGTATTCACTAACTGTCTTCCAAATATGCCAAGTTCAACGGGCTCCTGTAGCAACTCTCCTTAGTGTAGCTCCCAGCAGGGTATCTATCTCCATGCCCTTCCTACATCCATCAGCAGAGCTTATGTTGTGAATATGTATTGCCCTACCTTTAGATCTCTATAATTAGGTGGTGGTTTTTTTTTTCTTTACTCCCTTCTCCTTCCCCTTGTATGTATTCTTTTTTCACCCTGGACACTACAAAGAATTTGGTGTTTACCTAGCTCTTGCTACCAAAAGCAGTCCTTTGAAACCAACTCCGTAATTATGCAAGTTGTGTCTTTTTTTAAGATCATAGGCTTCACTTAGATGTTTAAAGGCAGGCACAGTATGTTGCTGTGCACTCCAGAGCACATCACAAATAGGCTGTGATTTCCACTGAGGCCTGTACATGCTAATGCTACATAATCATAGGCTCTGTCTAGAAAATCAGGTTTTAGACATAATGTAAGCTGTAATTATCACAGGTATGCTCATGACCAAGCACTTCAAGACATCTAGAAATGTAAGTTAAAAAAGCAGCTACAAGAAGAGAAGACAAATGACAGACAGGCAAGAGAGTTCAGGACAGCAAATCCAAATTCTCAAGCATGCTTCCATTAATTCAGAAATAATCAGAAGGATTTGGGAAAACTATTTCCTGCCCTATAAAGAAGGAGAAAAAAAAATTTCCCACTTAATTACCGGGGGACACAGCATATGGAAAGCGAGTTTTTGAGAAGTTAAAATGACAACCTGCGGGACAAAATCACTTAGCGGGTTTCAGAAATGAGATTTGCTCCTGGCTTTTCTCACAACGCACTCCTCAGTGGGTGGGAAGCAGGGGATGCTTCCCTGGGCTGGCCCAAGCAGCTGCTGGCCGTGACAAGGCTGCTGGAAAGGCAGCAAAGCAAGATTCCTTATTCCATTTAAAAGTTCCTTTTCACGGGAAAATTGCTTAACACTAGTAACTGCCACATCCCGGCCCAGAAAACACCTTTGGTGACATTTGGAGCCCGCTAAAGGCAAGGAAATTCTGCAGGGATTTCACATCTCTTGCCCACACGGCTTTATGTTACAGCCACCCCTAGTTAGCTGGAAGCACTCATGGCTACCAGCTAAAATAAACCAGACGGTTCCTTTCCAGGCGTTGCATGCTTCTCGGTTTGCAGGAAAGGTCGTCCCTATCAAAGGCTATTTCAAATAGGTAGGAGAACACCTCTTAAAGACATATGAAGAAAACTACCCACATAAATCCTATAGAGACAGCTACTGAGAGGGTACTGCTGTTTGGCCGCTTTCCTGTTTGTTATACGAGGCGTTTTCTGCACTGGTTTTACACATTATGGAGACAGATTAGCATCATCGTTCGGAGACATTCAGCCTGTTTTCTGTGATGTTTTTGAAAGATATTGAATTCCCAAGAGTAAGATGATTAAACGATGCAAACGGATGCAAAACTTTGCATTCCAGGATATTTCATAGGTACAAACTGAAGCTGGGTAGAGTTTGACTCCCTGATACCTAAGCCCCATGCTGCTAAACAACATTTACTTCTTGTCTCTGGCCCTACTATATTACCTCCTCTTGTTTTGCTAATTAGACATAAATCTATTAAAACAAACCTATTTCTTTACAGAGTTAATCATGCTTAAAGGAAGGAGATAATTTGTTTAAGATTATTATGCAGTCTTAGTTCCCATTTCAACAGTTTTTTCAGATGATATAAACCTTTCCCTTACTGCAATTTATGACTTTGTCAGAAGAAGATGTATTCTTGAAAGCTTCTTTTTAATTTCTACATGGAAAATAGAAAAATAGGGAGATTAAGATCCTAATTCTCTGTCTAATATTTGAAGTTATTCCTAGTAGATTGCACCGGCCATCCTGATTGTCTGGTTTTACCTTCTAATAAAGTTGGTAGAAGGATCGAGAAATCGTGTGTTATTCTATACCTCTATTGGAAATCAAAGGACAGCAGATTTTTTCCTTTTCTTTTTTCGGTATCCACAACCACAATCTCTCTTATTTCGAGGCCCACCTTCCCAGTGCCTAGTGCTGACCTGATTAAAGGGGGCTATATTTTTGTTTACTTTCATCTGTTCATCTTATCTCTGACTCGATCAAACATTTGCAGTGATATCCTCCTTCTGCCTGAACATTTTGATGATCACAGACTTTATTTCCTGCCAGAAAGCGTACAAACCCTTTCCTTTGCTGGTCTATTCACGCTATAAACAATAGGATTTACTGTGGCAGGCTGGGCATATCTGTGGCAACCAGATGGCTTTGCCTTAACTGAAGAAATAGATAACAGCCCTCCAAGCAGCTGCTGCAGTGCATGTAGCACCTGTCCTATAATCCCACAGGTTCAGAAAACAGTAGCAAGTACACAGGTATATATTCTATAAACATCCTAATTGTACATTCAGTGGATGTATGCCTGCGTGTGTTAATGTCCATCTATCCATGAGCTGTTCCAGGGCTTGCTTCCAAATTTCATCCCTGCTCAGGCATCACTAAGAGCCTGGGCTATTTCCCTGCATCACTGCACGCAGGTACTGGGACTGCCCGTACGACGCTACGTTCTGGGATGCTCAGAAGACTCCGTGTGGGAGCCGATGGCACAGCAAAAATCAGCATTTCTGCTTTTCCCTCCGTGGTAAGATGACTTGAGTTCCAATAGTTTTTGGAGGGTTTTTAAAATTTGTTTAGTTTTTTAATTTAAAAAAAAAATAATAACGTATTTATTTAAACCTGAGTTCTGAATAGATTTCCACCTTTTTTTTTTGTCTGCTTCCAGTACATAGATGTCAGGGTGGCATATATCTAGGTCACAACAAAGTGTCTTCCTCATGAACACTACCAGCATCTCTTAGGGAATATGCAGATTCTCATGGGACAGGAATAATTTGCAGGTGATGAAAAGCTGAAAGGAATCCAGGCAAATATGTGTGGGTTTTCATGGCCTGATCTTTGTTATATAGAGCAAATGGTAGAGTTTAATCACACGACGCTGTACACATCAAGTCTAAGGGATTTCAGTGGCACAGAGATTACTAATAATACTTTCATATTGTTGGAAATTTTTTCCATATTTTACATATGTTAACAAAACCAAGTCTCTTTAACTTCATTTGAAATAAGTAGTTACTATATGCAGCTTAAGATGGGAAACCGGGACATGAAAGTCACACTTCCCTATTGTTCTCGGTCATAAAATAACTCCATCCTTTCTTCCCTCAGTCTTGCACCTTGAACAAGTCCGATATAAATCATCCGGTTAAAAGTAAAAGGTAAGTCATTGGAGAAAAGGGGTTTGGTTTTATTTTCTTATTTTTTAAGGGTTGATGGGCAGACTTTGCCAAAACAAGTCAAGGAAACCAAAAAGCCCAAATACTAATTACTCTTCCCATTAACACTAGGAAAAGCTTGTGAGGTGCTATTATCTACTGGTTAATTGACTATAATTTACTGTTGAATTAAATCTGCAATAGTCCTGCTGTCCAGGACATCTTGCCAACCAACGGAGGTAAAACTGTACAACTCCCAGCAGCAGGTGTTTAATAAAAGATCAGATGATCTCTGTTGTGCCAGGTTCTGGGATGTCAGGCTCTTCCACCTCTGGCCCCAAAGGTATCACTGCAACAAGTTTAATTACTGATAATTTACTGGAGCTCGAGTGAAACATAGCCACTTGGACTGTTGGTTCAATAAAAATAGAAGACAACCTCATTTACAGAACCAGTGTAACGGAGAATTTCTCCTTAGGAGAAATCCCCCTGCCTAAACTCTGTGATTCCAGATCTCCATCCGAGGGAATTCTAAATGCACTTTCCTGCTGGGATGACTGACCTGGACATTCCAGGTAGCAAAGATTTTAGGTCACCTTTCTTTGTTGGGGATTACCATATCCATTTTTCATCATTAATCCTGAAAATGTTAAATTTATTGGCATTTCATTCTTTGTCTGTGGAATAATGTTCTATCATTTACTGAGCTACTTCAAAAGCTCATAATAGTGTTGGGTCGGGTATTCGTACAGGTATTTGTAAAATTTGGGACACTCAAAATTATTAGTGATTTTAGGCTGAGTTGAACAAATAGTTTTGTCATCATATATGGAAAAAAGCCTCCTTCAAAACATTCCAGTTTTTGACTGATTCAACATTTATATAAAGTTATTCTGCATATCTTTGCAAAGATGACTTCTTACATTTCTAACCTGAAGCAGACAAGGAACTTACATCTTCTTAAATCTCTAGAAGTCAGGGTACTTTTTAGGGGGTGGGAGAGCAAGGTGGGAGAGGAATGAAAGGTTGATATTTTTTTTTCAGTCATGCAATCATAGTCACCCAAAATTGGGATAAGTCAGTCCTGTTCCTCCTTGAAGAAATACTTAATTTATTTTTTTTAATGCAACAACTTCAGCAGGACAGTTTCTAAGAACATCATATGTGCATACTCTGTAGAAGATGCATTTGGCTCCCAAGATAAGTCTCCTAAGATGCACTGGAGCAGTGTCTTGAAGTTATTCCTAAAGAAGGCAAAGATGGATTTTAAATCTGTTTTCTACATCCCACTTGAATATTCAAATCACTGAGCAAAGGACACGAAGGGAACACAATCTCTTTCTCTCCTATTCTGCGGAGGACACCCATCCTCATACCATGAAGTATGGTTCAGCTGAACCAAAAATAACAGTAACCAGTCATATAGCACTAGCTGGGAGTGTTCGCTCTTTACTGGGGATGATAGACCTGATTTTGATTTTTTTTTTTTTCTAGTTTACATAAGTCCCAGATTTGCAGGTAAAATGTTTCTATTGAACTGTTCCAGATGAACATGTACGTGGGGAACAGCCAGGCCCTGTACCCCTGTTTCTCCTCTGGAAAAGGGAAGCATGATGTGGATGGTAAACAGAGGGTGGCAGGCAACAAAGCAAGGCATATTCTAGTTGACATGTTAGCATTGGGAAGTGCTATCAGGCAAAAAAAAAATTAAAAAGTTACTGTAAGCAAAAGGATACTGAGAGTTGTTTTATTATTTAAGCTAACTTCTATGGGATTTGACACATGGAGGTTTCAAAATGCAAAGAAAGTTAAATATCAGCATGGACTAACACCAGCACATTGTGGTACCCTGTTAGGCTCACTCAATGCTTAGGATGAAAATGAATAGAAGATGCCCAATATTCTCCCACATGCAATTAAATCACGTCTTTGTGAAAGCTATTACAATAATGTACATAGGTAATTTATATAAGGATGGATTTAATTAGATTTCAGCATCTTTTAATAAAGTCTAGAAACTAGAAGGATGGGGTAAAAGCCAGTATGGTGTAACTACAAGCTAATCCCCTGTGAAGCACACAGTTTTTAGGAGAACTCTCCAATTACTGCACAAACTTAATTAAGTTCCTACAAAAACTGGTCTCTCTAGCTTGATACTCCATTTTCAAAATATGTTATGCCGTATTCCTTAAAGAATTATAGGACTTATGAATAAATTCTCTGTACAGAAGCATTTAGAAAACAGCTGCATTTTGCCAGTCTTAAAAGACCAGAAAACACATAAAAGAGATAAACTAGATTTTATTTACTCATTTATTTATTTATATATTATTTATTTATTCCATGTATTAATGAAACACCATTTGCTTGATCAGCCACACTGCAGTTCAGGTCTTTTAAGTGGCACTATAAAGAATTAGAATAGAATATAAATATAAATAGAATAGAATAGAATAGAATAGAATAGAATAGAATAGAATAGAATAGAATAGAATAGAATAGTTCAGCTGGAAGGGACCTACAATGACCACCTAGTATAACTGCCCAAAAACTTCAGGGCTCACCAAAAGGTAAAACATGGCATTAAGGGCATTCTCCAAATGCCTTTTAAACACTGACAGGCACGGGGCATCAGCCACTGCTCTCCAGGAAACCTGTTCCAGGCTTTGACTACCCTCTTGGTAAAGAAATATTTCCTCGTGTCAAGGCAGAACCTCCCCTGATGGCTTTGAGCCATTCCCATGCCTCCTAGCCCTGGATCCCAGGGAGAAGGACCAGCACCTCCCTCTCCCCTTCCCCTCCTCAGGAAGCTGTAGGGAGCAGTGAGGTTGCCCCTCAGCCTTCTCCTCTCCAAACTAGACAATCCCAAAGTCCTCAGCTGCTCCTCAGAGGACATGCCTTCCAGCCCCGTCACCAGATTTTCTTCCCTTCCCAGGATGCATTCAAATACCTTCACGTCCTTTTTAAATGCTGGGGCCCAGAACCATGCACGATACCAAGGTGAGGCAGCAGCAGCGCTGGGGTAATCACCTCTTTGGACCAGCTGGTGATGCTGTGTTGGATGCAGCCAGGATGGGGTTTGTCCTCTTGGCTGCCAGGTCACACTGCTGACCCCTGTTGAGCCTCCTATCAACCAGAAGCCCCAGGCCCCTTTCTGCAGGGCTGCTCTCCAGCCACTCCTCTCCCCAGTTAAACCGGTGCCCAGGGTTACTCCATCCCCGGCACAGAATCCAGCATTTGTTCAATTTCATGCCACTGATGATTGCCCAATGCTCCAACCTACCCCTCTGCAGCAACCAATAAAGTATTTTCCACTTTTATCAGGGTCCCATCTACTGAACTTTCATAGGTGTAATCTTAATACTAGGAATCTGAAAGCACTACTTTGTCATTTGTATGGGGAAAATTGTGTTTAAAGCATCATATTTTTACTGATGTTACAAGGAAATACTTTCATTTTTTGTCTCCCCAGACATATTTCAGAAAACGAGGACTTGTAGAAGGACTTTATTCCTTCTACTGTCTAACATTCAGATAAAACATATTCTTCAAACTTCTAACATCTTCAAACATTAAACATCCTCTGTTATTTACCTTGTTCAAATGAGAATTTCTGAAACACACATTGCATAAGCAACTGTCAGTTTGCAAAGGTCCATGTAGAGGAAAGGAAACATTCCTCCTCTAAGATATTATTAATCCAGTTCCTCATAGAAGGTCTTAATTGTTGAAGGAACCACTGTAGCCTAGCTGCTATCGTGCTGTTTGACCAGGAAATAAGGGAGTTCAATGATCATGCAAGACTTTGCAGAAAAAGAATCCCAGCCAACACCTACAGTCCTTGTTATTCCACAGCACTTCCATCTTCATGGAAGAAACACCACATCATAATCACATTTCAGGTGCAAATAATAACTAGGCCAATAATATATCTCAAAAAAATATGAAAAGGACCTGTTTCATTTAGGTCTGAAAATCAAAAGTGAGTCATTCAATTCACCTCAAAATACTTAAGTAATACTCTGGGAAAAGTTAAGATCAGCAATTTCTGTGGGGAACGAAGCCAGTTGTGTTAAATTAGCCCACAATTTAGCCAGTTTTTTAAGTACTGCGTGATCCTTTCTGACACAAAACTTTAAATAAGTTCAGCTTGAGTTGTACAGTAAAAAATATTTTTGAGACAGATGTGGTTTATGTTCAATAAGGAAGCAAGTGATCATTTTTTTGAAAACTGTGAAGACCAAACAAAATGGGAAAATGTAATATAAAATGCAACAAATCTTTAGTGTTTAAAGAATAATGAAAGTAGGCATAGAAATAGTGCCTGGACCACAGCTGAGCTGCTATGCATTTGAGTTCATTCTCATCAATGAGAATACCTAAGCCTGGCTATGATGTTGACTGCTGCTTTTAGGGACATTAACACTATTCAATCATTTTAAAAGACTTTAACAATTTACAGTTGATGTCTGACAATCTAGTTTCTCATTTAAGATGTCTTATCTAAAAGGAATGGAACAGGCATTCAGTTCACAAAATGACACTGTAGTTTCTGCCACGTTTTTTATAAAAATTTTCAGAATCTTACGTCCTTCTCCATGTTTCCCAGGTAATGGGGATGAAAGCTGTTCCCTTTATTTGTTGGGGCAGGAATTCCCACCCACCACAATTTATTTTCGTCAGTCTACTTTAACAACAGACATCAGCGATATTAATGAAATCAAAATTATTTTGCGGAGAATGTCCATCTGAAGACAAATGGTATACAAAGTTTCCCTCATCAGCGCACATACACTGACCTGAAAGCTTCGCAAGAGAAAGCTTATTGAGAATTAAATCACGGCTAAGTTTGGGTGACATTCACTAAGGAATAGTAAGCTACTTCCTAATAAGATGTGATTATTGCAAAGAAAAATCCTATTACAATGAAATACTGTTAGCCTACACCAAATGTTCATTTTAAAGCCATCTAAATGCTATGTTTAATATCAAGATTCTTTTCAGTAATCATCAAATTGCAATCTGTTCGAACCCTGACTTCTGTCTGAATGGTTGCTTTTTGATACCGCGCTATTGGCTGTGGAGGACAGAACTGTGATACGGCGAAGCACACAAATCACTAGGGCACCTTCTCCTTTTCATCAATATCATTGGGAAATATACTTTTAATTTAACATGGTTTTAATTTTCACAGTTCATGCATCGATCAAATAGTACTCTGTTGTCAAGTTCTGCTTTGTGGAACTTGGCGAGGCACCCACTGAAACATGGGCCTATACACATGAAAATAACATTTTCATTTCTCTCCTTTTTGATGAACAAATCTTACTTGGTAGTACCAATGCAGAGCTAAGAACTACTTCCAAGTCAGTACATATGGTCTCAGCAGAAACCCTTTTGCTATGTCAGCCCAGTTTGAACCATCTGTGTCCTTCTCTCTCCACACCTTCCCACATGCTTACGGACTCTACGTACCTACCAGCTACATTTCATGAATATCCTTTCATGACAACACAGGTTCCCTTTTAGGAATTCCAAACCCAGCTTACACGAAGTGATCCAGCACTCCTGATTTTATTCAGAAAAATCAAAAGATGAGCAGAACTAATCCTCTATTAAGAACCTTGTTGATGTTCACCTTCCCCACAAANAAGCAGAACTAATCCTCTATTGAGAACCTTGTTTCCCTGAGTGTGGTTGATGTTCACCTTCCCCACAAATGCATAGATTGGTCCTTCGTAAGTTTATCAGGGAGTGCAGCGATAGGACGAGGGGGAATGGTTTTAAACTGAGAGAGGGGAGATTTAGATGAGATACTAGAAAGAAATTCTTTGCTGTGAGGGTGGTGAGACACTGGAACAGGTTTCCCAGAGAAGCTGTGGCTGCTCCATCCCTGGAGGGGTTCAAGGCCAGGCTGGATGGGGCTTTGGGCCACCTGGTGAGGTGGAAGGTGTCCCTGCCCAGGGCAGGGGGGTTGGAACTGGATGAACTGTAAGGTCCCTTCCAACTCGAACCGTTCTATGGTTCTATATATCTGCAGGCATTCCTAGAGGTCATCATGCCACAATCACACTTGACACCTGCACTTAGAAAGCTAGCAAGTGGTTAATCTGCTCATTATCACTGACATGAGAAATGCATCTCATTTGGAATTATGTCTCCACAAAAAGCAACCTAAACAACAAACACAACTTATCAGCAGTCTTTCTAATTCTTGATTAAACGTTTCTGCAAGCTAACAAAGTGAATGCAGATGCAGAAGCTTCAACTTAATGAGTCAGATGCGTCAAGGTCTTCTTTCAAATTCCCTGCTTCTGGCAATTGTTTGATACACTCATGCTTTTCATGGGAAGGAGAAAAAGAAGTATAAGAGACATCTTACAATCCAACGGCTATACAGATTTACTCAGAAGAATAAACAATCTGTTAAAATTTAACTATACTTATATAAAATAGTTATGTTGTCAAAGCCACTGAATCTTCTGCCCCAAGAGTTTGTTTGTTGTTTAATCCTTATGGGCTTCTGAGAGAATTTTTAAGAACAATGTTGTACAAAAAAATTTCAATATTAATGTCACAATTAACACCCACTTTCTATGTTTCTTTGCACCTTTAAATCCAAATATGAATTGCAATAGCAGCTGTAATTTGGCAAATCTCAAATACATTTTATTTGATGATAACAGAATAAGAAACACTGGCTGTCAGAAGTTTTAAGTATTTTCTTCTTATCTGTCATCAGCGTGAGGACTCAAGGACTAATACACAGAACTGCATTTTGCTGGACTTTCTGCAGGAAAAAAAAAAAAAAAAGAAAAAAGAAAAAGAAGGGGCTACTGCATGAAATGAACCACATGAGATACAGGTGAGGTCACTTTCAAGCTAAGACAATCTTAACCTTTCATTCCTCTTTCCTGATGATGAACTACTACATGAATTTGGAGAGTTATCATAACACCACCAGACTCAGCATTATTAGTTTAAAATTTGTAAGGAGAAAAGTGCTTCTTGGGTCTTTCATCAGTCAAATTCACCATGAAAAGAAGGCAATACCACAATTTTGTCCTGAAATCAGTCTGAAACAGCTACTTTTCCCTGGCTATTTTTCCCTTGAAGAAACTACACTGACATTGCGATTCAAAACTACTTGGAATGGAACTTCGTGGGAGTGTCCCTGCCCAGGGCAGGGGGGTGGAAATAGATGATCTTTAAGGTCCCTTCCAACCCAAACCATTCTATTTGTCTATGATTGATTCTAGGATCTGTCTCCTTTTTATTAAAAACAAACAGACAACAGAAACCACATCAAAATCCACAATTTTACTTTTTTACTTTTGAAGGTGAAAGGCTATACTCCTATACTGACACTTTCTTCTACCAAATTATCCTCTGTCCCTTCAAACTGGAGACCTTTCATAAGTATAAGAGCACTTCTTGAGTATTTTACTGTCTTAAATTCCCCTGGCTCTAGAGTTGTTTGATGCCTGTAACACCGGGTCCTTAGCTGAACTCTCTCATACATGATCACTTTGTCACCACGTTATAAACCCACATCATCTCAAGGGAGATCAGGCGTTACATTTAATCGCAATCCTCAAATTGCTCTATAGAATACATAAATACAGACACATTTGTCTTCATCCAAAAGATTATTGACAAAAAATATTAATCAAGCCATCAGATAGACAAGGTGTGCAGAAAAACCAGCTAGTTTAAGTGGCGAGGAAGCCTTATTCTTTGTCCACTCAATGGGGAAAGGTGTTACTAAAAGGGCTCACACTTCACCCTGTCACCTTTCACTGGGAGAAAAAAAACCAAACCATAAATATTCAGAGAGACATTTTATTCACCTGCTAAGATCTCTCACGAGGTGACCAACAAAAGATGGGAATTGCTTGACTCCCCATGCAATCCAGCAGGCCTACTATGGAAGTCACAACAAGCTAAGCAGTAAGTTGAGGAAGGAAAGTAAGTAGGGAAGGAAAAGAATAGCACATAATTCAGGAGCCATCTCGCTTTAACAGTCTCTCAGTGCACAGTCTCTCACAGTTTAATATCTAAAGAGGCAGTAATTAGTGATGATTAGACTTTTCCCAACTAAATCCAGGTTCAGTTAACAACACACAGTTATCCTCCACCCTTCGTTTTTGAGTTGCATTCTTATTGCCAAATCAGCTTGTTTCAGGAAAAAAGTAAGCATTATCCAGGTTATGCAATAGGTCTTTAAATCATTAATGCAACTTTTAATTACTACTTCTCCCTTTAGTTTGCCTTCCCGAATTGGCAATACTATGGATTTGTATTTAAGGAGCATTCCCTTTGGTAAAACTGAAGGTTCATGAGAATCAGAATATTAATGGGAAGACAGTTAAACTAAAAGGTTATCCAGTTTCACACATCTTTTCATTTTTTTAAAATTAGCATAAATGGTCTCTGGTATGTCTACTAATAATGGATTCAATTTCTTTTTTTTTCAGTTAGCTTCAGTTTTCTTCCATAGCACTGGTCAAAGTTGAAAGAAAGACACTAAACTTCACTTCATTCACAATAAGAGCATATACATTTCCAAAATTTCTCTATAATATTTTTTGCAGTATCACAAAGCATTGTTTTGTAGGACGTGTAATGGTAATCTTTGTTGTTTACCTAAGATCATCCATAACTATATTTTGAAATTAGCAGGTCTCTCTGGTTGTCTTGGCAGCAAATAAACTGCACAAGCGGAGTTTCAAGCACCATAGAGGCTGGTAATATTTTGGGGAGACCAGGAAGACATACACGGAACAGATGATAGAGAAAATTGAGTAACAAGAGAACATTGATCACAACAGCCTTGTTCAGGGCTTAGGAAATGGGCATTCACCTCTTGGAAAGAAACCAGTAAATGGTTCATCCATTCATATTAAAACAGACATGAGAAATGTAGCTTGTCAGGGTTCATGCAAGCATAAAAACTGACCTTCTAAAGGCAAAGCCTACCTACAGCCTTGTCATTAGTTGATAAGTAACAGTGTGAATAGATGACATATTACATGGGCTATACTACGATAGAAGGGGGGGTTTGTTTATTTAAGTTTTGGGTTACCTTGTAGGCAACGTAATTGCAAAGATATTGAGGAAGAAATTACAGCCTCTGAATAGGGCATAGATAATTCTCTAAAGTTCCACAGCTGCATAGGACTCAGCAAGATAATTCTCATTATTAGCTCTGGAAAATATATATACACTCTCACTTTCTCCATGCTGTATTATTCTAATTATGTTACTTGCAAGGTAAACGTATGTATATGAAGGTATTTGTAAGCTAGTCATACTTTATAACATCAGACATTTTTCACTGCGCATACAAACAAGTTATACACTGAAATACACAGATGGCTCAGGAGACTTGTAAAAGGGTGTAGAGCTTTCTACCAGTAGCTTACCATCAAACTCATCCTTCAATGCAGATGGCAAATCATCGCTATTTGACTGCTGATAGTTTGTCCAACATTAGATCATTTCATCCAGTTTTCTAATGGGCAAATGTTGCCAGCACAAAGATCATTATTGCTGGAGACAAGTACTGAAGAGAAAGATCTGGGCGTCCTGGTTGACAGCAAAATGACAATGAGCAAGCAGTGTGCTCTTGTGGCCAGGA
>VXAK01010053.1:0-14179 GCA_013399435.1 Arenaria interpres
AATATAAAAAAGCACTTATAAATTGAACAGGAGTCTTCTATTTAAAAAAAACTCTGTTTTAAAGATTTTGGAGATGCTGGCATTATATTTGAAATAAAGTATGATGAAGAAAGTATTTTCTTGACTACTTGACAGATACTTACACAAAAAAGGGCATCAGCTGAATAAGCGTCTCTTTTTTGGGATTGGCTGTGAATTCTGGCACAGTTTGAATAATTTTGTTCATTACATTCCTTAGGTAATTTTGTAGCTGCTTGCGGCGCTCTTCAACAAACTTTGCATCCTAAAAGTAGAAAGGAAAAAATATAAATGACAAAAAGAATGTGTTTTTCATTTCTATAATGTAACTAAACAGTCCTAATAAACACAAAATTTGATCTTTTGATGATCTGTTTATTACGGCTAGAGAAATACGTTAGCAGTGCATAAAAAAACCCTTGATCTGTCCTTCTTAGAGATAAAGGAAAATCATGCAACCTAATAAAAACCTGTTTCACAAGAACATCCACTGACAGGATGCCGAATTCTCTCCTTGTCAGAATGTCTCTTCTATGGACCAGAATTCTTTTCCTAATAGTAGATCTCCATGGAATACTACAATCTTAGAAAGGCAGTGCATAACAGTGGCATAGAGGCAGTGGTGTAACAATTTATGTGATTCTTTTTGAGATTCAGAATTACCAGTCTTTGCAGAAAGAAATACTGATTTATTCCCACAGTTTCTTCACAACTCTTACTTTTCAGATGTTGGGTACACAAACTCCCGAATGGATTAATATTTCTCCAGCTTTTTTATGTTAATAAATTATTATTTTGTGATATGGTTTTCCAATAGTAAATTGCTTTCTTAAAGATTACATCACAACTCTCATAAAACTGTTCTACAGAATTTCCTGTAATATTGTAGATCTCAGGATTTTAAACTATATTGGCCCCAATAAATAAAATGATTCTATAAACTCTACATTCTGCTGAGTGATTTACAAATTAGAAGTCTAACAACCAGCACAACACCATGCATCCTCTAACTTACATCTAGCTTAAAATTTTTCCTGTGAGGGATCACAATTACAATGAACTACAATATAAAGTCTACACATTTCACACTAACATAAGAGCATAATAGGTTTACAATGAAATCAGGTGCTGTCTGATTCATGCTACAGGCAGTATGCCGTATCTCAGAAATACAGACATTTTGATCACCTGGTTTAAATGTCAGAGTATGTTCTTTGGGCATGAATCCAAAACTATTATCGGACAATTACAGCTCCCAAAGGAAGACTATTACCTGTAAGATGTGTCTATCCAACCTGTATTATTTATCTGTGTAAGAAAAGCCGTTGAAACAAATTCTTGTTTCTTGCTAAAAAAATGACAACACACCAACAAAACACCATAAATACATTTGACAACACTGAATAAATTCGTTGTACTAAAAAGGTTTGAGCCATGCTGCCATGCATGGGAAGTAAATCTGAAGATTTTTCCTTCCTTAGGTAAAACAGACTAACTCATCATCAAAGCCAGGGTGCTCCTTTGAATCAGGAGGACTGCTGTAGAGTCCTAGAACCCTTATTGATACTTTTTGTTCTGTTCTTATCCCTCATTGGAAGTTACCAGGAACAGCAATATTTTTCAGAGACATAATAAAATGAGAAAAGATTCTGAATGACATTTCTCAAAGTAGTAATTTAAATTCACAGAATTAAAAAAAAATAAAAAACAACCAATGTTAAGTAAGGTACACTTGCAAATATTGGCAATTAATCCTTTATACTAAAAATAGCCTCATTTTTAACAATTTAAGGAAGTCTCTTCTGCTCTTCTCTTTTATTTGCATGTGATTACTTAATGACATGTAATTACTGCAACATTTATAAATTGCTGAAGACATACATACTCAAAGGTGTCAAAAACTTAGGCAGTACTCGTGCTGTTTAAGTTTACAAAATTTCAAAACATACACAGATTCAGTTTTTTGATTTCTAGATATGAACTTACACAGATGTGTCCAGCCCTGTTTCACATTCCAGTTTTATATTAATACAGGTAATAATCAAGATCAGTGTGAAAATAAAAAAGCCCTATGTATTATATGGTTTTCTATTTCTATCAGCCACATTATTTTTCAGCAACATACACACACTACACACACAAACTGTGTAGCAAGTGATTCTAGTGCTAATTGATTTACTGATAATTGAAGAAATGAAGTCTGAAAACTCTTGGAAACTGGTACTTTATTAAAAAACAAAACTGCACTGTTGACACTTCATGCAATGCACTCTGCAGAGTCACTCACCCAGTACTCCACAACTGAGTACAGTTACTACTCAAACGGAACAGAGCAACAGCTTGTTCCGTGCCCTGCTGCACTGACGAAGTCTGGACAAGTGTGTGGAACAGAAGTCTATACAAGCTGTTGGGAAATGTTAAAGCAAAAATTTTAATATGTGGCGACACATAATATTAGAATAAAATGGAATGCTAATAATAAATGAAAGTGTAGTGCAATACTAATTAACTGTCACTAACATAAATTCTAATATTTTTCCTCTTTTCACTAACACTTTTATTCCTACTGGTTCTTTGACTAGCTGAAGAAACAGCCTTGTCTTCCCATCTTTTCACTCAAAGAATTTAAAGTATGGCATCATCACATCGGTAAGCACACTAATTTGCTACCATCAGCTGTGTGAGGCAGAAGACAAGAAAGCGTGGTACGTAGGAGATCTCAAAGAAAAAGGCTGTGGAACAGCTTTGGTTCTGAAAGATTTAACCACGTGAGTAATGGTGATGTTTGGCACATGAGACCATTTCAATCACGGAGTAATCCCCTCCCCTGGTCTTATTCCACCGTGTATAACAGAGGACGGAGGAGCACTGCTTTGTTCTACAAGCCTGGTCCTAGCGCAGGCACAGCCTCAGCCTAGAGCTGTTCCAAAGAAGCGGCCTCACCCCCACTACACTTGCTTGACTCTCCTTTCATCATTTCCACCAATTATGTTTTCAAACTCCAAACAAAATCTCCCTTTTCAAAGTACCATGCTCATTAGCACTTTCTCAGTTCTGAGGTTTTTTAAGTCACAAATCCTCAACAACAGTATTTTCAGTCAAATCATTTCAATTACGTTAAACTTTGCTCTTAAGCAGAAGCTGCATTCATTTAGTATGGCTTCAGTACCACAGATGTATTTAAATAAATACATCTTTTTTCACATGCAGAACCACTTTGTTAAAAACACAGGAGCAAAATGTTGAATGTAGGAACTTTGTACCCCTTATGCTATTGCAAAAAATCTCATCAGCTACAGATAACAATGGCACAAAGGAGTTTTCTAATTAAGATTGCCAGAACATGCCTGGGGAATGCATTTTTGCTGTTTACAGCTGATCAAATTAGTGCTTAAATATAGCTATTTTTCTGCAATTTATTCAAGTGAAATACAGAAAATCTCAGAAATTAAACTCAGTCTGAAAACAGTTAAAAGTGCTCTTATAGCCTGATATAAATTTTATCTCTAAAAAAAAAAACCTCTGAGCAATCTACCATGAAATTCTGTACCATGCCCATTGTCCTTACCAGAAGAAATGTAAACCAAGGTCAAAATGATTCAGCTGTAGGTCTACACTTTATCATCAAAGGTGCATTTTGCAACAGCAGGTCAGCTACTCAGAGGACTTATTTCACCACAGACTTGTTATTGCCAAATGGTTGCAGTAATAAAGAGATTTTGTCACAAAATAGTAAATAGAATAATTGGTAATAGAAAAACATAGCTGGTTCAAAGCCTGGCCAAATTATAGAGGTAACTGCTACCCTCTTTTCATTGGACCCAATTATCTACAACTGAAATCTTGTTAGTATTTTATATTCCAACTCCTAAACAGTATTTTTATTTACAAGCAAAAAGTAAAGGAATTTAGATTTGCATCAGTGAAAAAACCCCATACTTTTAGCACCTATCTTTGGTGATTGTATGAGACTGTATCTGTCAACAGAAATCTACATTTGCGTATCCATTCACACAGGAAACAGCAAAGATCTTTTACTAATATTCAACATACAGATTTATGTATGATCAATAGCAACGTACTTTGGGGGCAAAGTAATTTTGTTAAAATTACAGCTACATATACTTTTGCAAAAAAAAATTGCATTTTCACAGTTTTACAGGTTAGATTATATAGTTTCATTTTTAGGAAAATAAATGCAGGTATGGGAAGATAAAGTAACAGTACTAAATAAAAGCACACTTTCAGGATCTCGCTGAAGAGAAATCCTGCTAAGAGTTGAAAAAGGAAGCCTGCTTTCAAAAATATGGATGGAAACTATTACAAAGATCAAAGGTATTTTCTGAAATTCAGGTAAGAAAAATGTATAGAAGAAATGGCACGAGTAAGATGAATAAATAGTAATTCTTGTCTCTAACAAGGACAAAGAACTTGTGTCTTGAATCATCAAGCCAGTCATTTGACCCGTTGGGAGCAGAATCACAATGAAGATCTTTTCCTTGCCTCATAAATGCCTCTTCTTAATTGCAGGAATAATTTATGAATTTTACCTGCCTTTATTATATATGATGCTTTTTTTAAAAAACAAACAAACAAACAAAGCACCACTAGCAAGAGCTCTGGACAAAACACATTAAGTTATTTCAAAGGTGGCTATAAAAATAAATTTTAAATAATTGTGGCACTGATTTTTTTAATTTTTTTTTCCCAGAAGCACATACCAAAAATGGCACTAAACCCAGCATTATACGTATCTGGTTCCTATACTTTCATGAGCTGTAACTGTTTATATGATACAAATTAAATCTATAATTTGAAATTGTTACAGAAAAAGCAGACTGTTCTATATTGGTTTTCTCCATTTTTATACAGGACATAACAGATCCTTCCATAACCAATTTGGCAGCATATGTTCTTAGCATTTTCCTGAGTCAAGCCCTAGATGCTCTTTCCACAAATCTTTCCATGAAGGTATTTGAACAACTGGCTAAAATCTTACTAAATCTAAAACCAAAAGGGAAAGCTAACTGGCCCCTTTCAGTTCTTCTAACTGGGTCCAGTAGTAGATTGAACGATCCCACCAAATTTGAAATGTAACTCTTAACTTGTAAAACATCTCCTACTGCCTAATCCCTGATCCTGTGGCACTCCAGAGGGCAAAAGAGTATTCAAGGGTGGCGGGAGCTCTGCTTTCAAGATTTGAGATTTCTTTTCAATTCAAAAGACAAACTCTTTGAAGCCACATATCCTCAGTGTGAAGGATTATTTATCGACGCCTACTATTTCTCTTTGTAATGATGCTGAAATTACCTTACTGTACTTTAAATGCAGCTCCCATCTGAGCAAAGGGAAAGCCTTACACATTCAGCACCACCTGATTAACAATCCATGAAAGCATCTGTGCACAGAAAAGGAACTAGCACATGCCTGGATACCTTTCCTACAACCATAATCCATTGCCCTTACTAGTTGACTAAGAACCTCTCTTTCCTGTCAAAAGAAAGAGACAGAGAGGGACTTAGTTAGATAAAGAATATGGACAGATTCTGATACACACCTGTAGGGTATCCTGGCCAAACATACCACCAATTTATGGAGCGGAAACTTGTATCAGACAAAAACTGTTAATGGAGACTTAACATACCAACATTCACCATCAATTTGTAGGCATATTTTCTGAAAAAGAAAGTTGGCTCTATTCTACCTCAAACCAGGAGAGAAAGCTACTACTGTTTCTGCACAAACTACTGTCAAAGTTACCTCCTAGCTCACAGTCCAAGAGCATATGGTTTTGATTAAGAGTCCACAAAACTTCTGTTAACAAGCAGAACTGCTTCAGATGGGAGAAGCATCAAAACACATCTGGGAAAATATTTTTAATCTGAAATTAACGTCTCCCAAAATATTTTATGAAATTCTTTCTGACTGAGAGTTTGCCAAGTTTCTGCCCACAGCAAAATGCTAATATCAAATTACAAATCTCTAAAAATGAGAATACACAATGGAAATCTTATAGACTCTCAACAGATATTAGAAGAAGATGTAAAGCTATAAAACTAAAAAGCAGAGTCTGACATACCATATTTTATGTTACGCTGTTCTGCAGTTTTACATTACAAGCCAGGTTCATTCCAACTTGCATTTTAAATTGTTTCACACAACTGCTGGTCTTTCATATACACTGCTAGTATGTAACAGATGGCAAAACATTGATATTCTTCATTATTAATGGGACAGCTCACTTAAGATGTTTCAAATGTTTTCCATGAGCTGTTGGAAATTATATGATTGCCATGGTTACCTGCAATGATTTAGGGACAGATAAAACACTTTTATATTCTGAGTTTGGTGGTGTTGCAATCAACATAACATCCTTCTGATGTCCTAATGATTATCTATCATTTAACTAACCTCCAGTTGTTAGCACTGGGCTTAAAAACAAAACCAAACAACAAAACCACTCAGGGCTCAATCCAAGTCAATTAAAATAAAGGAAATATGGCTTTAGGACTTTAATGAGAGCTGTATCAACCTCTGATACCACACAATGCATCCCATCCTAAATAACACTGACAGTAGTGCTATTCAAAGATGAACCTGAAAATGCAGAAATAAACTTATTATAAATTATTCTAGGCTGGCCTAATATTTTTTCACCGTCTTGGTCACCCAGTCTAGCATAATTCTTGTATCAGTTTTTGTCTATTTAAAAGACATCAAGTCATTAACCTCAAAATGAAGCTCGAAACTAGAGCTGAAATGGGAGCTAATTAAACATTTAATTGCTGAGTCATTCTCAGTGTTTTGTGATTAAAAAAATAGTTAGATAACAAGTATTAATTTTTACAGGGTAATTGGTACCTTTGCAAAGGTCACAATAAAACATGACATGAATACACCTGTCCTTCAGTAACTATTGCTTCATGAAACAGTTTTAGATACAGTTTCCAATACTAAATATAAGAAATAGTACCATATTATGCAAAAATAAACTAAATAAATATTGAAACTACACAAGCTTAAAATTTCCATCCTACTTGTACTGCCAGTTTCTGTATGGCTAGCGTTATACAACAAAATAAGGATATACAATACATGAAATGGCCATTTTTCCCATCCCACTGTGAGATTTTTTTGTACATTTACTATTCAGTGGAACAAAGAAGAATATAAGAGGATGAGATGCAGAGAGAAAAATCAAGGAACTGTCAATTTTGAAATCTATTTTTCCTTAAACAGAGATTTACTACACAATTGTGATTATTACTCTGTTTCTCTACTGAAATAGTTGATGCATTTCGATCTCCAACTATGGGCTCATTTCAATCATACCAGAAAGTAAGCAATGCTTTTTGATAGAGCAATTTGAAAAATGCACTGCTGCAAAACCATCCAGCAGCAGACAAGCTAAGGGTGAGCTATGGTCCTGTCAATGCCTTCAGTCTGGCACAAACTTATGTGGACAATTGCAACATTTTCATTAGCATTTCTAATTTTTTGAGACTCAAGGCACCTCCTGCAGTACTCTGCAGAGCTGCTCAGCACAGCCTACCTGCTCAGTAAGGAAATGGTGGCTCAGCAGCTGTGCCATCCTTCTCGAGTCACCAGAAGACCTGCAAGCTGAGTCTATGCCTTGCAAATAAGGTTTTTATTCAAGTGTTAATTTTTGAAAAAAGTCTTACCTTTTATTTTGAGTAAGAATGTAGTTTATATATCACAGCCTTGTAGCTACTAAGATTTATAGTCATACTAAGGTTTTGTCTGTGCTTTCTTAGAATACAAGTCCAGAGCACACTGTATGCTTACAGACACACGAAAGTGTGTAGTCCCCAGGCCCTATCGAAACAACAGACAATCCCATTTTGATAAATTCTTCCGCAGTGTAATAAATCTCAGTCAAACTATGTCTTGTATCTCTCTGAATTGGCTCAGGCATTTATAGAATCCTGGAATCAAGTATGTTTCTTAAGACACCTGGCATTTACAAGCTAGCAATATCATCCATCCAAAAGGCTAAACTTTCTCAAAACCCTCTTTGAGAAAATGTGTTAAAAATGAGTAAATATATCAACAGAAAAAAAAAGAAAGCCTGAGAATAAAACTAAAACTGATCTCTTTTTAGCGTTCTCAATTAGTAATGTCATGCTAACAAAATTCAGTGTCATCTAAATATTTTTTTATTTAAAGACATAAATGCCAACCATTTGTCAATTTGTCAACTGGTCAGGAATCAACTGGTCATGAAAATGCAAGACCCCTAAGGCTTATTTTTTGCTCAGCTATTGAACAGGGAAATTCTATTTCTGTTTACTCCTCAGACCAAGTATTATCAGTCCACTCTTTATTTTTATTCAGGAGATTCTGGAAACTACAACAACAGTTCATGAAACTGAGATCCATTTTTTTCACTAGCTTATATTACAGCAATAACTATCAACAATATTAGTTAAAACATATCTCGGTTCAGTGCTTCCCCCTAACACTGCAGTTTTCTTCCTTAATTTCTTTCTTTTATCAGGTTTGAAAATGCCCTGAAGACCAATAAAGAGACTCTAAATTTAAAACAACAACAAAAAAACAACCCCAAAACCCTTCAGAAACATGGTGCATACAGTGCTTACAGTGTATAAGCTTATATATGCAAGGTTCCAGTAATGTTTTCTCTTAAAAATAATAAATTAAAAAAAAACAAAACAAAACAAACAAAAAACAACAAACTCAGAGCAAAGAGCCCAATCCACAAACAGGTTAATGAAAAACTACAACTTCTCTTCTACCCTCTCAGCAAGTGAAAGAAATTGCTTTCAAAATTCCCCACAAAGTTCACTAATAATTGTTTCTCTACCTCTTTCATTTACTTCAGTAAATATATTCTGCTGCCAGTAAAAACCTTCAAGCAGAACGTATGCCACTTCTTTCCTGTTGGATGGTTCTAGCAAGTCAGGAGAGGGGATACTAAGAGCTACCCATCGGTACAGACTGTCATAGAAAAACTGCTGGAAGAGGATGGTTAAAGGGGGCCACACAACAGCCCAGAGAGCACCCTCTTGGCCAGCCTCCCCCTGGCAGAGCTGGCTGAGATAGTCTGCTGGTAACCAGCAGCATCTAAGACACCTAAAAGAGATCTGAGAGAAGACTGCTGGCTTCTGGCTACTGTCTACACCTGTGGACTAACAGTAGCCAAATACATTTATTTGAAATGTTTTAACTGTAGCAAGTAAAAGTATGATTCTGAAAATAAATAAGTAAATAAATAAATTAATAGAACCATTTACCACCACAACTGCCAATAGTAGCAGGATAGAAAGACGGTCCTTGAAGTTAATTCGCATTCAAAAGACTAGATGCTCTTTCAACAGAAATTTTGTTTAGATATTCTTTAATAGGACAATTCTGTTTTCCAAAATAAAAACTGAATGAATGAGGAATATCAATATCAAGTGCTCATTATTGACAGTGCCTTCATGTAAAGATACTTTGCATGGTACAATGAGGAAAACCAGATTTTTTCATGCAGGAAGTGTCTCTAGCATTTCACACTATCTGAAGTATCTACTATTTAGTTTGCCCCATTTTTTAAAAAAATTAACATTGAGTATGTTTAGTACTAGCAATTGCACAAATAGTTGTAGAGCAAGTAAGACTAGAATTTAATGATATTTATAAAACAATAGATTGGGGGAGGGATGGTAAAATCAAGCATATTGATACAGAAAGACAAAAAACGTGGGTAAAATTTCAAATTCAGAGAACGAAGGTTTTAGTTTTATTTCTGTAATGAGGTATCCCTGCTGAGGTCTCCCTGAAAAGAAATTTATTAATCCAAATAATTTTGTAATTTAGCATCACTATCACAATAAGAAATAAATTTACGAAGTTATTTTTATATTTTCATTTTATACCAGGAGGCTACTAGAATACCTAAATGACGCATAAGCTGTTATAAAACTGTAATATTTTTATCTAGCAGGTGTCCAAGCAGCATATAAATTACATTACTTTCTTTTTTTCCCCCCCATAATGTCATGATGTAAAGCAACACCATCTGAACTGTTTCTACAGGCTCTATCTTCAAGAATTTGTTAGAATAAATCACTTCTCTTAACTACAGGATTACAAGACAGCAAGAATAAAAACACCTCTTAACAGGGAAACTTTTGTTTCGTAGACCCTAAATAATACACGTTTCTTCTTCCTAAACTTAAACAGCAATTAATAGGTCATTATTATAACTTGAAAAGAAAAAGACTCAATTCATTACTTTCATGAAATGTTACACCTGAGCACCAAATGAACATACTAATTCAGTGAGACATTCTGAAAGAGATGGAGAACTATGAGTTGGCAAACTGTTTACCTGTTATATTAAACCACCAAAAATGAAATATACTATTCTGCACTGTGCCAGCTTTAACCTTCACGCTGAGTTTCAGGTAACCCAGACATTTCATACAACAGAACGTGAAGATGAAGTGCTTGCTATAAAGTATTTGTCACATAAAACCTAACCATTTCCTTCTGACTTATTTCTCTACCCTTAGATAGTGATATGACAAAAAAATGGAAATGAGGAAGAACTGAATGCTCTTTTCTAAATATTGTATACAGAAAATATCCACTGCAGTCTTTTACAGTAAAAAACCCAGAGGATCTGGATTCAAAATCTGAAATACTCTGTAGTCCCCCTTAGTGTGCAGGTGACAGTGTCAGAAGAGAGGTGTGCTGTGACTAGAAATCTTATGCCAAGTGTGAAACTATTTTTATTTTTATGGTACTTCAATTAAGTTACCTATTTGAAAACTAGACTGTATTAATTTCATCTCAATAGCTGTTTAAAGGTCATATTTCTTTAAGAATTTACCTTCCCAGTTGTGAAGTAACATGGCAAACTGAGGACAAAGCTTCTTTTATGGGTTTAGAATGCCATTAAAAAAACAGTGTTATAGAATTAATGCATGTGGCTATACATATAAGAGTAATTTGAGTTCCTTTCCCAATTTGAACACAATGCAAACGGATTCCTTTCTTTTCCTTCTAACCATACCACCGCATAAGCATGTCTGTCAAATTTATATTAACTACAGTTTTTCTTAAAACCCACAAGGCAAAGTAGTGTATGAAAATAACTCAATATATTAGTTGAATCCACTAAGACGGTTGAAAATTAAAATCTACTCACTTTGAAAATCAAGAATAGTATAGAATTTAGGCATCTATATTACATCATCCAAAAATCAAATTAAGTAAGCATTAAAGAAAGCAATCCTTAACTCCAAATTTTTAATATATAACTTAAGGATTTATATTTCCAAAGCTTTTCTCCTTTAATAAATGTATTCCAATTCTGAAACAGCAAAGAGTCATCATTTTCTACTAATTCTACTTGAAGACATCGGATATCAAAGCTTTAGTACTAAGAAATATTTAGTCCACTGCCCCAAAGGCATTAGCTAGAAGTTTTGCTTTCTGCGTCACAGCTCCCTATGACAGTATGACTTTGACAAACTAATCTGATAAAGAATAGTTTCTATGAGCTACTGAACCCCATAAAGTACAAAAGTGCATATATCTGTACTACTGATTTCAATGCAAGTCAAACACATACTTAAATTTTAGGATGTCATGAAGTGCTTTGCTGAACCGGGACAGAAAAACACCCAATCTTAAAATGAAATTACTTCCTTCCCTAAGATTCTCTTTGACTCATCCTCTTTCAAACATTCCACAATTCTTCTGTTATTTTACTAGTTAAACAGGAATTGTTACACTTCCTGTTTTAAACACTGTCAGTACATCAACTATTACAATCTCATTTGCTATCATGGCAATAAACGTACATTGGACATATGAATGCAACTTGTGAATTGATTCCTTTAAACCACGAACATCATTTTCCATGTTAGTCTAGAATTATCAGTAGTGTTTTTATTAACGTGAGGGTCTAGGATATTTATTGGAATAGTGGTGAAGTTGGAAGAAGTATGAACACAGGGCCTTCTGCAGATCTGAAAGATGCAGGAAGTTTCATTCCTTGTTTCTGTCCCTCCCGAATGCTCATCTGTGAGTCAACAGTATCTCACAGTTTTACTGGATCACAATAGCAAATACGTACTGTGTTAATGTATGTATACAAACTAGGTAATGTACTGTGTGATGTAGTGAGTGTAGGACAACACTGAATTCTGAAATCATGTGCTGTGTCACATAAATGTGACTGATGAAGGCAAACACATATGTCTTTTCTCGAGGAGGCAGAAATAGCTCTACTGAGTATGTCTAACCTTAAAAGAAAATTATGTAGCATCATGGCTTCCGAAAGTTACTAGCAAAGTAAGTTGTTTTTTCCTCAAACAGCTATCTCATCAAATCATTCGTCTTTCTCCTCGGCCCAAGCCAGTAGCAGCGACGCCTCTCCTTCCACAAGGATTCTTCCACAAAATTTAAAAAAATCTTAAACACCAGAACTATATCTTAAATACTTGCAGATATATGGGCACTTCATGCCACAGAGACAGTAGAAAACAAGTGAAAAAGAGGAAGCAGTACTAGAGTCTTCACGGAAATGCACTGATCTGGTGACCTCTGTCCCTAACCCCAAAAGGTTTCCCTCAGGGGAAGCTGAAGGCCAACAACCGCTCAGCCAGAAACACAGGACAGTGCTGCTTCCTTGACCTCTGCGTGACAAAAAACCTTACAGCCCTTTCCCTTGCTTCTTCCTCCCAAACTCCAGGGATGATGGGGGGGGGGGGGTGTCCTTAAAAAACCTTATTTCTCTCATGCTCCTCCTCTTTTATCCCTTTCCAAGGGGTGTTTAGTACCTTCATCATTTGGTCTAAAAAGCAGCTTTTAAAGGGTATTTGTCTCTGAACAGACAGGTCCAAAATGGCAGATCAATTTTTTACAGGAAGGAAACACATAACAGGAGTTACACATCAATTGCATAATATGAAACCTTTAAGACCAAAAATAGTAAAATTTAAACTCTAATTTGAACAGCTTCAAATTACTTCACATATATACATATAAACACACAGAACCAGACAACTCTTTACTTGATAAACTTTTAAAAACCAAGGAACGTTATAAGCATAAGACACAAGATACAGTCTGGCTTTTTTTATTTGCAATAAAATCTTTACCTCCTATACCTTTTAATCCTAAAATAGTTATTCTGCAGAGTGTCTTAAACTCTTCATTATCTTCAACAACAGACTGAACACTGATAAAAAAGTAGCTATGCTGGCAGGGTAAAAAAATAAAAAAGGAAGATATCTGCATTGTTAGTGCAAAGGCAGGATTTCCACTGACATAAATGGGAGAAAGATAACGTCCCTGGTGAACTTTCAGAATTACAAGATACATTCCAAAAGCCAACTTCATATATATCCTAAATACTGTCTTTGATGTTGTCATATGCATACACACATGTTTATATGTATATAAAAATAGATAACTTTTAAGATACATACACATAGTATTTACAAACTTTTAAAATAATTACATACACAAAATAATCTACAATATAGCTTAGTCACCGATAGGTGAGAGGGACGCATTTACTTTATTAAACTAACATTTGGGCATTAAATAAGTTATGGCTAGAGAAACAGCTCACAGACTTCAGTTGCATGGGCTAAAATTGATGAATGATGATGCTTTCAACATTTTCTCCTAGACAGAAAACTTATTTTAGATTTCTGTATTGTTCCTCTTACGGACTTGAGGAGTCATGGCAAAGTCACTCTCTTCTAATCTCAGAAAAGTGCTGCGTATTCTTTCTATATGGGGTATCCAATGCTTTAAAGGAAAGCAAAGGATATCATGCAGTCAAGTCAGCAGTCAGTGGAAAGCTACCTGATTCAATTTCTACACACTTAGGCAATCACTGAATTCACATCTTCAGTGGAAGCAAAGAACCATTTCTATTTTGATATGTCCTCTATTGTGACAATACCCTTGCAAGAGGATACTTAATTAGATGTTTACTCAGCTACTAAAATGCATCCTTTAAGCCTTATAATCTGCCAAATGCAGAAGTAGCAACTGAGATTTTAAGGACATTGCAATATTTGAAAAATTAGAATAACAGTAAATAGTCACATATTATTACTTAACCATTAGTCTGAAAGCAACATTTTAAGAACTGAGACAGAAACACAGC
>VXAK01010054.1:0-31307 GCA_013399435.1 Arenaria interpres
CAGTGTGTCAACCGTGCCACATAGCTTGGTATTGTTGGCAAACATGCTGAGGTTGCCCTCGATCCCACTGTTCATGTCTCCGACAAAGGGGTGAACAGCACTGGTCCCAGTATGGACCGCTGAGGAACACCACTCATCACTGGCTTCCACTTGAACATTGAGCTGTTGCCTGCAACTCTATGAATGGGGCCATCCAGCCAGTTCCTGATCCACGGAGTGGTCCATCCATCAAATCCATGACTTTACAATTTAGAGACCAAGATGTCATGTGGGACAGCATCAAATGCTTTGCATAAGTCCACGTAGATGATGTCTGTTGCTCTGCCCTTATCTACCAAGGCTGTGGCAATATCGTAGGTAGCCACCAGATTTGTCAGGCATGATTTGCCCTTGGTGAAGCCATGTTGGCTGTCACTAGTCACCTCCTTATTATCCATGTGCCTTAGCAGAGGTTCCAGGAGGATCTGCTCCATGATCTTGCCGGGCACAGAGGTGAGGCTGACCGGCCTGTAGTTCCTCGGGTCTTCCTTTCTTCCCACTTTGAAAATGGGGGTTATGTTTCCCCTTTTCCAGTCAGTGGGAACTTCACCAGTCTGCCATGAGTCTTCAAATGTAGTGGAAAGCTACCGAGCAACCTCATCTGCCAGTTCCCTCTGAACCTGCAGATGGATTCCCTCAGGTCCCATAGATTTATGTATCTTCAGGTTCCTTAGATGGTCTTGAACCTGATCTTCTCCTGTAGTGGGCAATTCTGCATTCTCATAGCCCCTGTTTTTGCCTTTATATTGATGAGCTAGTGGAAGTTGCGGTTTCAGGGCTGTAGCTTTTAGCTGAAACTGTTTCCTAGGGAGTTTGAGGAGTCAGAATCCCAGCAGTGGCAAATCAGTGTGTGTGTCTGGAGGAACCGGTAAAGAGCTGCTCACGTGGGAGGCTGGGGGAGTCTCTTACGGAAAACCAGTTAAGCAGCTAAGATGTGAAGATGCAGGAAAGAAATTAGATGTTTCATTTGTTCTTTTTAATATGATCATCTTCCAATTCTGTGTCTGGTAACAGCTCTGTCATTTATGAAATGTTTGCAGACCCAGAGGTGGTGCAGAGGCTGCAGTTCGTGAGACAGCCCTCCTCGCTTACTAAGGTGACCGGGCAAAGCGCCGTCTTCCCGTGTGTTGCCGTAGGATTTCCAACTCCATCCATCAGGTGGACAAGAAATGCAGAAGAGCTTATCACAGAAGGGTGAGTAATGGCTAACGTATTTTTATAGAACGGTAGGAATCCAGCCAGAGTTACGATTTTAGATGAGAGCACAATCTGCTTTCTAACTTAATTGGAAACCAGGAGAAGAGAAGCTGGTGTTTGACTGCTGGAGGGCTTCGAGGCTGAGCGTAATGACAAGTGAGGTCGTTCGTGAGACTTGTGGAACAATCTCATGGTATTTCTTTTTTTACAGACACCTGAAACCAAGAAATCTTATTTGAAGCAGAAAGGTTATTAAGAATATATTACTTTTAGATTGCCACTGGAGTAAAAGCAGCAATGAGGGAAAAAGGACACTGCAGAAAAGCCAAGGCTTCTTCATGTTGGCATATTAGGTGTCTGAAGCCCTGCACTTGCGTTACTCTTTCTGCTATGAAAGTGTCCAGTATGTGTCTAAACGTTCCGTAAGAAATAAGAATAATTGTTTGAAGCAGAATTTAATAATTTCTCAATAAAACAGAATATTAAAATGTTAGGCATGATTCAAAAACCCTGGACTTTCAGGAATGCAGTAAATGAAAACTACTGTATTACACACTGTCATTGCTGGTGTATTCATTCAAAATAATGTGGTAGAAAATATGTATAAAAAAGCTTCAAGAAAAGCTCTCTTTTGGTCCATCTAATGAACATACTTACTAGAACAAGGAAATTAGATACTGGAATGTTCTCAATGTACCTCAGAGAGATCAGTGTAGAAAGAAGTTAATCATGAAAGAACGAGGAGTAAAGTTACATGGTGGCACGGCTGCTACAGAAAGCGGCTAAAGAAATCTGCAAGTCTTTCTCCAGTAGCAGCAATAGTAATATATCTTTATTTTTTTTGTGTGTCAACTCTTAAATTAAAAAATCCAGGGGCTTGTAATTTGAACTGTCTTTATCTGGCAAACGCAGGGTTCTGTGGGGAGTGACGAACAGTTCCGGTGCCACTGAAGCTGTGGGGATGGCAGTCTGGTGGCACATGAGTTACATTCATTTTTTGTAAACACAAGAAATCATTCACGTACGAAGGGTGGTACAGACTCATTAGAATTGCACAATCAAGTGTGATGAAACATCAGAATAAATGTGCCTGATCTTAATTTGGTTTTCTTGCATGTAAAATCATGTCATGTCATATCTTTATAAATTTTTGCTGTCACCCCCCATCCTTCTCTAGGTTGTCACATTCCATGCACGAGGAGGTTAAAGCTCACTAAAGATATCTTTTTATTTTCTTCTTGTTTTTTGATGTAGACCTCAAGTTTTCAAATCCTGCTCTGACTACAGTGCTGTTAATTCCCTTATGAGTCTTTCTGTGCAGGTTACGATAACTTCTGAGTCATCATAACTTCTGAGAGCTTCATAAATACTTTTTTTCTTTTCAAAATTCAGAAGGAGAATGGCTGGAGAGATGAGGGATAACATGAGTAAATGTATCTGATCTTTATACGTGCACAATTTGAACCATGTAGGACCTGGTACTCCAGAATATTTAGCATTAGTTTTTAGCGGTACAGGAATGGATCCCAGTTGATTTTTGGTGCAAGCACGAGCCCTTCAGTGAGCTGTGTGTCAGGTTGTCAGTGCAGGCGACAAAACAGCGCTTTCTCTGCTGCCACCAGCTCTTTGCTTGAAGCCACTTTTGCTTGAGGGTCGTTCACCATCCCATGGACAAAGGGCGGTGAGGCAGGAGCCGCAAGTTTGCCAGTTTTCCCAAACGTAGTTTTACTAAACATTTCTCTGCTCCTGCAAGCAATGAGCTGTGCACGGTCTCTGCCGAGCCCAGGGAAAGCCTCTCCCCAGGCTGGAAGCTTCGGGAGCCTGGAATCTGCTGGTTGTCCCGTCCTTGGGGTGTGATTTCATTAAGGAGGAGAACACTGAAAAGCCAAACAAATACTCCCCTTCCATTTGAAAGAAAAACTTTCTTCTGCTCAAAGATAGTACCAAAGAGGGGTAAATAAGGGGTTTGAGCAATGAAAATTGCATTTCTTTTGGCTTACTGTTACAGAACCTTTCTGGTCTGGCTGAAGATGAGTAAGTTATCTTGCTGATGAAATGGTTTTTTAAGAATTTCTAATTTTTTTTTTCTTGTTGCAACACAGCGTGTTTTTTTTTCTTGCAATAAAATATGTGCTTATTATAGAGTTTACATTTAAGGTAGGTAAAGGAGAAAATTAGGTTGGTTTCTTTTTTTCCCCTCTGTAGGAGTAAGCTTCTTTCATTGTTCGTTAAAGTGATCATCCTGTACCAAAACTCTTAAGTCTGCTACTCATGCCTATGGCTTAAGTGAGAAGAGATTCAAACAGCCGATGACAAAAAGTTCTTAAACTCCACTTACCTCAACAGCTGCCGTATTCTCTTTTAAATAGAATAACTGGAAAATCTCTAGAATTAAAAATTAAGATTCTTTGTTGGAGCAAAGCTTGCAGTTAGCCAGCTGCAAAATAGGTACCTTGGAGTGTTATGCATGTTCTGTTAATTTAATTACAAATTGAATCACCTTTAATTTATATTAAAATCCCCTTTTGATATAAAAGTAAGACTTTTCTTATTAGCATGGCTTTTCTTCATCCCAAGAACAAACTGATCCTTTTCATCTGGACAGCTTTTAATGTACCTTCTGCCTGGGAAATGCTCTTAAATGATGGTTTTTGTCTATACAGACACACTACAGACACTAACATATATATACTAACATATATATGTATGTGTACACACATGTATAGACACATATATATTGATAGATCTCTGTATGTGTATGTATGGGGCTAGGAAGCAAAACTCAGATAGCATAGTCAGGTATGTCCCTAATTTTTTACCCCTCATTAAATGGTTTACCCACACAACCTTAATTTTACTTTTGGTTTTTTTAACTGTGGCAATTAATCCAATACAGAATTAATTTTTTTCCTTTCAAGCTGTATTGCTAAGGAGAATATGTAGAGGAGACTGTATTTATAGGAAAAAATAGATAATTTGTAAGGCTGGGGAGCGGTGGGCTTTTAAAATTCAATATTTATTTTAAGACCTGAAAGAGGGAAGGGGTTTAATTTTGATGGAGCATTTGTTGAAGACTACAATAAGATTTATGTTAATGGATAAATATGAGTAAATCTAATGCTGGCAGCCCTGGCACTTGTTCAGACAAGCAGCCTGTAATGCAATACATTGTGAAATTAGTTTGCTGTGATAAAAGTATTTTCCAAAGTAACTTGAGTGAAAGGAAGCTTTGAGTGTTGAGTGAGAAATGGGTGAAGTTAATGCAATGCTAACAGTTTCCGTTGTAGTAAAACTGTTACAACTCCAAGGAATCCTTTCAGAACTTAAGGTGAAGATAGTAAAGAAATAGAAATGATAGTGTATCTTGTGGCAGGGGGGATACCGCTGGTAGGTGCTCAGGGTTGGCAGCAGGACTCGCAGCCGCCCCCTTGTACCGGTGCTTCAGCAACGCGTGGCTGCGTTCTGCATTCCCCCTGCGTTCCTTCAGAAACTCGGTGAGTGGTGTCTCTGCCGGGAACGCAGCAAATGCAGAGAGAAACAGAAGGAAGTGGGGGAAGCCTCTGAACTATAAAGCATTTTGAATAAATCTTAGGTCCCTTACAGAAAAATTCCGAAGTGAAATCTACCATATTGCCAGTGTCACCTGGTATTAAAGGCTACAATGGAAATGTTATACGCAGCTTGGAATAGTTTTATTCAGACTTTGCAAATTTTGAGCCTTTCACACTTTTTTTTTTTTAATGTCTGGCTAAGGATCCCACTGCGTGGGAGTCTGTTCGTTAGCAAGTGTGGGAGTAATTTTGTGCTTTTGGCGATTTTGAAGTTGAAAAGTGAAGTTTCAAGCGAGGTGGCTGCCAACATGGATTTTCAGAGCTTGGGAATCGGGCAGAGAGTTTGAAACGTTTGGAAGATGCTGTTCTGCTTTGAAACTTTCCCAGTGTGTGGATCGGCACGTGCTCAGGCAGTACATGTTGTGTATCTTGATTTTTATTTGGACACTTTTGTGGAACAAATTACAAACGCATGTAACACAAATTCTTAAAAAAGCTACAATAAATGAGATGGTTAATCTGAAAATAAACAATTGAAAGAACCCTGAACAATAACGTTATATTTTAATAAGGCTGTTGAAGTACAGTGAACTCCTCGGTGGTGTTGGGCTGTTCCATTTAGCAAAATCTCATGTCGTTGAAAAATTCCTACAGAAAACTGTAACATGGTTAATCTTTTCCTGAAGTGAGGAGATCACAAAGCTGAGGTTGCGTCTGTGGCATTAATTTTATGCTGTTGCTGCGTAGATTCAGATAAAGCCTTTAATTATATGATCACATACATATTCTTAATGCAGGCTTTTTCCTTCATCCTTCACATGACTGTGTGATATTTTTAATTATTACATGTCATTGTTTGCCAGGCATTCAGTGATTTGTATTAACTGAATTATACTTGCCCAACTCAGTAAAGGTTAAACGTAGCAGAGTAATTACAGACATTTTTCTGGTAGTAGATTCCACAAAATAATCTAATTTACTGTCTAATTTTATCTGCTGTACTTTACCAAGACTGCAAATAGATTATAAGATGTTTTGGGAATAGTAATATAGAAGAGGGGAAAAAAGAGCACCAAAACCTCAGGGTATAACTGGCTGTTTGAATGCAGTAAATTAATAAAGGCTCACTATATTTTTTGATAATGAACATTAAAAAAATGTGAGTTAGGTATCCAAACCAGCTCAAGTAATGGTACATTATGAGTGTATAATTGAGGGCTGTATCGAATACAGATAAAAAGCTTGAATTGGATTTTGCTGTTCCCTGACATTTGAATGATCAATCTTTGCTGGTTTTAATGACACTTTAAATTATGTTACCACTTTTATAATAAGCTGATTCTTTGTCTCCAGTGTCTGAAATCTGATTCCTTCACTCTTTTGTGGAAATACTTCAGTGTCCTTACAAAATTAAGACATTTTACTTTATTACAAAAGTGGGTTTGCTTTACGCCCAGAATTCTTCCGCAGCTCCTGTGTGCAGAGGAAATCACCAAGGGATCTGACAGATTGTTTTTTCCATGTTTTCAACAGCGGTGAACTTGTATTGGATCTCACGTTGGTAAGCTCTGAACTCGACTCTAGGTTTTCCTGAGGAAAATAATCAAAGAGAATAAAAAGCATGGCACGCACTTTAGAGGGCTGAAAACTCCATAACCTTCTTTCTTGACTAAAAGGAGAGTTCATGTAAATGCTCCCATGTTAGAAGTAGCCTGTGAGATCCTATCCACAAACTTTTGTTGCCTAATGTGACAACATCTAGTAATTTTTTATAGTTTTAGTAACATCTTGATTGCTGGTTATTAACCCTGTGTCTCCTGCCTCACCACTCATGTTACTTCACTTTTCCAGAGGCTGGTGATGGGGAAAATAAGCATCGTAAGGCACATGTTCCTTTTAGATGGATAACCATGGAAACTGGTGGATATTCAGAAAAAAGCACTACATGTCATAAAAGTTACACTAACAGTCTGTGTAGCCTTTTCTCATTCCTTTGCAGTTGTGGTAGTCTCGGTTCCTCGCATCCAGTCAGTTCTCTCCTCTCAGCCTTCCTTCCTGTCTTCTCATGACCACCACCCATAGACCTGGCACATTGACCCCTTGGCTCCGTTGCTTCCTGCGTTCCTCTTGGCCTTCAGCAGATGATATGCTACTCAGATTAATTGAATTCACCAAGAATGCCACAACAAATAATCAAAGAAGCTATTTTGCATAGTGAAAGGAGATACAAAACTGCATATGTGGATGTGTCGAGGTCCAGACTTGTCTTACTTATTTAGGACAAAAGGAAACGGCCTCAAGTTGCACCAGGGGAGGTTCAGATTGGATATTAGGAAAAATTTTGACATGGAAAGGGTTCTGAAGCCTTGGAATGGGCTGCCCAGGGAAGGGGTTGAGGCACCATCCCTGGAGGTTTTCAAAAGATGGGTTGACGTAGTGCTTAGAGACATGGTTTAGTGATGGTTTTTATCAGAGTTAGGTTGATGGTTGGACTAGATGATCTTAAAGGTCCCTTCCAACCCAGACAATTCTATGATTGTTTTTCTTTAGGCGTGGTTTTAGTGCAGCTGTAACGTATCTAATGCGCCATTCTCACAAAGAACCTTCAGTGACATTGTTTCTGATCACCTTGACAGCGTTTGGAAAGCTCTTCTGTGTTCATGGACTGTCCGTGTCCTGGTGCAGATAAAGAGGTTCAAGAATCATGAAGAGCATCGTTTTCTTACATGTTTTTGGATGCTTAGAACTTTCTCAGGTGGTCAGATTGGCCATGGAGGTGGTGTGTTAGGTTCAGTTTCTTTGGGCTAACTTCAACGGGCTTGTGTGATTTAAATCTAATGAATTTACCTGGATAGAATACAGGTAAATAGACTACAAGAAAGTGGGAGAAGGGAGGCGGGGAGGAAGGCAATGCAGTTTTGGCAGCTCCTGTTCCCATCTCCTTTGTACAGAGATTTCTTGCTTGAGATATGAGATGGATCATCCTCCACTGTCTTTGATTACCACTAAAGCTCCTACTTTTTTTCCTACAGATTAATTTTTCATCTGATCCACGATAGGAGGCTTCTGCCTTTATTTTTTTTTTAGCTGCAGTGACAATAAAATACTATCAAAATAATCCAAGATATATCTTATCTCCTTACATTCTCTCCTTGAATCACTGTTGAGCGGTTCAAAAAAAGTGCTTAATGACAGACTTCTTGCTGCTTTCCTCTTAGCTAGAACCTGTTTGCAATGCTGCTCATGTACTTCACTAGTATTTCTTCAGCTATTCCTTTTTTTTAAAGCTCCTAATATGCTTTTTCAAACTTAGTTCTACCTTCACTCAAATTCTCTACACTTCTTATAAAACAAACTTGTTGTAGTCCAGCTGTTAGTAGGTCATAGAAGCAGTATCCCTTTCCTTATGCTGTACCTGGGTATGATGTCTCCCTGGATCCTTTTAAGACCGGTTTCTTTCACTTAATTCCAATAATGATTTTCTTTATTCAGTTTATAAATATGTTGAACCAGAAATTTGATCAACAAGTATAGCGCTATCATAAATCGTTATTAATGTGTTAATTAGTTAGGCGAATCAAAAGGCTTGGTGTCCTAACAGTTTTCCTTTCCAAGCAGGTATGAGCTTTGGTAACATAATTCCAATAAAATTTCAGATGGAGAAAGCAATTAGATTGATAGGTTGATTTTATTTTTTTGTGTACGTTGGCCACTCTGTAGAGACAAAAAAGTTAATTGTAATGTGCTATTCAGTTGGTTTTTGAAATAATTCAGTCCGTTCCTGCCCACAAAACCATGGCTCGATAATGTCAGAAAGGAAGCCATCAGGTAGAACCCTCTCATTTTTTTTTTTTTCAACTGCAAATACAAATATTTCTGGATCAGCATCCAGTTGTGATTTGTTGTCTCGGTTTGGGGTTTTTGGTAATGTTACTGGCTTTTCATTGTGGGTGCTTGGAATTATGTTGGATCTTGGAAGACCCTTGTACAGATTTGTATCACATAAGAGGGAGTGCTGGTTGGAGTGGGAGAAGAGTGTTGAGGGTACTGCAAGGAGCAGAAAGTGCTACATTTAGCCTAAAAAGTAGATAGGTTACAAGAGTTGAATTATAAACCCTCTCCCCACCCTTTACAAGGCAAAAGGAGAAAATGCTAAACAGAAACTTCTCCAACTTGTTGAAATTGTCTTTTGAATTTTGTTTAACCTGTACCTTATTCTGAAATCTTACTGAAAGATGAGCTACTTTTGTGAACTTAATATAGTTGAACTTAAATGTGAAGTTCTAGTATGGAATTTGATTATCAACTTCAAAATGCCTCTCTAGTGTAACTCCTTGTAAATGGCACCCAGGAATATTCTCTGTAAACACTTCTTTGGTTTATGCGCAGAGATTTCAGGCAGAGTGCTTGGGTTTGCTTCTCTGGTGACTTTATTTAAGGCAAATTGTCCGTCAAATCACCCGTATGTCCTGTTTTGCGCAGCGACGACAGATTCCTTCTGCTTGCGGGGGGCAGCCTGGAGATCAGCGATGTGACGGAGGAGGACGTGGGGACATACACCTGCATAGCTGAGAACGGGAACGAGACCATTGAGGCTCAAGCAGAACTTACAGTTCAAGGTAGGTCCAATATTTAATTTTCAGAGAGAACAGATCTGCAGATGGCTTTTCATAAGAGTTTTATTGTGTGATCCATTAAAGATCCCATTTTTGGGATCTTTTGACCTGTTTAAAAAAAAAAAAACAAAACCAGCAACAAAACCCAAGCAAAAAAACCCCACCATAAAACCTCCAGACATCCCCCCCGTTCTGTTATAATGTGTTACTCTGACTTAATACTCAAACTGCTTATAATTTCATAAATATTCAAATGAGGAATTTGCTTATCTAATGCATTCTGAGCATGGTTAAAAGCTGCTGTGTGTGCTCGTGTAATATCGCACATGGCCAATGCCATCTACTTTTCTAAAGGATGACAAAGGTCACAGTGTGGCTCATCACAGCTGCAAATGGACATATAGCATTACTACTTCGCTGCTCCTTGAAAAGGACATATATTTAAAGTATTTTTCATAATCCTTAAAATATACTGTTATTTCCAAGGAGTTTGACAGAAGATAAAAGCCAAGACACTTATTTAAGTAATACACTGATATATAGTGTGTATAACTGTCTTGCTTGCTCTTGAAAGCTATTTGTCCTAGAAACACCACTGAAAGGTGGATTTTGTTGATTTAAAACATCTTACATAACCTGTGCAAATAAAGTAAGTTTGTTAAGGAGCAGGGGCAAAAAAGGTAGAAATTCTGGCTTCTTTACCTTTCTTACATTTCATTAGGAAATCTGTCTTTTTTGTATCAATTGGATCTTAATACTGGTTTAAGATTCTTCTGGTGGAATTTACTGGCATCAGGCTGGTGTAGAAGCATGCTCAGTGGTCTGGTGGATGTAGGGCTGCTCAGGACCACCCCGCATGAAGTAACCTCTGCAGCTCCCTGCCCTGGAGTCTACAGAGATGCGATGGACAAGGTGGTCCTGAATTTCTTTGGAAAGCATGTGGACAACATATATAGGAGCAATTGAACCACTCTGTATTGCAATAACTGATCTGCAGACTGCAGTGCAAAAGGCGTTAATGAGGTCTTGAGCATATCTTCCAGATAAGAATTCTGTTACACCCAACCTATGCAAAACCCAAAGCTTATTTACATATAGGTCCTGAAAAACAGAAGCATTTTACAGAAGTCTGATATTATCTAGTAACTGTATTATAAAATAAATTGCACTCCTATGTACTGGCCTATGTAGCGTGTATCCCGCCCAGGATGATGTGCAACATGGACAGATGGTCGGCAGCCATGGTAGCCTTGCCATATGGAGACCGACCGCACAGATAAGGCCACTTCCTCATTGCCTCTTGCTTGGAAAACACTTTCAGGGTTGCTTTCCAAAGCTGTGGTTGCACTCACAGAAGTCCCATCCCTCCCTATCCTGTATAAGACCAGGAGACAGTACATGCTGTGCCATCCCTGGAAGTATTCAAGGTCAGGTTGGATGGGGTTCTGAAGAACCTGATCTAGTTGAAGATGTCCTTGCTTATTGCAGGGAGGTTGGATTAGATGACCTTTAAAAGTCCCTTCCAACCCAAACTATTCTATGATTCTATGTAAGAGTGGTTCATACATGCAGTATCCTTGTAAGAGCTTAACTGACTTGTTGGTACTAGAAAGTTTGTCTTAAAAGTATGTCTGAAGGGATAAATTTAATCACTGAAGCTTTAAGGAAGGCTTAGTTATGGATTAAACTTTTATGACAAAAAAGTATTGTTTTCCATTGTGAGATAACTATTCTTATACCATGAAATGTTACGTAAAGTCATGGTAGCAGAGTTCTCACTTCTCTGTCAACACAACACATGAAAGTTTTACCAATAGATTTACAATATGTTTTTTTCACAATATATTTTACAAATTTACTCAAGGCGTATACACTTAAGTTGATACTTTTTACATGTCTTAGGAATTTTTGAAATTCCATGTATGTTTCTGGTATAGAAGAGCTGGAAAAGGTCAGTTGGGTTTAAAAAAAAATAAAAATCTATACGTTGAGAAAGGACAGCAGGTTTTCAAAGAAAGTGGGTGAATATTGAACACCTAACATTTGCCTCTTTAGGAAGGCGGAGTGTGGAAGAAGGTTTGTATTGGCATCCACAGTGTTTCTGCGCTATGTCACAGCTATGTTTAACCACATCTGTGTAAAACTGAGCGTTAGCAAGGTGCAGAATCTGTTTCTCAGCATAGCTGGGGGGGAATATTCATCTGAGAGTACACTGTCAGTGCTCACCGTGCCCTGTTACCTCCCACCTCTGAGGCTCCACTTGAATTGGATCCTCCCCGGCCTTGGGATTTTGCTTTCCGTAGGTTACTGGTATAGAAGCATTTTAGCTCTCCTCTTCCTTAAAAGTTGGGGAAAAAGATCTGAAAAATCCATTCTCTGTGAGGCCTGTGCAAAAGCCATATAGCTCTACTTTGACTCAAAGCATTTTAAAAACCAACAGATGCTGGTCATGCAGAAGAAACCCCATGTTTTTCTTACCTTGTTTCTTGGGCCAAAGGAGTAAAGCGCTCAGTCTTCTTAACTCCTTCATGCTTGATGCTTCGTACCACTTCATGATGGTTTTATGAAATTCCCTCTGTGCTGTTTTTAGTTTTCACTGTATATTTTACATGAGGCTTTGAGTTTTATGGGCAATGGCAGAAATTAGTAATATTAATGGTATGATGCAGTTAAGGTTAAGCAAGTGATAGATAGGGCTGAGATTCTAGCATTAATGTAGGATATACAGCCACGTCAGTTGATCTTGAGATCACTCTTTGCTCCTTATGTAAACTAATGTAGGTGATTTATTTATTTGGTTGTAAAGATTTAGAATATATTCTGCCAGTTCTTTTATGGGGAATTTTTCCTGGCATGAAAAAAGAGATTTCTTTTAATGCTTGAGTATTAAATGTATATTAAAGATTATACGGATTACATTTTGGAAAGTTGCATTTCTGATTTTACTACTTAGTTCTAATCTTAATTCTCCTTTCCTTTGAGAGGTCACTGTAGAGAGTATTTCTCCATTACTGTAATGTGGTGAAGGGTTGAATAGTTTGAGTAACTGTTATCACTGTATCATTTTCTTCTAGACTAGAAAAATTGTCATCTCTTCACACATAATAACTGCGTGATTTCACTTAATTTAAACATCTTCTTTCATTCTTAGAAATTAGTCTGGCAGAAGTTAAGAAATCCATTTTTGGGTAGTTAATTCCCTTGTCTCATCTATTTTTCTGCACCTCTTTCTCGAAGCACCTGGGAGGGTTTTGTTTGGAGATCTCAGTGGCACGCTGGGGGTTTTACGAAGGCAGTCGATCCTTTTTTTCCTTCTGTTAACATTTCACAATGGCAACTCAGTGAGACATTGGTAATTCTCTGCTTCGGTGTGGGTGAGACGGCATTGTTTGACAGTGCTAGGATGGTTAAAATGAAACAGGGTTCCCCTGAACGGAGATATCCCTGCAGTGCCAGGTATTGACGGAAGTTTGCAGGTGGGTAGAAATACCCCACTTCATCCAGTTGTAAGCTTAAATCAAAAGACTGCTCATTAAATGTTACTTCATTCCAAGATTGGCTTTTCTCTATCCTTTAATGAGGATATAAACCCCTGGAAGCTCTCATGCTTTCTCCTTGAGGTGGTGCCGATAGCTGCCGCCTTGGACTGGCCTATATCCCTGTCCCTGTATCCCCCTCTTTCCTGACGGTGTGGGGGAATTGCTGCCCTTCAGCGTAAAGGGTCGGGTGCCCTGAACTGTTTCACTTTTCTGTTAAATTTGCTACTCTTTTGAATTCAGATAAATGGTACCTTACACTAAGGCAGTTTACTGAGATCCTGTCGGTGATGCTTCAGGATATCATCTGTCACACACCTGGAGATAGTCCCTTGAACAAGCTGCCCTGTGTCACTTAAACAAAAACACGTTGAAGGAGCCTTTATTGCCCTAATGTTTGGTTTAAAAAATTAATGATTTATTTTCCCTACATACATCAGAGAAGGACTGAATCTGGAGAAATGGCTTTGACTAGAAAGGTACTTGTAAGGGTCTGGAAAAATTTGTTTGCTCAATCTCTTTACCTACAAAATTTATTTGGGAGCTAGAATTATAAGAATTTCATTTTCTTCAGAGGATGATGGAACATGCATGGAATACTTTGCTGAGAACTATTCTAAGTATATGCAAGAGGTCTGCATCTGCGAACAATACGGGATAAAATAGTATTTCACTGCTGGTGAAGTAAATAGTGGTATTGAAAGTGGTTTTAGTTGAGAAATCATTTGAATTTTAGGTGTGTTTGGAGTGAAGAAAGGGTGTGGATTTTATGTAGCCTACATTCTTGAGGAGGACAAAAGAAAAAATCATAAATGAATACCTGGTTTTGTCATTAGTAACATTCTTTGTACCTTTACCGGTGAAACATCTTTGAATTTCAGCCCTTTGTTAAACCTGGTTATTGTTTGTGAGATGGTTCGAGGGGATTTTTTGAGAAATGCACAAGGAATTCAAAACGCTACGAATTTAAAGTACGTCTGGCTTCTGTCAGCCTCCTGGATTTAATTCTGTATGTCCTGCTCTTTGCCTGGCTATGCCATCTGGAAAGGTGGGCACTGTCCCCACACCTCTCCTCCCCAAAGCCCCTCGGTCTTCTACTGACTCACCTGCTTTGTGTGAGTTCTCAGACACTTCAGTTAAATTAAACCAGACCTTTTGAGGCTGGTTTGAGCTATCTTAGATCATGCTGACCAAAACGGGTTAGGGAGCAACTGCCTGAAGACCTCAGCAATGGAGGTGTTTGGAAGCACAGTTTTCAGGCCTTCTCCTTGAAATGGGGAAGATGCACGTTGCCACAAAGTGAGGGGATGCCTTGCAGCCAACTCGCAAGACTGCTCTGTGTCAGAGAGTTACAGAAAAGTTTCTAGTTATGTGTGTGCAAACAGGAGATTTCGTGGATGCATGTGTCTCGCACCACATTTTTGACTCGCTCATCTGAGAAGAGGCTTGAATATGGAAGAGGACATGAAATGTCCTGGGGGAAGATCTGTGCCTGAGAGAGTCTCAGCTCCTAAAGCTTGGTGTTTCTGAATCCCATCCATGTTGGAGATAATCTTTAGAGACACATATCAAATGGATGAAATCTGTGTGCAGCCCTGTACCTACTCACTTTTCCTTAAGTTAATCTTGGGTGCGTATGTCATCACATGTCAGCACCCTGACGGTACCTGTGCCAGGCTTGGTCACTTCCCATGAAGGGAGGCCAGAATTCGATGTACTGAAAATTTTCAGGCAAAGTCAGATTTCTCTGAGCCGTGTTGAGTGTTCCTTCCCCTTGTTGTCAGTGGTTGAATGGTGCTGGGTACCGGGTTTATTTACATCCCATGTAATGAATTAAGAGCACTGGAAAAATTTGTTTTGCTCTCACCAGCAATGAAAGAATCTGTAGTATTTCCGTGAGATAAGAGAGGAAAGCGATGAAAGAAAGAAAACCTGGGGAAACAAGTCGTAAATGTATTTAAAATATTGTCGGCTGGCTTCTGTTCAGTCTAAAGCTGGCGGCCTGGAAGAGCCATAGTGGCAGTTAAATACTGAGGAGGTTATAAGTTCATTCTTCATCTGGGAAATATTTCAAATTTATTACTGTGCCCAGTGCTCCTGGGATTTCTGCAAATAGAGTGACGCGGGTTAGATCACCACGTGAGCTTCCTGTCGCCTCGCTTGGTACCCGTGTTGTAGATAACGAGTTTAGAGGGAGTTTTCTCTTTCAGGTGAAATATTTACTGCAGTTATTACTGAACCAGAAAATAATAAACCACAAAAATTTCCATTTTAAATTTCCTTATAAAACTGATGTGGCAGGTCTGAAGTCTTTAAAAGAAATGGATGGCTGCATTTGTGTGAGAAGAGTCAGAATTGCCCCTTGTTGTCTATGTTACTACCTTCCTATGTTTGTTGGAATTGCAGAAGGTTGGCTCTTGGGTCATCTAGGACAGCATTCGGCATCCCATAGCACATCTTAAATACTATGCATTAAACGCCTTGCTGTGTTCATGTACTAAAAATAAAGGACAGGTTTATTTGGGGTGTCTGTAGTGATAAATTAGAGATTGCACATGGCAATTGGCTGATCACTACCCCTCTTGTGCTGCCAGAGCAAATTGTATGGAAAAAACAAAAAAAGAACCCAAATGCAGAAGTGTTTTGATAGAATTATCAATTTTGTGCTTTTAAAGGAAATGCTGGAAATATTTTCAGTGTAGCTGAAAAGCCTCATGCTAATGGAAAACCCTTATTCTATCAAAAAAACCAGATACTGCAATATTGGGCCTGCAGTGTAGGAAAACAAAACTTTTGGTGCATCCTTTGCAAGGGCTGGGTAGTAATTTGGATAATAAAAGAAAGCTAGATAAAGTCTCTATATTGTCCAACCGATAGGTTTTAAATTAATAGTCAGTGGCACAAATCAAATTTGAAAAGATGATGTTACTGGAGACCATTGCAGAACTGTAGTTGGTTGAGGTCTAGAGTAAACCAGCTGAAACACCAGCGTGGCATCTGACGTGGGGGAAAGTTAGGGTACCTCACTTGGAGCAAGTTTTGGTGCACACAAAAGAGGGGAAAAACCTTAGTTTTCATCAATCTGTGCAGGTGTGCTTAGGTCAGACTTTCTGCAAAGCCACCTGTGACCTTTGTAGTTGCCGTTGGAGTAATGGGTGCGTCTCATACGGAAAACACTTCGGTTATTGATGGCGGGTAAGTATTTTAAGTTTTTGTATTTGAAGATCTTGGCTTAAAAACTAGCTGTGAAAATGCTCCTATTAATACATGATTTTGTTTTCTGTTTATGGGTTTAATTACTGTTGTTTATACTTGGGAACAATATGATCTAAAGCTATTGAGGAGGCTTTACATAGTTTGAAAACTGACCCCTTTATACTACTATTAGAAGCGGTACTTTGGTCAAATAGCTCCCTTCCCATCGTTAAAATAAGGTGGAAAATATACCAGGAAGTGTGAGGTAAGTCAGAATGTGGCCCCTTCCCTGTAGCTTTGTTTTAAACATCTCAAAATTTTGAAAAAGAAGTGTTTCTAACCCTGCTACATGAGAAACAAGCGGGCTCCTTTGTTGCACCCTTATAATCTGTCAGTCACAGTGGGCACCTTCCCTGTGGAGGGGGGAGCCTTCAGTCTTGCACAAAGAGCAGTTTGATTCAGTTTGATTTACGAGCCAGCCCGAGTTAAACTTGTTAAAGTTTCTTTAAAATCAAAACAAAACAGTTGGAGGAGGAGGAGGCTTAACATAAAGAATCTTAGACTTGTCTTCCCAAAGCACATCTGACCAGGTCTTCGGCTGTGCTTTAATAAAATGTCGTCCTTCTCAAGAAATTGTAGATGCTTGAAAAGTGCATTAAAACCTGTAGCAACAGAATAATGTATCTGGGTAACTCTTTTTTTTGCATTAAGCTCTCATTATTATTGGAAACAATTCTAGGGAAGAAATTTGATCCAACACTGAAAATTGCTGAAACCTTTCTCATACCTTCTAGATTATCTTTATCGATTGCTGTTTCTAATTAAGCTTGGTGCTGTATCTTGATAATTGGCTGCACTTCAATTAGAGATTCAGATGATACTGCTCTAAAACTGGTGCTGTTAAAGGTTCATACTTGGGACAAAATAGTGATTTTTTTTATTTTTTTTTTTCTTTTTTCTGGTTATCTCGGAACTATTCTAGGTAGGGGAGGCTGTTAATACTAGAAAGAATCCCTCAGCTTTGTACTTGTTATTTCTTTCCCTTGAAACTGGAATGTGACTTCCATTAGTGATCTTTGTTCCGTAGTGACACAAAAGAAACAGAGTGAGAGGAGTCTGATGTGGGAAAGGTGTATAGGCTGAAGTCATTACAGTTTGCTCTGTACCACTGTATTACCTGAAAAGACTTTCTAATAGTCCCTGCTGCTCTTCTTAAGTATTGTTCAATATTTATGGAGTTCTGTAGATTTTGCCTCTGTGACATTTGTGTTTAAGGATAATGTTACTAGTGAAAAAGTCATAAACAAGTATTCAGAAACATACATAGAATGGGGAGGAAGGAGATGGTAGCGTTATTTTAAAGACTACATCACTTGCTCAGACTTTACCTGGAGACCAAAGTTGCTCATCTGCAGGAGATGCATAATTTTTAATGCTCTGTAAACTTCCACAAAAATAAATTGTTCTTTGCATTATGTAAAATATCACGCTTCTGTTGTGTTTAAAGGTACTGCGATCTGCCTGGGGTTGCCCACTACTATCATGTGGGACTTGGGCTCAGCAGAACCTCTGATTGCCTCTGCTTCTACCTGCTCAGTTTCTAAATCTTGCTCTATAGTTGGTGAGCCCTTGTAAAATATTTTTTGTTGTTGTTGTGTCTTCATGTTTTTCTAAGACCAGGATCAACATTTGTCCAGTTCTTGTGGTATTTCAGAAGCTTAGGACAGTAAAGTTTGTTGAGAACAGCACATACTGAAGGTTGTAACAAGAAGTGCTGGGGCGCCTCAGAAGCAGCGATCTCTGCTGCTTACTCTTGTTTTTCAGTGTCCAAAAAGGGTGGACACTCCATGAAGCTTAGGGCTTCTGCTCTTCCCTGGAGTCAGAGTTGAGCAGAGGCAGGTGCTGTCTGTGCCTCGTGCTGTTCCTGCGAGCAGAGTCTGTCTCCTGCCATCAGGGCATGTCCAGGGTGGTGGTTGAAACCCGCCTGTGGAGGCAAGCGTTGTGCCTGTGTCCCTTGGAGAGAGTCATCCCCAAGGTGTGAACCATCCACAGGTCCATGAGGTGCTCTGGAGGCCTCACAGACCAGGAACTCATGGCACTAACAGATGTTTTTAGGTTTAAACTATGCTGCAGGGGTATGAGTAGGAAGAAGTTAAGAAGGACAGGGAGATGGTACAGCTAAGGGCTACGAAGATGATGAGGGGACTAGAACATCTCTCTGATGAGGAAAGGCTGAGGGACTTGGGTCTTTTTAGTCTGGAGAAGAGAAGACTGCGGAGGGATCTGATCAAAGCCTATAAATACTTAAAGGGAGGGTGTCAGGAGGACGGGGCCAGTCTCTTTTCAGTGGTGCCCAGTTGACAGGACAAGAGATAACGGGCACAAACTTGAATGTGGGAAGTTCCACCTAAACATGAGGAGGAACTTCTTTCCTGTGAGGGTGGCAGAGCCCTGGCAGAGGCTGCCCAGGGAGGTGGTGGAGTCTCCTTCTCTGGAGACATTCAAAAACCGCCTGGACAAGTTCCTGTGCAACCTGTTCTAGGTAGACCCACTCCGGTGGGGGGGTTGGACTTGATGATCTCCAGAGGTCCCTTCTGTGATTCTGTGAGTGTGGTATGTTTGGCTATCAGAGCATGACACCCACTCACGGACAGACCGGGATGAGGAACTGGAAATGGGTGTACCCTCCCTGAACCTCGGGGCACAGGATGTGAGAGGCTGCGTTTGGGAACCTGAAACAATCCCCCTCTTTGATCCCGGTGTGACTGGGGATGTCACACCCCTGCTGCATCCAGGAACGTCAGCTCGCAGCACGTGCTCTTCCCAGCAGCAGGGACTTCCCGCTGGCCAGCAGGAAGGACCACGCATGTGACATCCCTCTGGGTTTGGACACCATCCTGGGGACGAGCTCTCTGGAGTAACCCCCCAGTGGTGCCAGTGCAGGGCAGGTGGAGCCATAGTGGTCTGTCAGTAATAATAGAGCTGACAGGTCGGCTTTTTCTCTTAAAAGAGTGTCTTTTCTCAGTTCCTGACAACCATTAATCATGAGGTTCCTCTACATGAAACATCTGTAATTCACTAGACAATTTGATTATATTTGGAAAATTTCCTTTTGTTACGTGGGTGTTGCATAGTTTTCAAACAGATTTTTTGTGGCATGGAAAAAATAGCAAAACAGCCCCGAATGGTAAAGTGTTAATAAGGACAAAGAGTGGGTCCTTTTGGCTAAATGCCCATAATGGTATTGCAGCTGGGGTGGGAGGTAATGCCTCCAGAACTGCACATGGGGTTCACGTAGAATTTAAAAAAAGCTGTGTGATTATATATATATATATGTGTGTGTGTATATATAAAAGATACCATTAGGAAAGACAAAACCAAATTATCAGTAACCCATCCAATTCACACAAATGGTTTTCCTTGTAAATGTTCTTGAGTAATCCTTGGGGATAATGAAAATGTTACTAAATTAAGCAGCAGTGTCTTAAGTATCTACAATGTAGAAACTGATATTGAACTAAGGGAATTGTAAAAGCTGGTTTCTCTTTCAGCTAGAATTTCTAATAAATTAAGATCATATTAACGGGGGTTTGAACCAGCTGCTGCTTTATGGAAAGAAATACTTTTTTTCCCCCCAGAATGGCTTTTAAAAAAATAAGCTTAGGTTGCTATCATTACCTTTGGCCCAGACAATCAGTTACAGAAAATGCACATTTTTGCCTAAGTTTCATATTTAGATATATTTGTCTAGTCTCCAAACTAAAAATGTACTTTTTTAGTCCATTTCCTTGACGCAAGCTCTGTACCTTCTGAAGTCGGCTACATGATGATGGAGTACATAACGCTGCCGATTGGAAGGTCCTGCACTGGTCACTCTTCCCTCCCTTTCCCAGGTTTTCATTCCTTGTGCTGCTTCCTCACGCTAAAATGTCCGTCTAAAACAATACCGGGGAGATGTTTTCTTAATTTTGGGAAGACCTGCAGTGCTGCCTCCCATCTGTTTTCTGTGCCCTGTATTCAATTTTTTTTCGGGATGACGTATTTTCCTTCAGATTGTTGGGAGCAAAAGCTCTAATTCCATGAATTTTGTCGCATCATGTATATCATGCATGAGTGTACATGTTGCACTATATGAAGCACACCATGAGGTTCCCTGTGAGTTCGGCGAGAGGAATACTTAATACTGGGTGGGAAGTTCATCCTCTGCAGAGCTGTCCCGGTCCTATAAATGATGCATGTTTCTCACACAGGGATGAAAGGTAAGGAGTCGGGCAGCCCAGCCGCTTCCTCCTTCAAGGGCTCTTGGATACTTGGTCAGGGTTGAAGGATATGGGAGATAGAATCATAAACTAGAGAGAGACTATAGGGGGTTTTATTATTGCTTTTATTACCTGTCAAAAAGTGATGACAATTTTGATTTTTAAAAAAAAAGTGGAAAGATTCAGTAGTGATTTTTAAGCTGCGTATGCCAAAGACTTCCAAGGAATTTGGATGTGTGAACGGAGAAGCTCATTAAAATGCCTTCTTCCTCGAAGTGAGAACTCTTTTTATAGAAGTTGTGCCCTAAACGGCAAGTGTTTTTCTCTATATATCAGGGTCATCCTGCCATGTTGAATTGGTAGAATCAAGCTTTAGGTTTGATTCTTGGATTTATGAGTTTTAAGTTTGTTTTTTTTTTTTTTTCAACAGAGACTTTTGCTTTGTTTTTGCACCACCAAATTCTGTGATGAAATCTGAGAGTGATGTTAAAATAGAAATGCTGAAGAACACTATATATTACTTAAGTCTCAAGAGAGGCTGAACCATCAAGTATACATATTCTTTCTTTCGAGTTAAATTTTTATGATAGACTCCCATACCACCGGATAATTTATTTCTCTGATGGGAGGTAGGTTGTTGCAGTTACGAGATGTCTCATTATAAAGACTAAAGTCCTTGGCAGGGAAGTTTATCCCAAAGTTACAAAGATGAAACAATTCAGTAATTTGTTGTAAGGAGGTGGGCTGTTATCTGTGGTGACTTATTCCCTGTGCAGTCTTCCAGTTAATTACTTTCTTTTCATGATGAGAATAATTTAAAAGGAAACCAGCATGGAGTTTGATTCCTCCAGTAACCACAGTTTCTTTAGTTACAGTGTCAAGTTAAACGTAGTGTTTTGCAGCAGATATGAGACCTTTAAGGTAGGTGTGAGCTGCATAGTAAAGCTGTTAATGCTCTTCTGTGACACTTCTGAGGTTCTCCCTTCAGAAGGGTGCTGGAAGGAGCCTGTGACAGAATGTGACCAGGATGCCAAATGTCAGATGGAGGGAAACTGGGCTCGCAGCGGTCTAGTTAATGGTTACTAAATGGCAGAAGGGTTATCTTTATATTGAATGTATTTCAAAGCAGTCCTGATTTCTGGCAGCTCTGCTAGTCTTGTTTATTTTCAAGTGCTGACTCAAAGTTTTCTTCCATGCTCTTTCTGTTTCACATTCTCGGGAGGTGAGCTGTAGTCTCAGTAGAGTGATAAACCAAGCATTTTACAAGTGAGGACACAAATCTCTGTGCTGTACTGTGATTCAGAGCACCAGTGTGCCATCCCACAGCTTGTGTGCCTCTGACTCGCGTCAGATGGTTGGAGTTTCACTTAGGTATTTTGTTCTGTAAATACAGCTTAAGTACGAGGGACTTGTTGTGTTCATCATAAGTTATAATACTTGAAAGGCCGAATATAAACCTCCAGGATTGCTACAGCAACCTTACTGTCACTGTAAGCTAATACACAGAATGTACACTTAGCTCTCTTATTTATAAAGGAATAAATGCATAGCTCGCAGTGGTGGTATCCAAGTAAGTTGCAAAATCTTCCCCAAAAGTGCTTTTCATCAGCAAAGATCAGGATCTGTGAACACAAGGTTCACTTAAGTGGGACAATGTAGATTCTGCATGGGGGTGTCGCAGAGCAGGATTGTACTGGAAGGAGATAGAAAAGTTCTATCAGCCTTCAAATAGAGTAACACTTCATGCTCTGTAACTCACTGAGCTCAATCGTATTTTGGAGCTCCAAATTCAAATCAATTTTCTTTGTTTATTCTAATGGGCTATCTTTTATGAAATGGATGATGCACTTCGTGTTTGCGAGGCTGCGGGCTGTGCTTTGCGAGGCCGGAGGCAGGCTCTGCACAGCGCTGCAGCCCAGAAGCTGGAAGCGCCGTTTAAAACACGTCAGTCTTCTGGAATCAAATAGCTTCTGAGCTGAGTTTAGCGGTTCATGGCTTCCGAGAGTTGAGTCAGTGCTGTTTAGCAAACACTTTAGTCAATTCAAATGTTTTACTAGAAGCTATGTGTGACGCTTTGGGGAGAATTTTTAGAATATAACTTTGCCATTCCTGTCCCCTTTGGGCAAATAATTTTTCTTCAGCTCTTCCAGTACATGTATAATTAATAACTTTGTTTACCGACAATGTCAACAGTAACATAGCTCTGATTTATAGCATTTATCTTTTGCCTATTTGCTTCCTCTCTAGCACATCATGAAATGCCACACAGAATAAACCATATTTGAGGAAGGTGGTTGTAGTGAGAAGAGAACAGAAAAATAGAGTGCAGGAGCACTGTCCTGTTACAGTCTCTTTGATGCATAAAAAAAATATAAGGCCCAAATCATTGTGCTTTAAATAATTAGGCAAAACTTTTTGTTTTGGACAGCTATCAAAGAATTTGCATGGGGTGGGGAGGGAAAATACCCACTGGAGGCTTTGTGGAGATAAATGGAAAAGGAGGTTTTGTTGTGTGGGCTCAGGCATTGGAGGTTTGGGCAGCTGCAGTGTATCTGTCCTTGGCACTGACTGGAGCCTTCCTTCCAGCCATGTACTTAATCTGAACATTGCATGGGTATTGCTCTACTAATTTGCTTAAATTATCATTAGTGTGATTAACCATTATATATTTTCCCTGCTACTTTTTTTGATTGTAAGTGGAATAGTATAGACATCGACTCAGAGGATTACAAGCACGAGAACTGAGGATTTAAACAATTAGCCTGTTAACTTATGCAAAATTTAGCTGGATTGTGAGTGCAGTAGAATACAAGGAATAAGCCTTTATGGAGCCTCTTAAGTGGTTTCCGTTGACCATTTTCTCTGAATTGCTGTTAGTAAAGCTCTGTTCATCACATGAATCTTCCAGTAACGTTAAAGCAGTAGTTTGAGTACTTGGGTATCATATTGTGACTTCAAATCTTAAGCCAGTTCTCTTCAAAACTTAAACTTGGTTTCTTTAGTTTCACATTGGATTATAATTGTTGCTCACTGTTTTCAAAGTAAAAGGGAAACTTCTTTAAAGTGGAGAAAGATGTTACATACAAAGCGGAATTGTTTTGATTTCTGTCTGTTTAGAATAGCTCAGATATGTAAAACTTTGTGAAAGCACTCTTCCATAATGATCCATTGTTGTACCACCTAAAAAATAGTAAAGGTTATAACATATTCTTTAGAATTACACGCTTATTTCTAGGCAGGTTCCAGGGCTTTATTTATGTTAAAGTGGTCACTATTTAATTTACTAAGTTGAAATATGAGTAATTGAGACTCTTACTTCATTTCTTCCTCATCTATTAACAGTTACTCAGTATTGTGGGAGTGCTCCACAGGCTGATGGTTCTGTCTGCTAGGGAGAATTCTTTCCTAAAATAGCACAAACTTAAAGAATTTCTTTGATGGATTTGAGAGATGCTCCTTATCTGCAATCTCTACCATGATTTATCTACCTTAAGGAACCCCAGACTTACTGGATTTTCTTTTTAAAAAAAAAAAAGAACTTGACTAAGGTACATGCTGTCTTGAATTCCAGTTGCTTCCTGTGAGCTGCTGTAACTGGAAAGCAGTGACTTTGTACTGGGTAGAGTTTGAAGATAACAAACTGGAAAGGCAAAAGACTTTGGCAAATTGATAACTGCTGCTTTTCTGCTTTACTTGTGGTTTTGTTTTGTTTTTTTTTTTCCTTAGACTGCAGAAGTAGAGCCAAGGACTCAGTTATTTTGGGTTAAGTTTAAATGGAACAGACTGTGGGCTTTGTGCAAGTGGTGGCAACCTCTTGGCTAATGTCCTGCCGGAGGGGAAGCAGTGTCACACACAGCCCGACTGCTCTGGAGTCACTTAACTGCCCATTTGAGACTGAGTCTTTGAGGGTGGTGACAAACACATCCCCGAGTTCCAACTTCAGTAATTCTGGAAAGGTGAAAGATTAATTAGATGTGCTTTTGTGTAACTAATCATACAGTTTAAAAAGATTGCCTTAAGTTTATTTAGTATCTTTATGTATTTAAGTTGTTAGGATCTGATTTTTTATTATTTCTTTTTTTTAAAGGGAAATGAGAACATAATATTTTGGTACAGCACAGTGTGGTAGTGACATGGTGTTTCTGGTCAGTCATAGAGAAGCTGAAAGATGTTCTAAATCCATCCTGCCGCTACCTCAACTCATATTTAAATTTGTAAGACTTTTGATCTCTCAGCACAGTGAAATGTTTTTTAAGGTTGGCCCTCCCAGCTCAAATATAATGCAGAGTGTCCCAGATGGGAAAGGGCCTGTTCCCTTTAGTCACAGCCTGTGATGCCTCCTGGAGAGCTCTCCTGGTGTGCTCTCTTGGTAGAACACCTGCTGATGGAGGTAGGTCTTCACCTTGCCCAGCTGACACTTCCGTTGGTATTGTATCTACGTGTCAAACTTCCTCTTGCAAGACGTGGCCACCACCAGATCTGAGGCCTCTGGCCTCCTCTTTGCATCGATGGAAAGGCCTAGGGCTGGGACGGGACCAGGAATGGGGAAGGCCTGTGGTGGAGCAGGCATGGGGCCTTTGGGGCAGCGCCTCTGGAGGCCCAACACGTGTCTGCTGTCAGGGTGGGAGGGTAGCCGTGCATTTCCAGTCCTCTTATTTAACGATAATGCTGTGCAAACAGAGGTGTGTGACAGTTGAGTGTTATTACGCACATGTTCTTGTGAGGGAAGTGAGCCCAGCAATACAACCATAGCTGTGCTACAAGCAAGCCCGTGTCTTCAGGATCTTCTTCCTAACAGTGTCCAAAAGCAGATGGCTGACAGAATTTAAGTAAAGGGCAAGAATGTTTGTTGTTTCCCTTGTTCTTGTCTTGTTCTCTGGCCATTTGCAGATTGGGGATGTTCTGAACTTCACATAATTTCTACATTATTCAGCAATCCTCAGTAGATTTCTATTCATCCATCTCCTGCCCCTTGTCCCCCTTGTCCCCCTTGTCCCCCTGGAAGCATCTTGTATTCGCTGGGAGGAACGGCACCTTCTTTTTGTTTGTTTGCAACCAATCTCTGTTAACTCAATTTGATTTTTCCTGTCTTTTCCTAGCTTGCATGGGAAAAGGCTGAAGCAATTTGTCCTTATTCCCCCATCATACCAGACAGGATTTTATAGACTTTTATTGTATTCTTTTCAGTTGTTTCTTTTCAGGCTGCAGAGCCTTAGCTTGTTTGCTTGATCCTTATATGGAAGCTATTATTGAAGTGGATTGTAATTAAGGTTATTTTGGGGATTTGTAAATTAGAAGGGACTTTGATGTGAAGATAGGCCTGCATTCATTGATCTGGAAATGAAAGTGATTGGATAACTCTTAATTGATGTGTAAAGCAAGCCTACAGAATTTGCGCTCTTACAAGCCAGAAAAATAGGAAAAGCATATATTCTCCATCTTTTTTTTTTTTATCTTTATGGTAAAACACGCTTTTTTCCTGGTGGGTGATTACTGTGGGGATTGTGCCCGGTCCCTGCAGCCGCATGCTCTTGGAAGTTCACATTACGCTTTGGTAAAGATGAGAGGGGCTGAGTGGAGCGATGGATCCAATCAATTACTTCTTCTCTTTTCAGACCTAGTTTGGTTTTTTTTCCCCAAGTGATCTGAGGCAATCTGTATTCAGTGAACACGTGCTTTAATATTTGAAATGATCTTAAAATCTATGCCCTTTTTGGCCTTTGCCAGCTTCTCAGTCTCAAGCAGGCAAATGCGCTGCCCTATTGTGAAGACTACACAGGCAAATATTCAAAAAATAAAAAATTTTAGGCCTAGCTGTCTTTAATTTGTCAACTTGTCCTTCCCCCTTTTTATGGGATAAAGCAATGAAAATCTTAAAATACGTGTTTTCCTGCCGTTTCTCCACAGAATCTTACTACTTTGTGCAGTGCACAAACCTCATAGTACTACTTTATTGAGAAAATATTCAATATTTGATTTTTTTTTTCCTCGTTCAGGGGATAGTACCATGATTTATTTATTATGTTCAGTTCAAATCCATATTTATTTCTGTTTTGATATTCAGCACTGTGGAATCTGAATCATTCATAAACACTAATGAATGTATTTTTGCACTCTGCTGAAATGAAGTGGTATTGAATGCATTTTAAAAATTGACTGAGACACAGAAAAATTAAGATGAAATGTATCCAGCTGTTTTAGCGCCCAGTGTGAGACACTTAAACATTGATTTTTTTCAGAATATGCATCTCTTAATCTGCCCCTTTGGAGCCGTGATTGGCGGTAGGCGCTGGAGGAGGGCGGGCGGCTCTGCAGCTCTGCCTGGCCGCTGACCCGCAGCACAAGGCTGACGGGTTGCAGTCGCCTGTCAGAAACTGGATTTGCTTTTCAAACATCCTCCCCAGTCCCACCGGTGGGGCAGAGATGGGGAAGGCGTCTTGATTTTCTAGGCCTCTGTTAGACACAGGACTGTTGGTTGCCTTTCCGTGGCTCTGCTCGGCTCTGGCAGTGAGTCGAAAGCATTTATCCTGACCTCTGCCCAGCTGCCGGGGGGGGCTCTTTGCTGGGCTGGGGGGCAGGTGGGATTGGAGGCTCATGTCCGTGTGCTGAGGGTAGGAGAAGGTAACGCTGCCCTTCCTGGGCATCTCTAGCCTCTAAGGGGGGGCAATGCTTGCAGAATTTATTCCAGGACTGCCCTCTTTTTTCTCTGATGTCCCAGCCTGTCCCTAACCTGCTTCCCGTGCCACGTTCATCAATGTCTTTTCCTTTCTAGTGCCCTACTAAATCTTATTCTTCAGGGTTTGGCATCTTACTCTTCAGATGCCTGCTCTTTGTTCACTTGAGCCCTATTAGAGTATTAGAATGGTCTAGGTTGGAAGGGACCTTTAAGATCATCTAGTCCAACCATCAACCTAATGCTCATTAAAAAAAAAAAACAAACAAAAGAAAACGATAAAAAACCCACCACCTCACTAAACTATGTCTCTAAGCACCATGTCATCCCATTGTTTGAAAACCTCCAGGGATGGTGCCTCAACCCCTTCCCTGGGCAGCCCATTCCAAGGCTAAAGAACCCTTTCAGAGTAAAATTTTTCCTAATATCTAATCTGAACCTCCCCTGCGGCAACTTGAGGCCATTTTCTCTTGTCCCATCACCTGTGACTTGGGAGAAGAGCCCTCCCGCCCCTCCGTTGCCCTTCTCTGGACCCGCTTCAGCCCCTCAATGTCTTTTTTGTGAGAAGGGGCCCAAACCTGGACACAGCCCTCGAGGTGGGGCCTCACCAGTGCCCAGTCCAGGGGGACCATCACCTCCCGAGTCCTGCTCACCACGCTGTTCCTGATACCCGCCAAGATGCTGGTGGCCTTCTTGGCCACCTGGGCACACTCTGCCTCTTCAGTCACTTTGTGGCTTTTTACCCTTTTTTCTTTGCCACCTCTTTGCTTTTTGCTCTCTCCATTAGTCCCTGTACCCTCCTGAGCCCCCTTGGGCATGGCGGTGCTGTCAGCACCCATTGCCCTCGCTGGCTCGTCCAGCCGGGCCCTTTCTCTAACCGTGCTCTCTTCCTCCACCTCTGTCCCTGACAGTACCCCGCTCCTCCCAGCTTTCTCACCCCGACCTGCTGCTCTCCAGGTCCCTCTCTTTGCTTGAGGCATCTCCCTTCTCTTCTGCACCTTTCACAAAATGAAAAATTTAAAAATAAAAGCCCAGTTCTTCCTTCACAGATCAAAAAGATATGAACAATTGCAAACTTAGGATTTGAAAAATGCAATTCTAGGAAGAAAATGCTTGTGGAAAACTTGCCAAATTCACATTTTTGCAAGTTTTCAACTTATTCTTACCAAGACAGTCAGGTGTCATTCACTGTAGATGGAGGCCTCAGCTTTACCTGTAAGAATAGTTCAAAAAATAAGCAAACCTTTGTCTTAATCTGCTGGAAGGGCTCATCCTCAGCTGCCATAACCACTTCCTAGCTTTATGGTAACACTGCAGTGTTTACAAATGCATTAAGTGAGGTAATCATCTTTAAAAAGCCTTTATACAATAATAAATGAATAATGATCAACAACGTGATACTGCATTTTACTGAGGGCTAAAACTTGTCGGTGGATGTGTTTGAACTTGTATGTCATGACGTGTGCCCACTACGCTGGCAATTGCTTTAAACATACCTTTGAGGGGAAAAAAAAACCCCATATCCAGAATAAATACCTGTAAATGCCAGAATTAATGAGTTTTATTTCCCACAATGATTGAAGCAGTGCTGCGGGTCCCTTCGTTAAATACTTTCAGTAGAGGTGGAGGATCCCAGGTAGTCTTTTATTCTAGACAGGGGCATTTTAGCGGGGGCAGGAGGGGGGTCTAAACAGAATCGTCTCCCCAGTTTCTCTTGCAGCTGCTCTATGAGCAGTGGTGGGATGGGAATGGCGAGTGAGGGTTTCCACTGGAACTCGCTTTGACTGAAAATGGGAAACGTGGGCCTGAAGGCTGCAGGCCTCCGTCTTGCTGAGGGCTGTCTCTGCTGTCTCTTCGCTGTGTGTTCCTTGTGTAGAAAATTAGGGCCCTGGAATTCAATAAAATTTTCATTGCCTTCGGCGCTGCTGTAAGAAGTTTAAATTTTGATGAGCGTTCTTGTTAATTCAGATGTTTCCATGGTACTTGGAGTAGATTCAGGGTCAAACAGGCTTGATTTCTCCTAGAAGGGCTGGGGAAGGAGGGCATAGTAAAACATAGAAATAATGAACGTAACATTTTTGCATTACTGCTTATATTAAGGTTTTTATTTCTAAAAATCATCCTGGAAGTTGCTTAGAAGGCTTGATTGAATAATGTGCGCTGATAAACGTTGTGAGTTGAGCTCTCTTTTAGTGTTATGATTGATAAGCTTTTATATGTCATCTGTTTATCTCATTTTGATACAGAATTCTGTTTTGTCATCTGTTCTTTGTCACGAGTTCTTCCTTAATTGCCAAATTCACCCCTGATAACAGCACGTTAGTCCCAGACCGTGTGGTCAGAAGTTTTCACAGAGGTTGTCTGTACGCAAAGGGTGGGCGCAGCCTTAACAAAAAGGAAATAAATCTTTGGTATTTGAAATAGTCATTTTACTGCAAGCATTGGAGGGGGTGATGACAAGTGCAGAAATTGTTGAGGTGAAAACTGTATATCCTCACATAAAAGGAAACAGAAATTAGCAAATCAGAAGAGGGGAAAGAAAAAACATCTAACAGAAGGTGTAGGACTGAAATAGGTGCACGAAGTAGGAGCCAAGCTTTGTGTTGGCAGAAGGAACACCACCACCACGGCGTTGCTGAGCCTAGGGTATTAAGCAGACGAAGCTGTGTCAGGCAGAGCTGCATGCTGACCCCCACTGCCCCCAGCAATGGGAGCTGCCCCAGTTACTGCTTGGGGACAGGACAGGCCCCTCGCCAGCCCCGGGTGAGCTCTTGGGCCTCACAGCCCCACCTTGGCATGGGCTGTGTGGGGTTGGGTGCCCGCCCCAGGGTCCTTCTCGCCAGGTGCTGGCCATCATGTCAGACCATGTTGGTGTCATGGTACACCTTCCCTGCAGTCTCTGGGGAAGGTCTCCTGCCTGTTGATCTGTGGCCGGCACCAAGGCTCATTGCGCTCAGTTCTTGTTTGCCATGTCCTCCCAGCCGTGGTTCACCACACGTGGTCTCTCTGGTGTACTCACCTCTTACCCAGAGCAAAGCTGGGATAGTCCTGTGTCATTCCACACCTGGATCTTGCTGACAGCTGGCAAGTGCAGGTTTTGTATGCACAATAATAATTTGCTTTACATTCCACATGGTTTAAGCTTTCCTGTGCGTTGTTCACCTGTTCTATGCAAAACAATAACAATTTAGGTTAATACAGAATGAGCACTGACTCACTAGTGCGTCCTAATGCTCCTAAGTTTTCTGAAAGCAGCTTTTCTTTGATGCTGGTACAAAGTTCCATGTTTGATCCATGCTGAGCTGGGAAGATTCCAGCACATCTATCCTCGCTTAATGCATGGGTTGCACTCAAAGTGCCATATCACCCCCCTGGATCCATTATGGGTGGTGTGGCTGTACAGCACATACATCCATCATCCCAAGACCCATTGGGAATGAAGCTCCGGGAGGGCTCTGCTGTTGCTGCCCCTGCCCTTCCATCTCTGCTGGGCTCCAGTTGTGGTTCACCCCCAGGAAGGGTTCTTCCAGGCGGGGGGCAGTCAGCAGAGTATGGCAGTAGAGGCTAAACCAGGTACGAGTTACAGTCAGTAACAAATGCCCTGCCAAAAGCGTCACCCCACAAGACAGCCGCTGTGTTTGGGGGTTCTTTTATCACCGTGGGCTTGCCAAGTTGATTTTTCAGGGAAATATATACAGTACAGAAAATTCTGTAAAACAGGAAAAAAAAAAAGTGCCTATCAATATTTATCTTTTTGACTAACATTTTCAGGGATTGCATTTAATTTTCTACCATATTCGTCTGCCCCCCCCTCGCACACACGATGCCAGGCACTCTGGTGTCCCCACACTGCTGCTTTGCCCTCCTAAAGCAAGCCTTTTCCAGCTGCATTGCCATCCCAGTTGCATCCCTTCACGTTTGTACAGGCGGTACTGGTGTGTGCTGTGTGACCAGGGATTGAGCTGCACTTCTGTGGTCCCCAGCTGCCCGTCACAGCCAGGTGGGATGAGGCTGCTTCCTCTATGGAAAACAGCACCTTCTGTTGCTCTTCTGACACCATGCAGTGCGCACAACTCAAATTCTTCCACTGTAGTGGTCCCAAAAGCTCTCCATACATGTCTGAGGGTTGCCTCTGATTTTCACCCATTTGTGTCATGGACGGTGATGGGGAACCAACACCAGGCAACGTGAACCTCATGAGGTTCAACAAGAACAAGTGCAAGGTTCTGCACCTGGGCCGG
>VXAK01010054.1:31338-75702 GCA_013399435.1 Arenaria interpres
CCTCTGCTACGAGGACAGGCTGAGGGAGCTGGGGCTGTTCAGCCTGGAGAAGAGGAGGCTCCGGGGAGGTCTAATAGCGGCCTTCCAGTACCTGAAGGGGGCTACAGGAAGGCCGGGGAGAGCCTGTTTCCAAAGGCCTGTAGTGACAGGACGAGGGGCAATGGCTTTAAGCTGGAGGGGAGCAGGTTTAGATTGGAGATTGGGAGAAAGTTCTTTACTGTGAGGGTGGTGGAGCACTGGAACAGGTTGCCCAGGGAGGTGGTTGAGGCCCCATCCCTGGAGATATTCAAGATGAGGCTCGACGAGGCCCTGGGCAACCTGGTCTAGTTGGGGGTGTCCCTGCTGACTGTGGGGGGGTTGGACTAGATGACCTTTGGAGGTCCTTTCTGGCCTGGACAATTCTATGATTCTATGACACTGATGAGCTGCATTTATTAAGCAGGCCTGGTGATGACCCCTGCTGGGGGAAGCATTTCACTTTCACGTAGGATTCATCAGCTGAGATGTACCCTAGATATCGCTGTAACAAGTCAGAATGGTGAGCATGGGAAGGTGTTGTGTAGGAGCAGAGTGCCCAAGGAGGAACCATTCGTGTTGGAGCTGAGCTGCTGCGGCTGCAGAACCCACGACAGACTGGTCCGAGGAAGAGTTGAGTTTCCCCAAGTTCTGCTGCACCCTCTCACAGGTCAGGGTGGGCTGGGGTTGGTGACATGCATCAGGACAGAGGTTTTCCAGACACCACCTCTCTCTTGCTTGGTCTGCTTTAATAAACAGACCTCAGCAGCAGCGGGGTGTGGGTGTTCATTCACCCCCCTGCCACCTGATCAACTTCTGTCCAAATGCCAGGAGTTCACACAGATCAGAGGAGACGTGATGCCTTGTTGTTGTGAAGGTGGTGATACACCAGCTATCTTTGAAATTTTTAACACAGAATATTTCAAAATTGAGATTCGGGACTTAAATTTGAAACCCACTGCGTTAGGGCTGTACAGCCCATTGCCTCTCCAGGGTGGTGACACTGATCATCACCGACAGCATTTAGTTGTAAAAAAAGGGGATCTGCATAATGTCAAGGTAGCTTACTAAAAACAATATGAAGAGGCTAACAAAAAAGGTTAGATTCCTGGCAAGAGGCATTTGTTTAAGGAGCTGTACGATGTTCACAGTGATCGCCTAATACCTGCCAAAAAGATTAGAAAGACAGAAAAACAGCCCAACCCAAACCCCCACCAGAAATCACCAAACTGTAAGGTAAAGAAAATTATTTCTCTCATGTTTATATGCAGGTAAAATAAAACAGAGCTTTCAGTCATTTGTTAATAACATAAACGTTTTCTGCTAGTTTTATTCCAAGCCTGTCAGGGCCTGGAAGCCTGACAGGGAAAGTGCGGGGTCAGCAGATGACTGAATGTAAAGAGAAAGGGGTGAGAAGATGCCCTGAAGCAGTAAAGTGAATTCTTGACATCTATGTTATCTGCAAAATTGGAAGCTTTTTTTAAATTATTATTATATTTTATTTTTTAAATTAGAGCTGGGGGGAGGGAGAGGGAGCATACCTGAAATAGTAGAGATAGTAAAATGTATTAAATGTATTTCAAAACAAATTCATAAAGTGAACAGTAAGAAATCATCAGGAGCAGATGGTGTTCACTCAGAATTTCTCAAAGAGTTTAAGTGTGAAATCCTAAGTTCCCAAGTGTGGTGTGTAACCTATCACTTAAATTGGCTAATCAGGCTGGAAACAAATCAGACTAAAGATATTTGGTCAACGTGTCATCAGGTCTTTGAAAAGTCTTTTGGGGGAAATCTGGGAGACTGGGGGTGAGTTAATCTGACACCTGGACCAGTTAAATTGACAAAAATTATAATAAAATGTAGTGTTGTTAGACATTTGGGAAATACATATGGAATCCATTGTTAGTGTTATGTTTTGTGGGGAAAAAGCCACGCTTTACTATTGAGAACATTCTGAGGGATGTTGCGGGCTCCTTGGTTCCCAGAACACCTCTAACAGTCCCGCTTGCCCAGAGCCTCAAACCGTGATGCTGTGGGGTCAGAGGGAAGGACCCCAGGTAGAAAAAAGAGAATAAACCTCTTGTTTAACAGGTACAGACAAGGTGGAGCCGAGTCTACGCTCTTCAGGGTTTCTGTAAGCGATGTGGAAGAGGGCACTGTAAGGTGACAAACTCTGCTGTTGCTTGGAGCCATGAGAATGACATCTGGGCTGTGAAGAGCCTGAGAAACACCTTGTTATGTAAGAGACAATTAAGCAATTAAACGGCAGGTGAAGTTCAATGTACTATAAAGTGGTATGAACGGTTAAACACTTCTATAAATTTATACGGCAGCGATCTCTAAACTGCTGGGGTTTGCACAGGCAAAAAATATGGAAGTTGTAATATGTAGGTCTTTGGAAAATGCAGGATCCTAAAAAACAAATTAAACATGAGGAATCTCTAAGAAAGCATCATTATGGCACTGTCTAAATCTGTGATGGCCCTGGAGATTAATTGTGGTGAGCAGTTCTTGTTCCTTCCCCCTCTTAGATTTAATAAAGTCAAAGAGGGTGTAGAGAATGTCACAAGGATGGTCAAATTCACGTGGAATGTTGAAAACTGCTCTTTTCTGTAAAATCCTGAGCGCTGTGGGGAAAGCAAATAGGACACGAATGCTTGTTTCTCTTCAGTTGTGAGAGCCAGGAGACATCAGGAGGCTGATAGACTCAGAGACACGCCAAAAATGGTGAATTTTCTCAGGGAGCATCACAGGGAACTTATTGCTGTGAGCATTAGGGCTGCTGAGGGCTTACCTGGATCTAGAAAGTGGTGAGAACAGGTTTTTAATAGCAAAATGTAAGGAGAATTAGTAAACAGAAATGTATTTCCTCTTTCTTGGGAAACCCCTTGTCCAGGGATGGCTGGACACTGGGGGAATATACAGAGGTGTCTTGCTTCTACTGCTTTTCCTCTTTCCCTGATGCCTGCACCTGGGTGCTGCGTGGCACTGTGCAACCTGCCCTGTGGTTTTACCTTCCTGGATGTGTCCTGCTGATAAGCAACCTTTGTTCCCAGTTATCAGGGCAGGGTTACTGGGAAAGCGCTGCAGAGCGGGCGCTGCATCTTCTGTCAGCAGGTTCTGGTTAGATAAGGTGCTTTCTCTAAACACCTCTTGCTGTCGTTGAACAGCTCGGCTGTGATAATGCACATTATTTATACTTACCTTTGGATAGACAGGATTGAGGGAAGCGTGGATGATGTTGCAATCTTGCCAAAGGCTTAAGGCCAGCATGCAATTAGCGTACTGGAGCGGGCTGCAACTGCTGGGGCACCCCACCATTGAAAGATGTCAAGAGAAATACTGGTAGTGTGTAGGATGCTGAGAGAACTCACCTGGAAAACTTCCCAGGCAAGTCCATTGGTGGGTGCGGGTACGTAATCCCCAGCTGTCCGCAGTCCCCATCCGTGTGCCAAGCTCACGGCTTTAAGAGTTTTTGCTGAGTATCTGGAGTCCTGCATAGTCCACAGTTCATAACAGTTGCTTTAAAAGACAGCTTTTTGATTTTACTAAAGCTTGTGATTCCATTTTCATACCAAAGTGGAGAGTGAGCAGTTACTTGTTTAGATTTTTATCTTTTTTTAGAATAGGGCAAGAATCTAGTTACTCCAATATGCTTCTTCCTGTGCAAGAATAATATCTATATGATTTTTCTCTCTGTTGCAGTATTTATATATGAGTTCTCTTACCTATTTGAGGTATCCGATCGCATGGCTGCTTCATCTTCCCCCTGCTCAAATAACTGAATCCAGGATTTCCATTTTTCTTTTGGAGCCAATTTTCTGAGTCATTGATCATTTTCAGTGCTTTCTTGTAAATCAGAGTTCATGTTTTCCTTGAAACGCGGTGCTCAAATAACACGGTCAGCAGAGGCATTAGTGCGTGATGGATGGGAGAGGAGTCTCAGGAGCCACTGCTTATCCCTCCTGGTGCCATCACTTCTTTTCACACCAGGATGACACTGGGAGTCAGGTTTAGTTCATGGTCGTATTTGTGATCTCTGATAAAGTCCTTTTTCCTCAGACCTCTTTCTGCAATGTTTATTGCTATTACTTCCTATTCCATAAAGGTACAGTTAATTATTTCTCCCTGAAAAACAAATGCACCCTTATTGAGTTATATCTTGACATTTTTATTGTACATTTCTAATTGATTGATATAATTTTACTTTGTTATTATTCTGTACTATTCGTTCTTATCTGGTTTCTTGGTAGTTGTAACATCATTGAATATTGTGGGGTTTTTAGTTTCTGTTTCTGAAATATTTATTTAGAGTAAGAATAGTTTTAGCAATTTCTTACTGAAAGCTTTTCACTGTAAATGTAAAATATTTGTGTTCAAACGCAATTTGGTCACAATTTGAACGGGAAATTAGTCCTTTTTTCTCTGCTTCACCTGTTAAAGAAATGGGGAAGAATTCATACTGGTCAGGGTGGCATCAAGCTATAGGTATGTTAGCTTTAATTGTCTAAAATGTAAAAAAAACCATCCGTTGTTTACTTGTTAAAAACAGACACAGGGAGTCAGTCTCTTACTAAGCAAGAGAAATAATATTGTGTCACTACCACAGCAACTTTCCTCTTCCGACTGCAGTTTCTCTTCATAAACTGGAACTTTGAGTTTTGCGCAATAAAAAATGCTGTGCATGTACTAGTTTACATTTTTATAACCTTTTTGTGTCTCAGTACACTGAATTTTTTGGTATTCATTTGACAGTTTTCTATTCTGTGGACGTTTCTCTAAGAAGATTCCTTTTTGTCAGCTTTTGTTTGCTATGCAAATTTTCCAGCTGCATATTAAGTGTGTTTTGAGGACGTGGCATCCCTGCTCAGATGTTGGGAAGACTTTTGACTTGCCTGTGACATAGGTTTGGCTTTTAAATCTCTTTTTTCAGAGTGCTTATCCATATATATACCTTTGCCACTTTTAAGGAAGAACATTATAATTCCCCATTTCCATTTAAAGTGCAATATCCTTTTTTTTTTTCCCAGAATACACTTGAAGAAAACCAGCTGATTTGTACAACTACAGCATAGAATGAAAAGATAATCACAAATTCTGCTGTGAGACATCAGTCTGTGTGCTTTATCTATGTTTTGGTGAGAGTGGCAGGAGGTGAAGGATGTCATGCTATTTTGGAGCAGAATCAGAATTTTGGAAAAACATGTATTTAGAAGGCCAGTAGGCTTTGCTCACTGGTTTGGAATTACACTTTGATACCATGAAGCAGAAAACATTTTCATAGTCTTAGGTGAATATAAGACATAACTGAGACGTTTGATAGTTATTGCTCTCGCCTTAACGGTTTAATGCTCTAATTTATCTGGAATTTGCTTAATTTCATTGTTTGCCTTGGGATGCTTAAGCACTTTGCCTTCGGTTTAACACGGTGGGGCTGCTCCGTGGGTGCTCCCAAGTACTATGATAACACAAATAATGTAAAACGTAAAACATTTTCATCAGTCTGCCCTCGGTGAGGCGCCAGCTGGCTGACGGGGCTGAGTTGGGTTCAGCTGACTGAGCAAAGAAATTGCTATTAGTTTAAATAAAATTGGCTCTGAATGTAATGCAGTCTTCCCTGGGTCAGCACTGAAAAGCAAACTTCTCCCCAGCACTGAAGTGGTGCCCTGTGGTCTGGTCTGGAGATGGAACTGGACGCTAAAACGCACTCCAGTCTGGCAAATTTACAAGAACATCCAGAGATTTTAATAATCCTATCAAGCACCTTATTAAAATAGAAGGGTTTGTTGCTTGACAGGTAGATTTGGAGGTGGTCTTAGGTATTGCAGTGACCCCACTGAATATTTTAATGCTGGTTCAAGGTGGGATTGAACAAATTAACAGTGTGATCATCATAGTGCAGAGTTACAGCCTCCCTAGAAATGAACTTTCAGTCGTTAAAATTAAGTTTGACAATGATTCTAATAGGATTTGTAATGTGCTCTAATGGGATATCTTGTTCTCCCTGGAGAAGAGAGTTAATTCCTCTGGGCTTGCCATTTTAGGCTGATGAGTTTTATGCCCGTTTTAAATACTATCCTGGTTGTTGTCTGGAATACAAGGATGGGATTCTACTCAGAGCGTACATCAAAAATGTGGTTATAAATTGGAAACCATTTGACCAAGAATGCTTAAAACATGGTTAATCAGAGATACACTATGAAAAATAATCCAGTCTACTAAGTTTTTATATGTGCTGTTTGGAGTATGAAAGAGCTTTCTGCATTTAGAAGGTGTTTTTGTATTTGGATGGTCAGCATTGATGGATAGAGAAATATTTGTCATGGACAAAAGTATAGAAAGAAGAGGATAAAGAGATGGTGACAGGAACTATGATTTAATTGTGTGACTTTGGAAAACACACTCCAGATTTTTGGGGATTTGAGGGCATTTGTAGGTGGCCGAGGAAGCAGAAATGGTAACTTCAGTCTTGTCCTTGATAATCTCTATTTGTTGCGTTTCAGTCGTTTGGCTGCCTGAGGCCATTGAAGAAGTTCCAGTCCTTGGTCAGTGGGAAGGGAGATAGCCCTGCAGCAGGGTTAATGCATGGTCTTTGCTCCTGCTGTAGAAATCAGCAGGTGACATAATGTATGCATCATATTTAACCAGGAAATGTAATCCTGGTATGAGTTGTCATGTTGGTTTGGAATGCTGCCATGCTGAGTGAGATATTGGGGTTTGCTTCAAGTTTCTCATTGCTGGGCCAGCAATCACAGGCAGCAGCAGTTCTTCTGGCTTTGAGGTGATGCTTTTCACCACTCCAGGCTTTCCTGAGACCTCTTCAGACTAGACAAAACCGCCTTCGGGTAGCGGTGCTAGTGAGTTTTAACTTGCCATTAGGGAGGACCACAAAGTGGGTGTTGTGAGCCAGCGCGTTAGATGTACAGGATGCTTATATTGTCCCATACCTCATGGGGGGCTTGGAGTTACTTAACGGAGGAGTTGTGTCTGTGGGAGTTGAATGAATTGATGGCAGCAAGAGATTCATCTGCAGGGAAGGAGGAAAGTGATAGATGACGTGGGCCAACAGCAAAACACTCTAGTGGAGATGGTATCGGTCGGTCAGGTGTATGCTGGTTTTCATCTGACACTCTGCTTGGACCAACAGCTCTATTTATTAATGCGTTTTAAAAAGACAGTAGGTCTTTTTTAAAGTATGGTTTGCAATCTGTGTTTCTGTTGAGATGAGACTCTTCTTATGCACTTAATGTACAACAGACAGTGTTTTAAATATATTAGGAAGTGAGATAATGGTGCAGCTGCCTGGCTTTTGAGGAGTGCTAGACATGTAATGTTTAGTTCACTCTTGGATACGTTAAAAAAATACTTCAGACTTTTTTTTCTTAGTATGGTGATGTGAGTGGTGTGCCTGCTTGAGATCACTCCTCCACCTGATGATCAGGAATCGCTGCTTTGCCACCATTGGGGTTTTCCTCCTGGGGAGCAACATGGAGGGGATTTGACTTTTGGGAAAAGTTAATATGCATAAAAAGGAGATCTTACCTAGAATAGCAGTGTTTTGATTTGGTTATTGTAGGATAAGGTTCATTGTGCTTGTAACTAAGAAAGTTGAAAGTTCTGATCAGTTAATTGTGCAGAATTTCGAGTTTTTCCTTTTCTTTTGTATTTATAGCCTGGCTTGATGTTTCAGGTTTGAAATGGGATTGCAAAACCAGAAACCTTTGTTCCTATGTCACTTGTGAGACTGAAAGGAAAGCTCTTCAAGAGATGGAGTGGAGAACTGAATGTAATTAATTTCTCTCTTATTTGAAGCAGTACAGATGGCTGAATTGAAAATAGATTCTTTCTACTATGCCCCTGAAGGCCACAAAATTTGTGTCTTAATGAGAGAGAACAGGCAAGAGCTACTGACCACTGAAAAGACATTCGAAGAAACAGTCGTTCCCGAAAATTCAGAATAAATGAGGCTGCTTTAATACTCTTGGCATAGTTATTCAGAGGTTTCTAAGCCCTGAGCATTTAAAAGGACAACATGGATCCTAAAGCACTGTTTTTCTTTGTGAACTTGCTGTGCTGGGTTGTGGTGCACAAGGATGAAGAAGAGTGGAATTGAGTCCTCTATGGCCGTGAGTGTTGCCTCTATGGCAGCGTGGGTTGCCTTTTGCCACTCCGATTGGGGCAATTTGTTTTCATTTCCTTCTGATCACCTGTATTCATGGAATGGATCCCACGCCTGGCATCCATTCCCATTTCCACTTCAAGTTGGGTGCGGTTCCTCAGCCCTTCCCATCATTGTACAGCCCTTGGCTTAAAAAAGCCTATAATTTTTCAATTATTTCACCTTTACTGGGTTTTAGCTTCGAAGTTTGAATCAACTGCTATCATAGATCATTGGGGTTTTTTTCTCTTTTCTTTTTTTGATCCCTGCTGTGATGAAAATATTTCGTCTTTTAAATCTAGAGCAGGATGGAAGATACTCTTGTGTCGGGAATCTAGAAGGGTACTGCAGTGCTTGTAAAATTCTGTGCAAGCATCTTGCAATTTAAATAGTTGTTATTTGCGAGCTTACATTAAGAGGGATAGAAGAGTGGGTTGAGCTGCCAAGTCTTCTTTGAAGTTTAATTGTCTGTTTTGTAACGGAACGCATAATCTTCCATTACAAATCTTATTTTATATGGTAATTGGTTCATTTGCTCTCCGGTTATCAATTTAACTTCTCTACCACAAACATCTGTACTTGCATTGTGTTAATCTGTGTGAATGGTAAACATCGACATAGTTAAACTATGAAAGTGTATTTTAAAAGGATTTTTTAATTCATTAACTGGAAAGTAGATGATAATAAAGTGAGCACTTCTCATATTATTATCCCCTTGTAAGCAGATTGGCATTTGCCCCACAAGCCAGAAAAGCAAAGTCACTTTTAAAAAATAACATGTTTCAGATTCTTAATCTCCTAAATCAAAAATACTTGAGAGCAGGTAATAGGATATCTAGTTCAACTTTAATCTTTGTGGCAAAAAAAATACTGAATTCTATGATTCAAAATTAATAACTGCTTGTGGATGATGCCCCAGGTTAAAGCAATGTCAGTTACTAAAGATCTTTGAGTACTTTCCAGATGTCTTCATTACAGGTTAAACATTAATGGAGAAAACAGAAACAATCCCAGAACTTTACTTTGCCCATCTTTGTTTCAGACGTCTTCGTCCATCGGTTCCCTTACAATGCTCCTCCTTCCTCCTCACCCTCCACCCGTCCCTTAGCCTTTCAGATTAGCCATAGCCATTCCCAAACTCCTGCTGTGGTTCAGTTTTGGGGTTGCTATTAAAACCTCCTGGGTATCATGAAAGTCTCTTACCTAAAAGGTGAACGTTGAGGGAAGTCTAAGCTGCTGGCAACTTAGTCCAAGAGGAAAATGTGGGCAATACCACTGGAGATGTCAGTCTCCAAGCCTTTGGAGGATCCTCCCACTGTAGGGATGAAGGATCTTCCCACCGTAGCTTGTGCTGGGCACACACGTGTCTACGCCCAGGAGCGGGGACTTGCCCTTTCTGGTGCTTGCTCTTCTCCAGGGAAGGTCTGATACATCTTCTCCGACATGTTTATGCTCATCATTTCCTAAATAAAAGACTGTCTAAATATGGGTTTGAAAGAGATAACCAGTAAACACTTAAAAATAAATGGAAAACTGGGTAAAAATGTGACTTAGTTAAAGGTAAATTGTGTCGTAATACTTGTTTTGATAAAGTAGCTAGCTTTGGCAAAGGTAGTCTTGAACCCAGAGCAGCTATTTTTTTGTGTTAGGAGGCACTTGTGATATTGTTGAACTTCTCTTCTATATCCCTTTTGTGATCCTTGAGTTTCACAATGTAGCTACTCGGTTACAACAATCTGCATCTATTCTGAGGTCATCAGATTAATTTTTTTTTACACAAGTTTTGTGCTTTTGAATGTTACTGACTTGTGTTTATTAGGATTCCTGTAACAAGTTTAATATATGGCTGTGGAATTAAATGTTAGCCTGTAACGAATGTTACAAAAAAAGGAGCATAGTACATTCATGGAAAAACTTAATTTTTCATGTTTCCAATTTTTATTTATTCATGTTTCCCCTTTTTTCAACTATGTAAGCACTTCAGGAATCGATGTGCGCGCGCGTGTGTGTCTGTATAGAGATGGAGAAAGAGATTGAGAGGAAATGAGAACATAAACTATTGATCAAGCAGACTGGAACTAAATTACTCATTAGTTAAAAATGGCTAACGATGAGAGAGCAATGATCTGTCACAGGCTGACATCAGTATGATGCATCTAGGAAAGGGCAAATACAGTAGTAGAATGAATTGGGCAAGATATTTGCTGTAGTGATAACACTGTATTTATGCCATTTTTCAAGTCACTGGGGAGACGCGTCTGAAATTGCGTGCAAATAATTGAAACTCTATGAGCTCCAAAGATTAATTCAAACTAGAGCAAATAGAGAGGGTCTGCGAGGAGGGTGTGGGTGACTTGTGGGACCAGCACTGAGCAAACACGGCTCGCTGAGCCTGCCGAAATAAAGGCTGGGATGTGGGGAGGGAGTGGAGAAACAGTGCAGCTCACAAGAAATAAAAATGCCAAGGGTAAATGCCAGGGAGGAATAAAAGTTTGAAATAAAAGGCAGTGTTTTTATAAAGAATGAGTAACTTGGCCAGAAATAAATTCAGAAGACAGTTTTCAAATGTCAGAGTTATATATGGTTATAGCAGCCGTCTGATACAGATAGTAAGTACAAGAAGATCTAAATCATTTTAAGGTGGAGTGTATGGTGGTTTTGGTAAATTTATGAAAATGATTATATGGAATGGGTGTCTGAAGTGATAGGCAACTGGGCTCAGCCCCATCCAGATTTTGGCTCCTATGTGAGAGCATTCGAGCAGTGAATATATATGTACATCTTTACGTAGTTTCTGCTATAGGTTTACCTGTTCATCTGGGAGTTAAGCCATCTTCTTACTCTATAAATAAATATTTTCATATGTTAATGTTCTCTATCTTCATTTATAATCCAAAAGTTGAGGTTATATTGGAGAGCGGCTTGTCTCCTGCTGTCTGTTTTTAGAAGTATTAAATCCACCTACAAACCTTTACGATCATTCTGTAGGAAGAAGTAAAACATGATCTAGTATTCCTTATTCCCCAGCACGAAATAAATCCCATTGATAGGTGAAGCGTGTAAATTGTTTGCCTAAACTCTGCAGCCCTTCCATATTGACTTTCTTTGATAAATATTAAAGGGCAGAAGGCCGCTCCTGGCTTTCCTGGAACTTGACAATCAGACCTGCCAACATAAGTAGTAAAAACAAATAAATAGGGGACTGTTCTTCATAATAAATTATATTTGAGTTGTATGTGCCTGCAAACAGCAGCTCTTTCTGCCATTAAGCCCAAAGAGCTGCGAGCCCTCGTACACCACGGGATGCTTCTTGGTGGCACTTTTGTTCAGAGAAGATTTTTAACTTGTCTGCGCGTTGGAGACTTTGGGGCTTGTGTTACCAAAAAATTCTGTATCTCTGAATTTTTATGGATTTTAATTCTCTTTAATTTAATTACTCTTACTCTGAGTACGTGTAAGGTCACGTGAAAAGGCAGCCAAGGACCAAAGGCTTTGGTACATGTCCTAAATTTGAAGAACCTTCCTGGTTTTACGGAGTTATGCGGTGCATATCTCTGGTCATACCGATCTGTAATTACCAATACGAGGGATGTCTGTGGTCCTGTACATTCTGTTTCTTGGGCTTAGGGAAACCGGAGAACGTCTTTGGATGAGTACAGCACTATCTATTTGGTAAGCTGAATTTCTTCACAGAAACAGAAGTCAACGGTACCCTAGTAAAGTTCATCTTCGTTTTGTGCCCGTTCACTTCTAAAAGTCATTTTTAATACAGTTTTAACTTTTGTTTACCTACTGGCTTAAGTATTGAGTACAAAGAACTCCCTGAAAAATCTCTGGTGTATCAACTGGAGGATTTTATCTGAATAAATACAGTTGCTGCTGCTGCTGATAGCCCCTTACAGAATGTAGCCTGGCTGGGCTGCTGCTGCTCTGTGTTCTATGGAGCTGCAGCAGGACTTGCTGTGCTCCAAAGTATGAGCTGTAGACAGTCGTTTTCATTGTGGCCTGATTTTTTTTGTTTCAAATTTAACTTACAATCCTTCCGTTTTACAGACTAAGAAACTTTTGCTGCGGGAGGGGGGGATAAAGGCTTTTGTGTGACTTTCGTTGTCTGGCTGGGAGCTTATCCCACAGGCTTCTTGATTTGTGAAAGGGGCATAAAACTTGCTGCACAATGAAGCACTAAATGATGTGCTCAGATGAATGGTGAGATGGTGAAGGAAGAGTGTGAGTGATGTCTGAATCCGCTGCCCGCTGGGGTCTCCTTAGCATGCAGCAACACGCCTGCGGCAGAGAAGAGACTGCAACGTGGCCTTCAGCCACAGACATATATTTTTCCAAATGGCATCTCTGTCTCTTCATTTTAAAATAGCTTTTAACTTTACACATTCTACGTCTCGGTTCGATTTCTTCTTCCTTGTGTTCTCAGGAGGTCGTTTCAGATTCAAATGGCTGGCTGTTTAACTGACCCAAATGTAATTTTGAAATAACACAGAGCTTGTATCAGTTTCCATCAAACCCCCACCTGAAAATTTCTGCCAACATTGCTGCTGTTTGTATGAGAAACCATCTTTTTGTGTTGAGTAGTTTTGTGTAGGAGCACAATTGATGTGTTTTTATGGATACTAATACCATCTTTTGTCTTTCTTCTGTCTTATTTGAAGTCCCTCCTGAATTCCTGAAGCGGCCTGCAAATATTTATGCTCATGAATCCATGGACATTGTGTTTGAGTGTGAGGTGACTGGAAAACCTACCCCAACTGTGAAATGGGTCAAGAATGGAGACATGGTGATCCCAAGTGACTACTTCAAAATTGTTGTAAGTATATTGTCCGTTTTGCAGAGTTTTAAACTGTTGACTTTGTTGGTCCTCTAACCTACCCGCATGGAAACTATGTTCTTTAGGACCAGCTTCCTATTTTCATACTATTGATCTTTTGGGCCTGGAAGAGAAATGGTTTTTAAAACCTTAAATGCTCTGTAATTTAGTCATTTTACTGAAACGCTAAGGCATTTGCTTATATTGTATGAATCTATTTTTTTATAATTTACATTTTCCATGAGAGACAGACACGCACACACAATGATAAAACCACACTCTGTTGGTTGAACCTGTGAACACTGATTGTGTTTTCTGCAGTCATTTGTGATCAATGAAAATACCCCATACCTGGAAACATCCAAAGTCAGGTTGGACAGGGCTCAGAGCAACCTGATCTAGTTGAAGATGTCCCTGCTCATTGCAGAGGGTTGGACAGGATGACCTTTAAAGGTCCCTTTCGACCCAAACTATTCCATGATTCTATCACATCACAATTTCAAATGGGAGTTTAAACGTAAATATAGCTGAGTTGTGGATCATGAATTTTGGCACAGCGGTACTTCTAGAGGGAAATTTTAGATGTAGTGAAAGTCATTATTGAGATATAGCTGAGAACTTAATGGCTGTATAATTGGGTATACCTGAGGTTGGAGGGTTGTAACGGTGAGCCATGCAGTTATAGTCAGTGCTTAAAATATCACAAAAGTGGCTGTGGAAATGTTATGACTTGCCAGTGATATGTGATGCTAGAAAATGATAGCCATTAGTAAGAGCTTCTGCTGCTTTTTGATCCCTTATAATTTGAGGATTCAGTGCAAGAGAGATGAAATCTGACGGGAACTCCAAATACACTTTTCCATGTTACTGTTCAGAAGCTTTTCCTGTCATAGTAATGTGCCATAATTACGCTGTTGTTTTTGCAATTGCAACCCATTTTTAAGCGTTGCGTTTTCCCTTTGCTCTTCAGAAAGAACATAATCTGCAAGTTTTGGGCCTGGTGAAATCAGATGAAGGATTCTATCAGTGCATTGCAGAAAATGATGTTGGAAATGCGCAGGCTGGAGCCCAGCTGATAATACTTGACCTCGGTAAGATAAACCGTCACAGTAGAGTGCCAAAAGATGGGGAGGAACAATTTCAAGGGACCTTTTCCACGTGATGTGTTATAGATATAACTCAGCTAGAGTTAGGATGGTTTTAAAAATCATATGAGTGATGAGTGATTCGGTGTCATCTTCCGTACACTTAAAGTTACTTAGGAGAATTTAAGGAATTCTTTAGGATTCACCTTGTATTTTGGAAAATATTTTAAAAATATTTAGTGCATTAATAAACCGTAGCCAGAAACCTGGAATACTGTTGCATGCTGAGATTTAAAAAAAAAATAACAGGATAGCAGAAATGAAAACAATCACTGAAAGGACAAAACTGGAAAATAAGCGCTTAGGGAGCGCACCACAAATGAAGTATTTTACACTGAAGTCATTCCAGTGTCAGAAGCTTTTTTCTGCTATTAGTTTAAAAAGTAATAAGCTCTGTCATTTCTGGAGACTGTGACTGCAAACGTTTTTTTTGAGTTACAGCTGCAGTTTAAGATAAATACTTGTTATTGTGCTCCAGTCAGGGGAATTACTAACAACGCTCACCTTCTTGCAATCTCCTGCATTGCATACTTTGGACGTTAAAAGAGAATAATTGCTGTTACAATTAAAGACCTGCTGTCATCCAGGGAAAAAAGGCAGTACAGAATCATTGCTAAGGCATCAGCTTGTTTTGCTCTTTCAGGTCACACAGTTCTTCAAACTAATTTCTAAGAGCACAAGGAAGAAAACCCATAGTGAGGGAGATGAAGGGTGAGACAAGTCAGACAAGAAAATAGTAATTCTATGCTTTTGGGGGCTTTTGTGTTGCCTGTGTTTTTGGGTTATTGTTTGACATTGTTTCAAAATTCTAATTTCTTCTTTATTTGGCTGGAAAGGATTTAAGAGAAGCAGTCTCCTGTGTAGTCAGAGGCATCATGTAACTTCACACTTGCAATTTTAGCAGGTGTGAGTCTGCTAGACCTGGTTTGGGTGTTCAACGTACAGAGAGTAAACTGTTCTGAGCCTGCCATAAAGAGAGAGATTTTTCAGTTTCTTTTCTGATTGTTTTGTAGAGTAGTTGTGCACTTGTAACTTCTTCTGAATTCTCATTTGGATCTGGGTATGTTTCATTGCTGGCTGAAGAGGTGCATGTCCTTTCCAGGATTATTTGGGCAATGAAAGGTGCCCTCTACTGGATTCAGTAGCTTTAATACTACAGAGCCTCTGAGCAGTGTGAAGCACCTGGATCCAGCAATGGCCTACTGTTACCAGGTTGCCACAAAAATGATTAAAAATAAATTTATTTCTCCTATATGCATGAATCACCTGAGCAGTTTCCAAATCTTCCAAGTGGAAGCATTATTTCATATTTTCCACGTTTGAAAAATACTGAATAATTAATGTGCTTGGGTTTTGAAGCCTTGCCCAAGATTGTGCTTTCAGCCGGTTCCCAGGAGTGGGTTATAAATGACAATTACTGTTGTTATTTTAGTTTCTGTGGTCTCACTCTTCTTCCTTTCCCTCCCCTGCTGTTTGCCTGGTGGTTCCTCCTTCCTGTTCTGCTCTGGCAACCTGTCCCGTTCTACTGAAGGACTTTGCCTTATAATGCTGTCCTTTTTCTTTTGCATGCTGCCAAAGGATTATGGATGCAGTGTTGGTGGAGTCTCATTTCGGGTGTAAAGATACACCCCCGAAGTCGTATCGCTCTGTTACATGGCCTGCAGTGTTTTTACCAATGCGCTCCCTGTGTAACACTGATGCATTTTAGGTGTTGTTTTCCAGCAGTAGAGATAACCCCGCGGTACATCACTGAAAGTGCATCGTGTTCTCTGTTGGTGTTGAGTAGTGGCGTAACAAGTAGTGTGACTAGCAATGGGTGTGCTGTGTCTAACTCGGCTGTGATACGTGAAAACTGGTACAATACACACAGTTGAAGAAAATACGGATATTTGTTATTTTGATGCCCTCTCACAACATATGAATGGCAAAGAAGGAAGCACGGTTCAGGGAAAGAGGGGGAAGGTGTCATATACAGTAGTTCTTTCATGACAGATATCTTGATAAGAAAATTCAAAGCGTTAATTTGATCAAAAACTATTCTGAACACTTCAGTCATTAATACAGAAAGCCTTTTTTTTTTTTTTTTTAATTCATACCTGATGATGAGAAATACCTACTTTGCCAATTCGAAAAATAATTTCAGTAAAAAATGTTGATTTAACTGTTCATCAAAGTTGTTCTTCCCGGTTAGCGGTACGAGCCTTTCCTTGCTGTTCTCTGTTTTCTCCTTCCTCAATGGAAATGGCAAACATCTGGCTATTTACAAACCGTTTCCCTTTAGCCCTTTTGCTTATCACATCAAGTTGACCCTTAATAAATTACATTTCTGTTAGAAAGTAGAAGCCTTAAGGAGTTTCTGGGAAAGGCCACAGGTATTGTTTATGGGCCAGTGTTGAAGAGATGGAGCAAGACTATTGTGTGGGCATCTATGGATGGTCTCCAGCACTGATTGTGCTATGACTGATGGTGAGGAAGGGGGTAGTTGGCTGCCATCAAGATGAGCTGGAGTAGTTGGAAAAGGTCAAGTTACTCAGACTTTGAGGGAGATGTGCTGAGAAAGGATAAATAGACATAAACCAGTAAAACTGTTTGTACTTTCCCTGTTAGATCAGAACTTAGTTTTCTCTTCTGTGCATTAACTTGTTTCAATGTAAGCCCTTCATATGGAATTCTTCCAGCGTGTTGGGTTTTGCTGCCCAGAACATTGCTGCTTTATCCATAGCTCTATTGAGGTGTACTCTAAGGGGTTTTGAGTGCTCTGAAAGTAAAATACCTCGTTTTCTTCAGTCTTAGAAGGTAATTTTAAATTACAGTATGTATAAAGTAGACAAAGTGCTGATCTGCTACAACAAAAGCTTTCTGTACGACAGAATTGATTTCTGCCTTCGTGGGAGGCAGTAATTTGGTGATTGTCCTTGAAAGAATGGATGTTGCATGTGGCCACACGGACCAGTAGAAATGCAGACTCTCAGCTGCTGGAATAAGCTTAATACAGTTGTTAATCAGACATATGTTTATTTTGGGTTGGTCTTTGTTTTAATTTGACGTTAATTCTCAAACGCTTGCAATGTATGCGGAAGTTATTTGTGGAAAATATTAAAGCAAAGAATTGACTGGCTAGAAAGAGGTAATTTGAAGGCTTATTGGAGTGGCTTTTTTATTTTCAAATCCTCTGTTAATAGGTTTAGAAAAGAACACTGTACTCATAACTTTTGCGTTTTCTGCAATATATAGAAGACAATTGTCACATGGAGGGAAAGGATTTTAGGACAACTGTAATCGAGAAAGTTGAGAAGGAGGAGAAGGACTCGGATAAATGGTCTGAGAGAAATATTCTTCCACCAGTATCCACTGTACTTCGGGTGTGGGGTTTTTTGGAAACCGCCACATCTGCTTTCGGGATACGTTGAGGTTGGAAATCATGTCCCCTCCCCTCAGACAGTGTCCTTCCCCAGCAGACTAAGCACCTTCGGGAATTCCCGTGGAGTTGGGCTCTGCTGCTTGGTCTGCCTTTTAGGGAGAGTATAAGAAGTAACTAGAGAGAGAGAACGTTCCTCTGCCTTTGCCCTCTGCTGGTGTTTCTGGTCTCAGTGCTCCTCTCTCTGCCTCGTTAATCAAGAGATAGATGGGCTTTTCTTACGTCCTGCGGATGCCATCACAGGGGACTCCTGCAAACCCCAGTGAGAAGGAAGAACCTTGGGTGTGCCTTGGGAATGACTTTCTCAGCAACCTCAAAATCTCTCCCCCTCCATTTTTTTACACAAATCCAGCCATTCTTAAATACACTTATATCCTGATGGGTCAGCCTCTGACAATCTCAATTACAGATCAGGTCTTCTAATCTGCTCAATTATAACAAAGCTACTTATTGTCACCGTTTTTACAGCATTATTTTGTGTGGTCTGTGAAAGCCTCAGTAATGGATACATTTGGGTTTTCTTTGTGGAGGTTAAATGCTAGTGACAAGACTGAAGAAATGAGGCAGGAACCCATAACCTGGCCTTTGCTGGCGTATCTGGCGTGGCTCGGGATTGCCATTTGGGGACTGAAAACAGAACAGGTGGTGATGGGTAAAAGGAGGTGCCTTTGCGGGGGGATGCAGATGGTTCCCTGTCACCCCCATGTGATAGGCATTTGACAAGTACGCAGGCACAAAAAAAAAATATTAAATGCTGTGTAAAGAAAAATCATAGACTGTAAACAAATATGCCATGTTATTTGAAGAACAATTTCAAAACATTACTTAGGATGCGCTGTATCACCTTCAAAATTCCAAAGTAAGTGTAGCGTACTGCGGGATTTTTGTTCTTTTATACTGCTAAAGTTAGTGTTTGCTCTTCTGTGCCATCCTCGTGAGGTGTATAAGGAGTGAGACCTTGAAGTGAATAAATTGAATATGCTGCTGGTATCCACTAGTCAGGATTTTTTGTAATGAAACTATCTGTTTCTTTGAACTTAAATTTTTCATGAAGAATAGTTTATATCCAAGAAAGGATATCCTGCATGTGAATTAATGCTACCAGCATGGGAAGCAAGGAGGAGGAATTAGAAGTCTGCATTGTAGTTGCAGAGTGGTGAGACCTTTGGGGTCACAGAGATGTTTGTTTCAGGAGAGCTCCGAGGGATGGATGCAAGCTCTTTGGGAAGGACACGATAGGGAAGCAAGAAGAGGTTGAGCTGTACTCTGAGGGCTGACTGGAGTGCGTGCAGCGTTGCCTTGGGGAGGTGATGAGCCAGCTGAGAGTATATGACCTAACGTTCACAGGATGGAAGGGCATCATTGCTGTGTGTGTCTGCTAGAGACCAGCTAATTACGGGGAAGAAGTAGGTGAAGCCTTCTTTACACAGCTGGAGATGGCAGGCCCTGTATTTATGTGGCTTTTTTAACCATCTGGTGTGTGCTGGAATGGCAACTTGGTGGTGTGGCAGGTGATGCAGGTAGGGTGAAGAGACTTTCTTAACATGGGTTTTATGCGTCTGACTGGATGATGAGTGGAGGTGGTGTGTTGGACCTGCTATTCAGGAAGCAGGAGCCCCTCTGCTGTGAGGACAGACTGAGAGAGTTGAGGGGGGTTCAGCCTGGAGAAGAGAAGGTTCTGGGGAGACTTTATAATGATTTTCCAGTACCTGAAGGGGCTCCAGGAGAGATGGGGAGGGACTCTTGATAAGGGAGGGGAGCCATAGGACGAGGGGAAATGGTTTTAAACTGAAAGAGGGAAGATTTAGATGAGATCTTAGGAAGAAATTCTTTGCTGTGAGGGTGGTGAGACCCTGGCTTAGGTTGCCCAGGTTGGATGGGGTGGGAGGTGTCCCTGCCCAGGGCAGGGGGGTTGGAACTCAATGATCTTTAAGGTCGCTTCCAACCCAAACCATTCTGTGGTTCTATGAAGAAAAAAGGACTGATCAGAGATTCAAAGGTCAGAGCAGCCTTGGCAGCAGTGATCATGAGATGCTTGAATTTCGGCTTCTATGAGAACTGAGCAAAACAACTAGCAGAGTTACAGCTTTGGACTTCAAGGCAGGAGATTTTAACTTGTTCAGGGATCTTTTTGGCAGGTTTCTGTGCAAGATTGTGTTGATGGGCAAGAGGCGACCATCTGATCCTGAAGGACAATCTTCTCAAAGCGCAGGAATGGTTTATTCCAAAGTGCAGGAGTTTGAATATGTGTGTCAAGGAGACCTGTAGGGATAAAGGAGGAGCAAAAGGAAAGTGCACAGAAGTTGGAAGCGAAGGCAGAAAAGTGAGGGATATTGTCTGGATTTTCAGGGATGGAACTAGGAAAGACAAAAGCTCAGCTGGAGCTGGAACCATTTCAGGGAAGGTTGTGGAGCAAATCGCCCTGAAGCCATGATATGGGTACAGGAAAGAGATGGTGATGACTGGGAAAATCTAGCATGGATTTACCAAAGGCAAATTGTGCCCAACTATCTCAGTAGCCTTCTAAGATTAAACGGTTGGCCCTGTGGTCGAGAGGAGAGAAGTGAATATTGTTTACTTTGCCTTTAGCAAGGCCTTTGACATCATCTCCAGTAGTATCTTCCCAAGCTAAGCTGGGGAAATACAGACTGGACGGGTGGCTGGTGGGGCATGTGGTTAGCTGGGTGGCCCAGCAGGTGCCCGGCACCATGGTGAATGGGGTAAAGATGAACCAGCAGCCCAGGTAATGACCAGCATTACCCAGGGCTTGATACTGGGACAAAGGGGATTTCCTATCTTCATCAGTGCCCTGAGTGAAGCGACAGAGATCAGGTGTAGCAGGTTTGCAGGTTATACAAGATGAGGAGGAGCAGTAGATAAAGGGACAGAGAGTGGACCTGCCAGGCTGGAGGAGTGGGCTGGTGGGAACCCCAGATGAAGATGGAGCCAGAGGGACTCCATGCAGTGGTAGGGACTGGCCACCAACGAAGCAAGCAGGTTTGCAGAAAAAGACTTGGTGGGATAGGCTGGAGGTCAAGGGATGTGATTGTTTCCCGCTTCTTGGTGCTGGTGAGCCCACATTAGGGCTGTTTTAAGCTTCCCAACACAAAAAAGACATTGGCATACTGGAGCCCCAGTGGCGACCCAGCAAGATAATTAGGGAGCCGGAGCAGGTGATGTACTGACATGTACTGTGATTCTGTGAGTAAAGAGTTTGATTAATCCTGAAGAATGGAAGCCTAACAATATCTCACTGGCCTTAGAGCAGGTGGAAGAAACAGAAAAAGACTGCAAAAAGGGAATTTCCAATAAGAGAAAGCAGTTTTACAGTGAGGGTAGTTGCAGTCAGAACAGGTTGCTTGGGGACGTTGTGAAATCTGTCCTTGGAGATACTCAGGACACACCTAGACAAGGCCTTGAGCGCCTGGTCAAAGGTGGCTCTGCTCTGATCGAGGGGTTGCTCAGGTGAACTCCTGAGATCCCTCCTAACTACTGGTGTTCAGTGATTCGGAAAAACTGTCAGTCTGAGAGGTGGGAATGGGCCCCAGTTATCTCTCTGTGTATAGTCTTAATGTAGTAGTCAAATTATGACAATTTTATGGTATGCATTTCCCTGCTGATCTCCTTAGGAGAAACATAAATGTCTGGTATTTCGGCACAGTTTGACATTACGAACCAAATTTGATTAAAGTATAACACCACTTCAGTTGCACTGTATGGTAGTAATTCCTCCACTGCCTTATGTGAATCCTAATTCTGAGAGAGTTTTAAAGACATCATTTATTAACCTAAATTGGTGCTATTGCGTAATTGAATTCTGTCCAGGACCGTTGCTGCATGAATAATTCCATTTTATGTTGATACTTCCCTGCCAGCCTTTGGCCATGAGCTCTCTCCAGCCTGGCAGCAGTGAGGTGGCCAGGACTCCCAGTAGGGCCGGGGCAGGGAATGGTGGGGGCTTCCCTGACCCACAGCGGGGGGAAGAACATCAGAAGACTGCTCAAAGTTTTCTGGAGTTGGCACGTTTCAGGTAAGATTGTGCTGAAAATCTGGCGTTTCTGTGCCTGGGCGTACCCCCCTGTACACCCCAGTTCAGCAGCACCTTCCCCTCTGATGCCCAAGCGTGGAGACTGCTCCAAGTGGGATTTTTCAGCCAGTTATGAATCCCCTCTTGTAGTAGCCTCGTCTGGAACATATTTGCTTGCTTTTGAAAATGTCACGCGAGGCAATGTCAAAAGCCTTATTTAAATCAAGATACATGAACTACTCTGTGTTTTCCATATCTGTAAGTTCCATTACTCTGTTGGAGGAGGCAAATACGATTTCTTTTTGACAAATTTTGGCTTCTGCTGAAGGAAATCCAGAAGTTGGCACTAGCAGGCTCGTGCTCTGATTTGAAAAACTTTGGGGTATTTTCCATATGTAAAAATGTACATAAATTTAACTTCTGCCCTTGGTCTGGTTCAAGCCCAGAGACAGATAATTTGTGTGTTACTTCAGGACCTACTCTGGATCATTTCACAGATATCAAATGTAATCTCTCAGGCTCTCTCACATCTCATAGAGGTAATTTTTTAGAGTATTTTGTATGCAGTCACATACTGTGAATCAAGAATGTTTTACAGTGTTGTTGTCAAGGTAATGCAGTAAATATTTTTCTCAGTCCATGGAATTCAATGGATTTACCTGAAATTTGGAAAAAAATGCAGGGTATTGTGGATGAAATGTCAGGGCAAGAGGAAAAAGAAAAGTCCATTGAATAAAGACTCTCTTGGCTCATTGAATAAAGGCTCTGTTGGGTGTTCTTCCTGAAGACTCTTCTGTTTCTTCGCTCTAACAGAAGTGTCTTCATGTTCTTTTTGTCTTACAGGATTTTATTTGTCTTAACGATTTTAGTTGTCTTAATACAAGAAAAATCAGAAGGGGTCCCTGTGGTTTATATGAGCGGCTTCCAGAAGTCCTAGTGTCCACCAGAGAAGAAATGATTTAAATGTAGATTAAAACTGAAGAGTAAGGCTGCAAACCCTTGCATCCAAGAATTTAAATTTTCTGTAAAGAGGAAAAAGTAAATGAATGGTGGCTCTTGGGGAGCAGGACATAGTGGTGAACCCTGAGAGCACCCAATGCTGCTGGGACTGGTGAGATGGGAGAGATCCCATCTAGTCTCCTGGGGAGGGTGGAAAATCCACTGCGATGAGTATCTTCAGGGACAAAGACTACCAGGGGAATTTCCTCTGCCCCTCAGAAATCTCCCCACTTTCCCCAATCATATATCAACATAACAGCCCATGTGGGTTTTTTCACTCAGCAGACTTAATGGCTTTGCTTAATGTAAGCAAGCAGTTGCCATATTAAAACATGATATACATACAGTGTTTATCACGGCTTATGTCAAATAATTATGTCTCTCAAATTCAGAAAATAATACAGAAGGTTACGGGACGGTGATATTTGGGCCAAATATCTTCTATTTGATATATGCCATTTAATGCATGCCCCAAATAGTTTGACTATTTGTGGCAGCTACTGTATGATAAATTCCAAGTAATTTCCTGTACGCCCCTGTCCGTGCACATGAGCTCTCTGTGCTCCGGTGTGCACACCTGGATTCACACGTAGCAAAAGATTTGAGTGCAGGAATACTCATCTTTTAAAACGGAAGAGTTCTAGGGTGCCGTAGATACTACGATTCTACAAAAACTCCGAAAGCAATGAATGTAACAAATAGGACCTCAGTGCTGGTTGCGTAATGAAGTTTCTAAAAAATAATGGCAACGCTTGTGTTAAAAGTAGGTGAAAGTTTTTCCAGACTTTCTGCCTCAGTGACAGAGTTACAGTGCTGCAGTGCCTGCCTGGGAATGGGAGATGAACAGCTTGTACGCCTCCTTGGGAAAGTTGTGTTTTAGGAACATAAACAGCATCTGAAATTGCAAACTGACTTTAAACAGTGTTTCATAAAACCAAAGCCAAGCTCAATTTTGTTACTGGTTGTGTACACTTCAGCGCTGATTTTCTGTAAACATAGCAGTATGTTCTCCTCTTTAATGCTGAAAGGCTTTTTTCATTTTAATTTAGATTTTAATTTACATTCCTTAGCTAGTCTTCCTCGGTGAAAGTCAGCATTTATGTTTCTCATGGCTGCACGTGTGTCCAGAATTGCCAGGAAACTGGTTTAATTCAGTTAGTTACATCGCTTGACTGTTCTAAAAAATGGCCTTTATTTATTTATTCCCTTTTTATGGCCCCTGCTTATATATAGTCTTATTGAGAAGTCCAGCTGATTAAACTAAACTACACTAGATCACAAACTTCCTGAATTTTAAAAACCGGGACCTAACCAGCTCTCATATTCTGCGTTCAATAGACTATTCATGTTTAAAGTTGGCATGCGCTTTAAATAAATTGCTCTAATTTAGATTAAATTAGTAGTAGATTAATGTTTGCCAGTGCGTGGTGAATTGCAGGAAGGCATAACAAAATTGATAGGATGCTTTGATTGCACATATTAGTTTTCATTTCTTGTTTTATGGCTGTATTTACAGTTGACTTGGCAAAGAAATGCGAAGGCTGGTGGAGGTGTAGCTATCAGATCGTGTGCACCGCCGCTGAAATTTAAGTCTGTTCAGGGGAAATATGGGTTCCGGTGATTGCTACTCACACAGTTTTCCTTTGAAACATTTGGACTGTGTCACCCCTTTAATTTTCACGAGTGAAATTAATGGCTGAAAGGTACTTGTGTTTAAAGAAATATGTCATATTGTAAAGAGGAATAATACGTAAGGAATATTAGGTGGAGGCAGAGAAAGAACCCGTAGTAGCAAGAAGCTTCACTGTATTTTGAGAAACATTTAACAGATACTAATACATGTTTTCTACCCTTCACCTGTATTTATTCTATATTTATTGTACCAAATGGTACAGCAAAAGTCAAATGATGTAGAATGTCTACTGCGTTACCCCAACTGTGAAACAGGATCAAAGGCTCCGAGTCCCAGTTTTACATGGTCTTTTCTGGGTTATCCTGAATTCCCAGTAGAGTTTCTCAGTCCAATAACAGCCTCTTTGCCACCAGAAAGGTTAATAAAAACAAATACCCTTCCTGTAGTACCGCCAAATCCACCAATTTCATTTTCTATTTGTCTTCTTGTATTTTAGATAATTGTAGTTTCTGTCGGGTTGGCGACTGCGTTGCCAGCAGTGGTTATTACTGGGACCCGAGCTCTGAAATGCCGTTCAGCAAATGCGGGTGTATTCAGTGTGACCAGCCGCTGCTTGTTCGTTTGCCCGTGTATGGCTTCTAGATAGAGGTGAAAATAAAAATAACCTGGGTGGAGACCATCTAGGATGCGTTCATTGTATCCCGGTGGGTATTTGGTTTTAATGGGTTTTGTTTGTTTGTTGTTTAGACGAAGAGTATAACGGCAGGAGTCGCTTCAGCTTGATGTCTGTCATGGCTACTGACGGCATTTCCTCTGCCTTTATTATTCATAAACAGGGCCGGGAAGATTGACAGAAGTAGCCTTGATTTGTAATTGATCCTAGCCTCAGGTTGTAAAGGAAAATATCAGATTTTGTCAGTCTCGCACCAGAGGGGGGAACAAACGTGTGGATATGGTCTTAATTGGTTGCTTATATTTCAAAGTTGCTAAATTATACAGTCATATCAGAGGCAGCTGAATGCCATTTGGAGAAAAAGCAGGAGGATTGGTTTACAGTTTGGTTGCATGTGTAATAAGACTCGTACAATTGAGTATCTGAATCTAGGAAGAAAGTCTCTTGCCTTCTGATGTGGCGTATTTTTCCAGCAGTCTTGCCAAGATAACCTAAATAGGCTTATGGGGGTTATACCATAAAGAAATCAAATAAATATAACAATTAAATTTCAGTTTCAGTTTTTAACTTGCATTCAGTACTGAAACGGGCTGCAAATTGTCACAGGTCTCACTGCATCGGAAATACCCTGCTGTGGAATTTTCTTCTTTCTCTGATTTTTCCCTCTCTTTCCCCCCCCCCATAAAGGATAGAAATAATTGTGGAGCCAAAGACACGTGGATTCTGCACGGTTTTCCTGTTGGCACATAATTGCTCAAGGCACTAAAGGAATAACAGGGGAAAGAGGAAAGTGATACCCGGGTCTGCTTGTCTGAGTCCACGTCACAGAGCTCGTGGGGGCTACTGAGTCTCAGCGGGGGCTGTTTCGTCGAGTTCCGATAGAAGCGGTGGAGCGAGGCAGGCTGTGAGGGTAGGTGGGCAGCAGGTACACGTGGTCTGAAACGGAGAAATGCGGTGGAAATGAATATATAAAACCCGAATCCCACCTCTCGTAGTGTTGCTGCACACACGGTTACAGCCTGAAGGAGGAACGGTGGGGTTTGCTTGGCATCTTCTCTCCCTTAATAAAATAGTAATTAAAAAAAAAATCAACCTAAATGGAAGAAAACTAGAGTGCACTAGATGTGTGTGAGAAACAAGTGGTTAAATAAGTCAATGTTTGATAAAGAGATTAGCAGGAATGAATATGATTTTGACATACAGACAGCTTGTTTGGTCTCATCTGTTGCGACTTCAGCTCACTGGAGTTGTTCAAAGTGTCAACAACTCCCAAATGGAGGGAAATTATTTTTCACTTCCAAGTTATTTCTCGGAGAAAGCCGTGCAAGCTGACATTCAGATAAATGCTGTGTGCTGCAGGCACCTCGTGACGGGCACGTGTCAGCCGCAGGTAACCTCCCTGGGGAGATGCACGTTTTATCCAGAGGAAATTTGAGCAGCTTTATGGTCATTTAAATAAATTATTTCAGTTTAAAATCAAGGGTTATCAAAGTTATTTACAAGAAAGAGCGTGGGACAGTGGCAGGAATTGCAGCTGGTGGATTAGCAACCGCAGCTCGAGGATGGGTTAATTTATGGCAGTTTAGGTTGTTACTGGGGAAAAAGAGAGAGCAATTACCCCATGGTGTTTTTTAGAAAATAGATCCTTAAACAGTCAAATAATGTGGTTTGATCCTGGTACCGGTGTATTGGTACCGCTCTGCCATCAGAGCAGTGATTTAGTCTGAAAACTGGGCTGGTCGAAGTGGTTATTGTTAATTATTGGTAGCGTTCACAGAACGGCCAGAATTGCGTCCCTGTCACCCTGGGTGTGCAGGCACTGGGAGAAGCACGCCAGGGGGATGGAGGCTCTGGGTGATAAAATGAGATATTGGCAGAGTCCCAGCGAAACTTCAGCCTGAGGGAGCAATCTTGCCTCGCTCTTCAAATACACAAATGCCTGCTGTAAAAAAGAACACTTTCCAAAAATACACGGTATTTTTATTAGTAACTATTCCATAAAGAGCTTTGTTGAAACGTAGCACATTTGCTTTTCAAATAAAATGATTGCTTTCCTGTTATTATTAAACTCAAATTACAACATACTGTTGCAGGCTCTACGGTTCTTGAGAGATTTTTATTCTGCATAAGAGTTCAATTTATGAATATTTACATTAAGAGGATAACCTGCACAGGGTTCTTTTGGGGCATTTCCATGCATTTTTACTGCCTGGGGTTCTCTATGTGTGTTTTGTTTAGGGTTTTTGACTCTCTTTTCTCGAGGAGTGGTCATTAATAAAAAGCTTAAACCTTTTTGAAATACGAAATATTTACTTCGGAGTTTTGAGATTGTCATGGCCATTTTGCAAGATACAGTTACGGTTTGAATTTCTTTCCAATAACAAGATCTATTTGAAAGTAGTTAGTTCTAAACTCCTCGGGGATAGGAAGAGAGATGTTTTTTCCTTTTTTATAGCTCGAGTCTCGTGATCAAAATGCACGTGGGGCGTATTTTTTTCCTCCGCATCCTTCCCCAAAGCGCCGGTCTCAGTCTGACCTGCGGGGCTGTGCTGGGGGCTGTGGCAGAGGCTGCTCCCCCCCTGCCTGGGCAGCGTCACCGAGGTCTCTCCTGCCTTTATAATGCTTGTTTTATGAGACAGGAAAAAATCAAATTGTTTCCTCTACACCAAAGCGTTTCACGGTGAAATGAAAATGGGAGGAGTGTTCTTTATCGGAACGGGGTTTATGACTTCCTTCCAAAAACAGGCTCACAGTCAGAAGGTGTTTATCAGTATATTTATATATTCACAGTTTATTCAGTGCCCATCAGTGTCCATTTTACATTAGAATATAGAACCAGATGAATCCTTAGAAATCATAATCAGTGGGTATTAGTTACGCATTTGCTTGTTACGTATTTTCGGTGGGCTTTTTGCAAGTAGTGTGCATTGACTGAAGAGTAAATAACAGTTCTTATTCCCCATGGTAATGTAAATTAAGCTAAGGCAATTAAAGGAAAAAAACAAAACGGCATTTTGCCAGCCTGCTGGCAAAAAAAAAATTTTCTCCTTTAGGCAAAAACAATTCAGCACAGAGAAATAAGCAAGCAAGCATCTCCATTTGATTTTATAAAGAAAATGAGGGTTGCTTCTGTTTGGGTGGGGTCTGTTCCTCAGGATGGGGCACCGGTGCTTGAACTCTGCTGGGCACGAGGTCGGTTCCAAGATCCGTGCTGGCTTCTTGTCCTCTGTCCTCTCCTTTCTTTGAGGTGATCTGGGGAGATTTACACTTGGAGCTGGGCGCTCCTCGTAGCCTGGCTGGCTCCCCCGGTGACCCCACCATGGTAGATGTCACCTGTGTCCCTTGGGCAACCCCCTCTTTGCTTCAGGCGGCAGCATCACAGGCGGCTGAGACCATCCCACGGCTCTTCACATCCCAGAGGGAAGTCTGTGGATCTACCACCTCCTTTGAACCAGTTCTGGTGTCTGTCATACCCTTCTGGTCCCTCCAGCTCCTGTGGCCCGCACAAAAAGCTGAACACTCTTTTTTCCTGCATTAAGGAGGCGAAGTGGCTCTGGGGGCCGGGCCGTAAAGCCCATACGGGGCTGTGTGTCTGGACCTATGGAAGTACAGCCCGTTCTACAGCACACCAGGGAATCACTCCATTTCAGCAAACATCAACTCCCAGACAGGATCCCCTCGTTTTCCCCATCAGTAATTGATTGTGTATTATAGTCAAAAGTAGTTAAAATATTACAGAAGTTTAAAGCATTGGCTTTAATAAGACCGGTATATAAACGCGTAGAAAAAGTGCCCAGGGTTGGAAATTGCTGGTGACTTGGAGGTTTTTTGGGCAGGCGGAGTGGTGGAACAGAGCCACTAAGGTACTGTTGCCATGTGAACATGTCATTAAAAAAGAAGTAAATACCATTATCAAAGATTCTACTATTTTTCTGTCCATTTTGGTACTTAAAACTGGCTTTAATAGACAATGGTAAGCATTGTTAATGGATTTGCAGTGAATCATAGCAAATAACGCATAAAGCACTGCACTATAAAGCATAAAATCTGTGTATGTTTGAATTTCTGAGCATAGTTTGTCACAGTCCTGCGGCCGCGGGGCTGCCGTCCCCGGGTCAGTTCCTCGGCAGATGAGCTTCGCGTTTCCAAATATTTCCTACAGTTTTAATTGTAGCAATAATTTCAAGGTTAGCAAAGGCTTTATGTCCAGCTGGCCACGGTTGGGCTCCCTTCTGGGTGTTGCCCTCAATGTTCTCTGGTATTTTCTTATTCTGACAAATTTCCTTACATAGCACAATCGCAAACACAGTTCGGCATTTTAAATTGACTCAGAAAGTGCAATTTTGTACTCAACTATTGATATAATTCTGAATTTTCTCTGAAGTGTTAAATTTTGTTGTCTTTCTACGGTCACGTCAAGCAGAGAGTCTCCCTGTCTCCCACCAGGTAAATGGAGGTGCTGGTAGTTGTCGTGAGGAAATCCAGGAGATTCGGGAAATGGATGTTTATTATATACAGCAGAAATGAGTTTGATATGTTCTTCTTTCCATGTCTGTTTATTCACTTGCTCAGTTTTGCATCAAAGCACCTCTTAATAGAAGAATTAGTAGTCTGATAGATTTCTTTTAATTAGTTTTTCCAAGGGAAGGAAGTAATTCAGTTGCTCTAACTGATCGATTGAGATGAAGTACCAACTTCAGCGTTGGGGCCATTTGTCCTATAAGAACTTATTAGGGCCAGTTAACATATTTTTCCTGTTTCTGGTATCATGCAGGGAACTACTTGGAATAATAATAAAATGTCCCTTCTGTCATAAATTTATGAACTCAGCATTTTAAGAAAGATGACTATATGATACAAGTAAAGACACGGGGATAAAAAAGGAGAGAAAGCAAAATTTTAAAGGATAATTGTATAGCATGGACTTACTCATTTTATTATTTCATACTCACTGCATTGCAACCAGTTACTGCTGGATTTTTTGAATACTATGGGAAAAAGTGTACAAAAGAAAACCAATGAGTTTTGACTGTGATACTTCAAAGTGTCACAGCATCTTAATCCTGATCCACGTTGAATCCTTCTGTTCCGAAGCAGGAGGAATGATGTCCTATACTAAAGCTCAAATTTAGGAAAACAGTGCATTAGGTAAAAGTAAAAAAAATGTTTGAAAGTCTTGATTTCCTTTCCAGAATCAGTTAAATAGCGATTTATGCGAAAAATATTATTTATCAAGTAAACAGTTTTATCCTAATACCCCAAGTCAAAATGAAATCAACACCTCTGAGGTATTTCTTTCTTCTGGTATGCAGTTAAAATATTAAAGGTGTTTAGAGATCTGAATGTCCTAGGTCATGTTTTTTCCACCATGTTTTTTGTCAAAATAGTAATTTGCTTTTTTTAGGTATAGTAGGTCTAAAGGGGCTCCAGGAAAGCTGGAGACGGACTTTGTACAAGGGTGTGTAGTGATAGGACAGGGGGAAGGGTTTCACACCGAAAGAGGGGAGATTTAGGTGAGATCTCAGGAAGAACTTGTTTGGTGTGAGGGTGGTGAGAGCCTGGCCCAGGTTGCCCAGAGAAGCTGTGGCTGCCCCATCCCTGGAGGGGTTCAAGGCCAGGTTGGAGGGGGCTTGGAGCAACCTGGTCTGGTGGGAGGTGGCCCTGCCCAGGGCAGGGGGTGGTACTGGATGGTCTTTAAGTTCCCTTCCAACTCTAACCATCCCATGATTCTGTGACAGGCACTGTGACTTTGTGAGCAGTTGAATATGTCCAAGAAGAGTCTAAATAGGGCCACAAAGTAGTTCTTAAAGTGTTTATGCATCTTAATTTCATACATTTCGTTACTACCTTCATGAGGTAGGCTGTAGTAGCAGCATCCTGGTTATACGTAGGAGGGAGCCAAGGCGCAGAGGATCGGACTGGTCCCAGGTCATTCAGATAAGGGCAGCAAAGCTGAAGCAGAAAACATTCCTATTCCGGTTCCCCTTTGTGTAGTGCATCCGATGGTATCACTGGAATGTTATTGCCCAAAGCAGGAGGAAGCCATCAATATGCCAATAATGTGCCACAGGAGGAAAAAAGGAGGAAAAAGGAAATCTAAACCGGAGGGGCTGGACAACATGGAAAATATTTCTAATAATTAGCTAACAAATAGAGCATTTCAATGACTAGTTTTCAGGTGTGGCATGTTTGACGGAGTTGTTTTTAAAAGATCGCATCAACATCCTGAAACGATGATGGTAGAGTAGCACCGTGGACACACGTTCCAATTGTTTGTTATCTCGCCGCAGTGAATTACGCTAATAGCAGCGGGGGTCATTCTCCCTGCATGATTAAAAGCTGGGGACCGCATTAGTGCAGCAAACTTCTAGGTACTCCTAGCCTATGCCTCTTAGAGTCCTCCTGACTTAATGTTGCTAAAATCAAAACATTGTGCTTTTGTCGACAAAGGTCTCAAGGTTATAGCAGTCACTGATGGTTATTTGTGTGTTTGAGTCCAGCTCCTTGGGGGTATTTGTGTGCTCCCCAGAACATTTCAGCAAAATTGTTGCAATAGGTGATGTCTGCTCAGAGGAAACCCTCAGAGAGAGCAGCTTGACAGAAGGGACTTGAGGAGTTCGCAATCCCAAAGTGTGTCCCCACGTCTTCGTTCTGGGCAGCAAAGGGAGGTGGGCACCTCGGGTTTACAGAACACAGGTCTGTACGTGGGGGGTGAGTGGGGAGAATCTGCTCTTGTGCTGGGCCAGAGGGATTTGCAGCCCAAATGCACAATGTCACGTGTTGGAATAAAGTACAGGTACTGTGGGAATAACTTTTCTAGTGGAAAGTTAGGAAAATCCTGTTTTTTCCTTTTTTTGCCTACTTTGTCCTGTTGGGGGAGTGCTGGGTTCAGCACTCAACGGGGGGGGCTGGTTTCAGTAGTTGGACCTTATGGGTATTTGTTTAGTATTTTAGACATCGTTCTGTTGCCCAGGTTACTACATAAGCATTAAAAAAATCATTGTGCGAAGCAGAAAAAGGACCGCTTGAAATAATTTGCTTTGTTTTTAACTTATTTTCATTATCTTTTAACTCTGTTAGATGCAGACAGATAAATCAAGTGACTTTCCTTGTCTATTGATCCAGAATTGAAATTGTCTTGCGACGGTTTTAATGTATCCTCTCGGCAACATTTCTTTACCCTCGGTCTCCCCTTCTCCTCCGCCCCCGACTGCAGCGGAGCCGCCGTTCGAGAGCGATCCATTTTGTGCCGGCTGTTTTGCTGAATGATTCCTTTCAAACGCTGTTCAAGCCAACGTGCTGGATCTCGACTGCGCGGCTTTTGTGCGAGGCCAAATTGAACCGGGACTTTGTCTTGATCCCTTAGAAAAACACAAACTGGGAAGAACTGATCTATCACCAGGGGTTGAAAAGATAAATCTGTTGTGGGTATGTCCGGCACGCAACAGCATCCTCCCCTTGCCATGCTCTTAGCATGTCACTTGCTGAATATGCATACTTCAGATTTTTTTTAAAATAAAGAGAATAACGTGAAGCTGTAGGAATAGGCCTGCAAAGAATGTTCCAGAGTATAGTTACCTCTTAAAAAGTGATGAAATATCCCGTAGAAAGAAGAGACTTGTTTTGCATGTTACTTGTTACACCATGCTTAAAAGCTCGAAGTAATAAAGCCGTTCCCTTATTGGCATTAAAACTAATTTTAGTGTAATTACTCATTAGCACAGCTCGGCACTGCTGAGCGTTCTGCTCACACGGCTGTGTACAAATCGGTTTGTGATGGCACTCAAGGCGTTTTGAGGAAGAAGGGGGGGAAAAAAGGAAGGGAAATAACCTCGTCTTCTAAATACGTTCCGCAGCTATCAACAGCACCAAATTGCTACCAAGCTGGTATTTAATTGCAGCTTTCAGGGGGTGAGTTTTCGTGCCTATTCATTGCTTACCTTGCCCCTACCATTTACAAGTCGTTTGTGCTTTTATTTGCTTCACAGTTTATTTTTCAGACGCCACTGGTTTTTTGTTGTGTTTGACCGATCTACCTGTAATGCTGTCAGAAGGAATATTTCCGAGTTTGAGCCTTGCGTGAGGATGAAGCTGGGTTTCTGTAAATCTGGGGAATCTTGGCAGCTCTCCCAGACTCTTCATCTTGCTGCCTGCAGGTTCTTCGAGCGCTGTGTGCAGATCACTTAAGCGAAAGATGGATCTTTTTCATTATAGAGGAAGACAAATACATGAGTACGTGGGATGTGTTTTAGATTAAGCAAATGAATTTTAAAAATTTATCAGGGGAATAATTTTCCTTAGAGAAATTCCAGCATTTTGTTTCAATTTAATGATTTTTAAAATATTTGTATTGCATTTTAACTAAATAGAATGATTCTGAAAGCTAGATAAGGTGTAGCTTTTGCGTCAACAGTGTGTAATTTGAAGCAGATCACCCGACAATATTACCAAGACGCATACGAGAAAACAAAGTATTAATGTAAGGTGATGGAAGGTGCGTTGTTTGGATTTCGAGTGTGATTAGGTGTCCCAGCTCTAAAAAAAACAACTGGTACTGCGGAATGGCAGCTGATACTGGTCCTTGGAGTTTTATTCTTTGTAAGTTGCTGCAGTGGAAATTAATCGGCAGCCTTCCTTGAGTGAAAATGAACGGCTGAAGTGATGGTCGTAAGGAATTTCTGCACTGAACTAGCGACTGCCCGTCGTGCTGGATAGGAAGCGTCTTAACTTTCTTCTTAAAAAAACGGAGGAGCTTCATATGTTAAGTAGTTTAAATAAATGTGTGAAGCAATCAATCAAAGAGTTCACCAGAATGATTTAGAAGATGCTGCTGCAGAAGGCATTTGGCTGATGCAGATGTAAAACACAAGTTTGTTTTTATAACAGCTTCCCTGCAGACTTATTTCTCAAACTGTTTTATGGTTTTAAATAATATTAATGTAATTAGTTAATAGAAGGCTAGGAGATTAGAGCTTTCTGCAAGGGGAAAATGTTCAATTGAAGTGTAAAGTGAACAGAAGTTTGAAATGCAATGGAAGTCAATCAAGCAGGCACCCTGGGAAAGACGCTGAAAGCTGTGGGTACCAGGGGGGTGTTTTGCCAAGTACCGTACCTTGGTCCTCAGGGTCCTCAGGGGAAGCAGGATGTGGAAGGAGTGAAGGTAGGTGCAGCGAGTACGTCTCCAGTCCAAGGGAAGTGTTAACACGGGAGGGCCTGGCTGGTGTCACTGGGACCGTGTGGTATTGAACTGGCGCTCAAATTGTCCTTTCGGAGCAGAGGTGATAGCTGGGGAGATACCCTGGCCCCAGTGCAGGGCTCCACGTTCATTGGTGTTGGACTCTGGGGTTCCCACCGGCCCACTTCTCCCTCTCTCTGCCCGTCTCTCTGCTGTTCCTCCCCATCTCCTGTGACCTGCAAACCTGCTACACCTGGTCTCTGTCCCTTCACCCAGGGCACTGGTGAAACCCCCTGTGTCCCAGTATCAAGCCCTGGGTAATGCTGGTCATTACCTGGGCTGCTGGTTCATCTTCACCCCGTTCACCAAAACACTGGGTGCCTGCTGGGCCACCCGGCTCTCCTCACACCCCACCAGCCACCCGTCCAGTCCAGATTCGGCTTTCCTAATTCCACCTCTGCATGCCTGGCTGGTGTCTCTGTGTTTCCTGTGGTTAGGCATTTTGGGCTCTATTTTGCTTCCTTTACGCTTTCTGTGCTTAGAAAGGGGCCAGCAGGTCCCTGGCCAGGCACACTGCCTTCTTGCTGTACCCATTTCTTTTCTTGGGTGTAGGAAAAGGGATTGTTCTGGGCTTGTGAGAAGTTGGTCCTGGAAGATCACCCAGCTCTCCTGGGCTCTGTTGCCCACCAGGGCAACCATCCATGGGACTGCACGTGTCCCGTGTCCATGCTCGAGTTTCTTCTCCTGTAGTTCAGTGTCTTGATTACACCAAATGCCTTCCTCAGCTTCCTCAGGATCTTAAATTCTACCATTTGAGGGTCATTTCAGCTGAGGATGCCATTCACTATCAAATCTCTGAAGAAATTTTCCATATTTTATTACATAGAAAAATATTATATTGCCTACAAGAAAGATGGAGAGGGACTTTTTACAAGGCATGTAGTGATAGGGCAAGGGGTTATGGCTTCAAACTGGAAGAGGGGAGATTGAGATGAGATCTCAGGGAGGATTTTTTCACTCTGAGGGTGGTGGGACCCTGGCCCAGGTTGCCCAGAGAAGCTGTGGCTGCTCCATCCCTGGAGGGGTTCAAGGCCAGGTTGGAGGGGGCTTTGAGGGACCTGGTCTGGTGGGAGATGTCCCTGCCCAGGGCAGGGGGTGGGACTGGGTGATCTTTGAGGCTCCTTGCAACCCAAACCATTCTGTGATCCTATAGTTTGTGGATAGCAGATCTAGGAGAGCATCTCTCCTGCTGGGTCATCCAGAACTGGCGTCAAGAACTTACCTGCAGCTTGCTTTGGTGCTCACTGCTCTGAGCAATGTTGAAATTTCAGATTGGAGTAAGCTTACAGTGGTAACTGTAAGTGTTGATAACTTTATCTAGACCCTTTTCTGCCCCGAGACACTGCCGTTGCTGTTGGTATATTGTCCTGTCCCATGAAATGAGGGGTGAAGCTGTGCGATAGAACAGGCTCTACCAAGGAGTCCCCAGTAACAAGGTTCTTCCTGGGGGCACGTGGGCCCTCTCTCAGCCCAGAAGAAGAGATAAAACGTGGTGCATTTCTGTAAGAAACCTAATTATGGGAACATCAAAATAGTTTTGCAGTGAACGTGAAATTAATTGTGTAGTGTATTGATCAGAAGGGAGGTGCTGGAGAACACTTAATTGTGGTTTGTGGCTATTACAGTGTGGAAAGGATAATTAAGAAGATATTCTTGAGTACTTGTCTTTCTGTGATCTGTATTTTCAATGCCAAAATATGTATGTTCCTGCCTCTGGGAATCTTGCGGAGTCCTGTAAAGAAATGGGTGTTGAAGTAAAAAGTCTTGATTTTCCTATCAAAGGAAGAAGAAACATGTAATTTAGATGTAATTAAGTTAGTGACTGTATTTTCAGCAGCACTTGTTGGGGGAGTGAAACTCTCCCAGTCGAGAGTGGGCAGCGTCTGAGAGAGGAGATGAAACGTGAGTGGGGGCTTGGGGAAGGGTGGGAGATAGGATGGAGCAGTAATGGGCACAGCGGCAATGGGAAGGGAGGGAAGGAGGGCATCACCAGTGTCCTCGTGGAGCTGGGCCTTGGTGGTGGTCTCTGCTCTCCAGATACACCCTTGTCTTTGTGGTATCACCGGTGTACAGTGGTGTGAAACCATTAAACCATTAAATGTCTCATAGTTCATCCCACTGTATTTTTATTACATTGCACAACTCCAATGGAAGCAAGTACTTTGTTCTTCCCCCATTGTCAGTAGTTGCCTGGGAAATAGAAGTGAAAAAAACGAGAGTTCTGCAAATTCAAGACCCCCATGTGAGATGGTGCTTTGGTTGACAGGCCTTTTTTTCGGATATAAAATGAGGTTGTGGCTGATGATGGATGATCTCAGTGCAGCTGAGACCTCCTCAGTGTGTCTGCATGAAGGTTGGGTTGTTCATGTGACGTTTCTGGGTTAGTCAGGGGTTTTGGGTGCAATTTTCTCCTTGTTTGTGGAGACACAAGTCCATGTATCCTGGTCGTACATTGGATGGGGTTGCCGCCGTGCCGCTCTCAACAGAAACTGTACTAGTCCTGAACTCTTTTCTGGAGAAAATCTGAGATGTTTTAGTTAGTTTCCATAATTAATAAGTGAATAAAGGTATTTGGCCGCATAGATTCCCATGTGGAAAATGTCATCAGGTGGCTTAAGCTTGGTAAATAGTTAAGAATCCAGAAAAAGATCAGGGTATCCTGAGCTTTAGGGTTTTGTTACTAATTGTGTTTCCTGTAATACCCTGTGGTAATTGGGGTCCAGCTGCTGAGAATATTACTGTTAGATTTACTGGATGGATTGCTTTAATAGGATTTGGAGAACAGCTATTTGTACGTTACAGCATGTGCTGTTAACTTGCCAACCCTTTAATGCAGTAATCCCAGAGATTTATCCCAGCTTTAAAGGAGTAATACAGGAAGATGTACATGACTTACCACAAAAAGTTTGTAAAGTCTTCGTATAATACGAAGAAGAGTTTGTGCTTGTTAGTATCTTTGTAAAATGATGTAATATATGTTATATGAGGGGGGGGAAGCACTGATGGAAAGAAAACAGTGACCTGAGTGAGTTAGGAAAAAAAAAATCTCTATTTCCACTGCCAAGTTGGTCACCACACATTACTGTGGGCAGTAGAAGGACCCAACCAGTTCAGAAAGCTGGTACCATGTGAACATCAACCTTTAATTGCACAACCTGGATGAGTTTGCACTTCTTAAATGTTTTGCATATTCTGTCTGTCTTTTTTTTTTTATTCTTCATGTTAATGAAAGAAAGCAGAAGATCGGGTCTGGATGTATTTTTGAATAAATGATACAAGTTGGGGGTTTTTATTGGTAAACGTTTGGTATTATATCTGGTTTACAAAGCAATGAAAGTATTGTTTGCCGCTGGTATGTCCTCTTACAAGGTCATATTTTATCCTCAGTTTTCACCCTTCCCTTTCCCTTGCCACTTCCATTACAGTGGAGATTTGGTCTGCTTGCTCGACAGTGACGTGTCCTTTAATATTTCCCATTAGTTTTCAGTAGTTACCTTTGCCTGCATGTCAACCTTCAGTTTAATGGCCTTTTTTGTGTGTGTTCATTTTCTTTTGTTTCCCATCGTGGTTTTGTTTATTTCTTTTGTGTTTTTTTTCTGTTTTTCTTTTTTTAAACCGTGGTGATGTTTGCCCTTCATATTCCCCAATGTTTGCACATGACAAGATGTTGCCATCCCAACATTACCTCCCACTTCACTGACCAGTGCCACTAATGACCATCTAGCACCAGCTGCAACAGGACCATTGCCTTCAGCCCCGCGGGACGTCGTGGCCACCCTCGTCTCCACGCGCTTCATCAGACTGACCTGGCGGACGCCTGTATCGGACCCTCAAGGCGACAACCTCACCTATTCCATCTTCTACACCAAGGAAGGTATAAACAGGTAAAGATCTTTATGTGTAAAATGGGTTGTGCTCTTGTGACTCTTCTTCACGCTGGCTTTGCTTAGAAGCACAATAATGCTGAAGTCTTTAATGCTCAAAGTCCTCCGGGCTGTGGAGCCCCAGGGGTTGTGTTCCCTTCCCTCCTGCACCCCGATGAGAGGAAGAGCATTTTTATTTGCCTTGTTGCTGCGTATATGGGTTCTTAACACCCAACTCTTGTGCATGTGTTTGACTGCAGACAGTTGCTACCTGCTTTTGACAGGCTGCTTAGAAACTGCGAGCAAGCATAGAGTGTAACACCTCTTGGGGAACACTGACATTGCTGCAAATGCCATCCACAGCGGGCACAGGAGCACCCGCCGGATAATCCATGTGCTATTGAGAGCGAGCAGCCACTTCAGGCTTTAAAACCCTGTCAATGTGCTCTGAATCTGGAGAGAACCACATCGTAGGTGTTGGCTAAAGGTTGCAGTAGGTGTCAGATAAATGTTGATTCTCTCCTAGTAGTCCCTGCAAAACAAAAATTTCATGAATAAGAAGCATTCGTGAGTTTCTGACCTGTTATCCCAATGGTTTTGTTTAATCTCTCCCTTTTTCTTACTGATGGGGTCTATCGCTCAAAATTACATTTTCAAATTGTTGTGGTAAGTTTGGAGGAGTTGGAGCTAACAATCATTTTGAGCAGTACTTAATTAATTGCAAATTAGCTTGCTTATCAGATTTATTACTCCAGAGAAAATGATCTGTCTGCTCACTGTCTAGAGCATGGGACTCCGAGTTAAGAAAGTAATTTGAAGAGAACATAAACCGGGCTGCTGCTTATGGTGAATTGCCACTCTTTCTTCATTCTCTGGCTTGACGTCTTGTCTGGGCTCGTGACGATTAATTGAGGCAATTAGTAAAATTTTCTTAGCCTCACGAATGATGTTTTTCTACTTCTTCCTTATTTTGGTAATATTCATTCTTATTGGAGATATTTTAAGTGTGACAGGAAAAAAAAAAGGTAGGATCTTGCAGCCTTTCTTGCTTCTTGCCTCTCCTCCTGTTGTAACCGCTCTTCCCAGTGGGTTTTTAGATGGTAATTTGATGGAGATGCCTTCATGCCTCTCCTCTACTGCTTCTTGCTTTCGAGGAAACAAAACGCATCCCCTTCCACTACCCACAAGACTACAGAAATCTAGAAAACATTCCTCTTGGGACAAAAGTTTGTGCAGAACAAAGGGTATCTCCTTATTTGTGGTGAATAGAGAAGGAAATTAAGGGTCAATCTGCAGAAAGGGCTGTTTCCAGTCCTTGCAGAGCAACCCTGGGGGCTTGGGCTAAGGTGCTCCCCAGGTTTACACAGCAAAGTGCTTGAGCTGGTGCTTATATGTAAGCAGGTGGTTTCATCGACTTCAATGAGATCTTTGTTTGCTTGAGTGTCCTCTTGGAGTAGGGTTCGGAGTAGGCTCTGAAAGCCTTTTCTATTAGCACATACTCGCTATTTTCTGAGCTTCACCGCTCCTTTGCTTTTTGGAAGTTTTTTTGCTATGGCTCATGAAGACAGTTGGTATCAGGCATTTCACAGCCTGGTATGAAAATCCTGTGAAATCCTGCCATTGAACCTGGATTTAGAGAATGAGAACAATACAATTTTTTTTAAAAAGTAACAAAAAAAACAGAGTTGTGTTTACCACTGTGTGTTACGTGGTACTTTTTGACCAGTTAGGTCAAAAGTGCCTTGTGGCACCGTTGGTTGGTTATTGAGGAAAGAAATAGGTGAGTGTGTCACACGTGAGTAAGCAGGGAGAAATCAGAGCATTTTGAAGTCAGGCTTGGATGCGCAGCCCTCCTTCCTTCCTTCCTTCCTCAGCGCTGTAAAACACTGCTTAAATCATCGCTTTGGGGTCCTTGAATTCTACGTGGTCATGTAGCTCTGCTGTGATTTTCAGGGCGTGTGTACCATCTCCTCATACTATTAGATTTTTGCCTGCATGTACCATTTTCATTGCATGTATTAGTGGATCCTTTTAGTCACCTCAGCGCTGTCTCTTCCTTGCTTGTATTTGAGCAGTGATCAGAATAGGTATTTGAGTTATTTACCTTTTAAATCAGGTTGGTGAAAAATGGAAAGAATATAAGACGGCACGGCTTAGCTAGATATTCTGACATCTCTAAGCCATCTTTAAAGGGCTGTAAGGAGTCATCTTCATATTGGGAATTGTCAGAGTGCTTAAATCTCTCCGCAGTGTACGAGGTGTGCGATTCCTCAGGAATCAGCTGCCTCAGCCACCGCTGATTCATGGTCCTTTTAGTTTTCCCTGTTCAGTGGAAGGAGACACACGCAGAAATGTGGTAAGGTGTTCCTTAACTTTGCCCTTTGAATGTATTTAAAGGATGGCAAGATGCCTGGAATGTGACTTTCCCACCGGTAGTCATGGAGCCCCCTTGCAGAAGGCTCTCACTCAGCCCCGTGCCTTCTCTTTATGCCACCAGCTGCCGAGGGATTCCTCCTGCCCCTGCCCCAGAGAAATTCTGTATTTCATCTTTTAAACTCAGTATCTCCTTGTAGAGAAACGCCGGCCCCTAAGTTGAATGTTACAGAAGATTTGTAAGCAGCAGCAAACAAAGAATTAAAGCAAAAATGCAAATGCTGCCAAAGTCGTAGGAAATTTATCCCTTCTGAAAGGATAAAAGCTGGTTCTGGACGTGTGTGGTGTCTGCTCAGGGGGAGCGCGGGAGAATGAGGATCTCCAGGGCTGGAGGTTGCTCTTGAACAGAGAAAGTGGAACTATCCATGGAAGAGCAGCATTTCAGAGCACGGAAATCAGCTCGCTTCTGCTTGTTTCGCTGTCTACAGAACGTCACCAGCTGGTGGCATCTCTTCGTGTTGGCCGGGTGGTGTCAGAGAGGCTTTTATTGAGGGAATTGCATGGGAATGAAGTGGGTGTCTGTCTCATGGCTTTATGGTCACACCTCAAGTCATCTGATCAGATAAAAATGACTGTCTGCCTTATAGATTGTACAGTTACGTGGTTATTTCCCCCTTGCATTAGGTATTCGGAATTAGATAAATTTCAGGAACTGAAATTCCCCTGAAAAGGGTATGAAAATTTGGGAGTGGTGGGGGAGCAAAGGGAGGTGTAATTCTGCGAAACTTCAGACCAGCACTCAGGTAGAAGAACTTGACATTTTTAGGACCTGGACAAAAATAAAAGAAATAGCAAGCACAGTGCTGGTACAGGATGGCACATCACACATGTGAGATATCAAATAATATTAAACCCACGTTTCACCGTAGGTGCTTCAAAGGCAGAAAATGGAGTTTAATTGTGTGTAATGACACTGTGGAAGCGTCTGGGAGCTCAGCGGCCGGGCTCTCCAGCTGGCATGGGCCACCCCCGCCTTCCAGCCGTGCCCCGTTTTAAACCTTAACTCTAGTTTACAAAGCTCTTTAATTGGGATTATACTGGGATGGGTTAGAATAGTCTTAATGTTCAGTAGGGTAATACAGTTACTCATATGGCCCGTCTGGTTTGGTACCTGTTATCCCAACCTAAACACGTCACAGCTCGTTAAAGGTGCTCAAAGCGCCCTAAGAAAGGGCATAAATGAGAGATTCATGTAGCACTTAATTAGATTAATCTCAACATATTTGAAGGCACAGTTCCTAGTTATTACTGAAAATTGCAATACTTTGATGTGTCTGTTTATTTTTTGATAAACGTCTTTCCATTAAAATGATTTTATTTTTTTTTTTTTTGGTAATTTTAAATAATAACCTTGGATTGCTGGCGTTTTTTTCCTAGATAAAATCAGTGAGTGCATTTACACTTGAGGCAGAAAATGCAATATATTTTGCATGTCAATGGGCGACAAATGTTATTCCACAGCTGTGAGTCAGCTGGCACTTAGGCTGGGTTTGCAAATACCATCATTGTATCTAAGACGCATCTTAAAGGAAACTATCAATTTGAAAATGCATTTTCCAGCAAACATTTTGCACTAGCTAGAACTGGAAGAGGTGGGGGGGGAAAATATTGATCTTTTTCCCTGTCTCCCCAGGTTCTTCTCTGTCACCTTCTTTCTTGCAAAAAATAGTTTATAAACGTTAGAAGAAGAAAAATCTTTTGTAAAGCATTTTTAATTCAAATATGCTATAATGATGCTCCTCATTTAACAATGGAAATTTAAAAAGATGTGGTTTATGCAGTGCCATTTTAGCTCAACTTTCATGAAGGAGAAGGTTCTAGAAAATGCATTTAACTAGATGTTTAGTTACAGGAAGGGTATTCTTTCCCTCTGTATAGGTACAGTGTAATAGTGCAGAAATCAACAGGGATTTCATAATGTTTTCAACCAAGTTATGCTAAATCAACCGTACCAGTTGAAATAAATCAAAAATAGGGCTTTTGGCATCGTATTTCCCTGGTATAAACTAAGGCATAATGGCTGGAAGGTAGGAAAGAGGCTGTGGAATAATTTTGCAGAGGCTTCTGCATTAAAAATGATTTAATAGCAGCTAATCATCAGGCTGAGAATCGTCTGCCCTCTGCTGTAGAGCTGAACAAAGTCTAGCAGACAAAAGGGAAAGAATTGTATTCAAAGCAGTCGCATTTTCCCTTTATTTTCCCAGTGGGGAAGTTTTTGATTTCTGCTTTTGTTGTACTGCTTTTATTTGGATTTTCAGGGCAGCACAGTGTGTGGGTGCCGCTGCCCAAGCGTGGCTCCGGGGAAGTTCACGGGAGAGCAGCAATGGCTTGGAAATAAAGGCTGCAGTTAGTCGATGATTAATCTTTTAATCTTCCCCTCAATCCGGAGCTTGATAAGAGCCGATGAAGTTTCCCACACGGAAAACTGCCCTTCCCAGGGGTGAAGCCCCGGTGACCGGGGGCGCGATGGAGGATCTCTGAACGCAGGGCACTAATCCTGCCTCTCGCCTCAGCACCCGGAGTGCCTTCTCCCGGCTGGGTTATGGCTTTTGGCTTGCAAAATGGTGGCCTTTTTTAGCTGGCAGACACAAACCGGGGGGGGAACCAGCAGCCTCGAGGTTGGGCTGAGAGGGAAGCGGTGCCGGGGGCTGCTCCGCTCCCTCTTTGGGGGGACAAGGGACAGGCAGACGCTGCCTTGTCTGGACTCCGCGACTTGTGTGGCAACAGCATCAGTGCCCCAGCTGTCTGCCCGGGCGTAGGCGAGCCAGAGCCCTGGGCTGTTTTTAAAAAATCTAAATATTAGGGAGGAACTAAAGTAAAGTTTGGAGGTGGAGGAATACATTAAAACAGCTGCTTTGAAAAATACACAGAAAGCAGCCCCGCGATATTAACAAAAATGCCTTAAATCTCACCAGACTCTTGTGTATGCTGCTTAAATATTTTCTCTTCTGGCTTCAGAGTAGTAGGATAAACTGTCACTGTGAATTATCGCATGCTGTTACGAGAATAACAAAGAAACTACTTAGAATTTTGTGATGTCGGGTGTAATTTATTCTTTTACTTCAGTTCATATTTTTTTTTTCAAAGAGAAGCTACAAAATGAGAAGCTGTTTGTCACCAGCAATTTTGGCATATTGTTGTTTTATTGTGTAGTCCCTGCCGTATAAATAACCACATCATTAACACATTGGATATATTCAAACGAGGTACATCTTAGTAGCAACTGTCCCTTCGTTTGCCCCTCAAAACCCCTCTTACTAACCGATGACTGTTTCTGTGCCCGACCCTTCCGTTTCCTAAAGGGAACGCGTTGAAAATACAAGTCGTCCTGGAGAGACACAGGTGATGATCCAGAACCTGATGCCAGAAACGGTTTATGTCTTCCGCGTCGTGGCGCAGAACAAGCACGGCCCCGGCGAGAGCTCCGTACCCCTGAAGGTGGCAACCCAGCCCGAGGGTGAGCCCGAAAGATTTCCAGTCCTCTTGACTTTGGGATCGATTTTGTTTGTTTGTTTGTTTTCCCCAATCCGTGACCTTTCCCCAGAATCAGTTGATACTCTCAAAAGTTGCATTTCCCAACCATAGTCTCGAAGTGATTTTCCAGGTCACTGTGTTGGTGCTTATATGATTTATTCTCACCCTTGAGAAGAACTGATCAGACGTTCCTTGTTAAATTCACTAAAGTTTCTGTTATAAAAGAATTGTCATTAACTGAAAGAAGAAAAAACCCAAAACTTTAGGAAAATGCAAGGTGTGTCATTTGTTAGGATCATTGATAGAATTGTCTGGGTTGGAAGGGACATTTAAGATCATCGAGTCCAACCATTAACCTAACTGATAAAAACCATCCCTAAACCATGTCTCTAAGCACTATGTCAGCCCATCTTTTAAATCCCTCCAGGGATGGTGCCTCAACCCCTTCCTTGAGCAGCCCATTCCAAGGCTT
>VXAK01010054.1:75870-120702 GCA_013399435.1 Arenaria interpres
TGTGGTGAGGGGCCCAAAACTGGACACAGCCCTTGAGGTAGGGCCTCACCAGTGCCCAGTACAGGGGGACGGTCACCTCCCGAGTCCTACTCCCCACACTGTTCATCATCCAGGCCAGGTTCATGACAAAAGGAATCTGACCCAGGGAGGAGGATCTCCCTTAGAAATGTGGTCCCACCTTTACACCCCCTGATGAATCCATATGAAATGCTGAAATGGGAACAAATACCCATCCTTTAACTGGAGTCAGTTAATAGAGAAGTTGATGTGAAAGGAATTGGCTACTAAATGGTTAGACTTGGCGACTAGCAGTTCCGTGCTTGTGTTCCAGTTCAGCTGCCTGGTCCAGCACCCAACATCCGGGCGTACGCCAGCTCCCCCACCTCCGTCACCGTCACCTGGGAGACGCCACTGGCTGGAAATGGAGAAATCCAAAACTACAAGCTCTACTACATGGAGAAAGGACAGGACACCGAACAGGTATGGAGCTGACTCTTCCTGCCTGGTATATAGTGCCTTAAACAGCCTTCTATCTCTCATTATGCTTTGATCTCAAATTTCTAGAAACACCTTGTGAAGTGTTCACTTTTCTGATAGTCTGAATCTTTTCTCCTAAAATACAGAAATACTTAAAAATCTAGCATGAAATGTATAAGTCTTGGAATTAAAACAATATTTTATGCGATGGCTTAGTTAGGTATTCTTCAGCATCAAGAAGCATTTGGGGATGTCCATCATGTATCACCCCTTCAGCAAATGGGGTGTCCATATCACATGAGAAAAACTCCAATAACGGCTCTATCGTCATTTACCAGTTCTGGTTCACACAGCGTTAAGGGATGTTTGCGTGGTTTTGGTAGGTCAGTCGGTTTTATTTTAGTAAAGTAGGCCAACTTCTGATTTCAGCATCATCCTTAATGTGAACTGTTCTTGCTTGTTGAGTTCTTTGATCCAGTGATGTATTTTAGTAGTGGTGAGTGTCTAATCGATTAAGTTTTCTTATGAGTCTACTGGAAGAATCCAGTATGTTCTGTACAAATATAGGTTGCCACCTGAGAATAATCACAACTTTGGGATGATTAATCTGTCATTTAATTATCCATCCGATTGCGTGTGAATATGATTCCAGGTTTAAAAAAAGCTGAGGGAAGAATATTTTTGAGAGCATTTAAAATAATTCTTGACATCCATTTTTAAATAGGGAAGTCGTACTCCTTAGGTCATAGAATCAGAGTCATGGAATGGTTTGAGTTGGAAGGAAGCGTAAAGGTCATCCAGTCCCACCCCCTGCCCTGGGCAGGGACACCTCCCACCAGACCAGGTTGCTCAAAGTCCCATCCAACCTTGAACCCCTCCAGGGATGGGGCAGCCCCAGCTTCTCTGAGCAACCTGGGCCAGGGTCTCGCCACCCTCACGTCAAAGCAAAGAATTTCTCCCTGAGATCTCATCTAAATTTCCCCTCTTTCAGTTCAAAACCCTTCCCCCTCATCCCATCACTCCCCTCCCTGATCCAGAGTCCCTCCTCATCTCTCCTGGAGCCCCTTTAGGGACTGGAAGGGGCTCTGAGGTCTCCCTGGAGCCTTCTCTTCTCCAGGCTGAACCCCCCCAACTCTCTCAGCCTGTCCTCCCAGCAGAGGGGCACCAGCCCTCCCAGCATCTCCGTGGCCTCCTCTGGCCCAGCTCCAACAGCTCCATGTCCTTCCTGTGCTGAGGCCCCAAAGCTGGACGCAGTGCTCCAGGTGGAGTCTCCACAGAGCGGAGCAGAGGGGCAGAATCCAACCCCCTCACCCTCCTGGCCACACTTCTTTTGATGCAGCTCAGGATGCGGATGGTTCCTGGGCTGCCAGTGCACATTGCTGGCTCATGTAGAGCTTCTCATCCACCAACACCTCCAAGTCCTTCTCCTCAGGGCTGCTCTCAATCCATTCTCCTCCCAACCTGTATTTGTGCCTGGCATTGCTGTGGCCCAGGTGCAGGACCACCTATTTGGCCTGGTTGAACTTCATGAGGTTCACATGGGCTCAGCTCTTGGGCCTGTTAAGGTACCTCTGGACAGCATCCCTTCCCTCCAGCATATCAACCACACCACACAGCTTGGTGTTCTTGGCAAGCTTGCTGAGAGTGCCCTTCATCCCCCTGTCCATGTCTCTGACAAAGATGTTAAAACATCATCGGTCCAAGTACTGACCCCTGAGGAACACCACACATCACTGGCTTCCCGTTGGACACTGAGCCATTGACCGCAACCCTTTGAGTGGGGCCATCCAGCCAGTTCCTGATCCACCGAGTGGTCCATCCTTCAAATCCATGTCTCTCCAATTTAGAGACAAGATAAAATGTCATTTTCTAGTTCTGCATCACACTCTTCAGAACATAATCATAATTTTCACTAATAGAGAAGTTTGCCTGTTCTCTTTTCATTTACAGACCCAGTGTCCATGCTATGACAGGGCAGACAAGTAGGGCTTTCTCCCCACGCTCACTGTTTGCACCTTCACAAGTCCTGGCCGCGCATAAACCGCGTGTTTGATCTGCAGGTGCTACAGAAAGGTGTCCTTCTGCTTGTGACTTTATTGCTGCACAGAAAGTCTAAGACCTGTATAATAGTGTCAGACCTGCTTCTGACCTTGCCTTCTACACGTTTGTTTGTCAACAGGACGTTGATGTAGGAGGACTCTCCTACACCATTAACGGGTTAAAGAAATACACAGAGTATAGTTTCCGAGTGGTGGCGTACAATAAACACGGCCCCGGAGTCTCGACCCAAGATGTGGTTGTACGGACGCTGTCGGACGGTAAGCTGCTTTATTCCAATTATTTTTTTGGCAGGAATTATGTGGTAATTTCCTTTAAGTGAATTTTTAACCAGAAAGACTTCTATGGGTTTTGTTCATTGTTGCCCTGTTTTATTAATAACGTAGTTGTTGCCCATGCCATGCCATGCACGCTGAAAGTTCCCCCGGAGGCTTTCCAAATTAGGTGAAAGAAAATTACTATACCTGATTCTGATTAGGAAACAACTGTGTCCTTCATTTCAACATCAGTAGTTTATTTCATGGGTTATTGAGTCTACAAAAGTATTAAGAGTGGACAGAAACACAATTAAATTGAAGTCAACAACTCCAGATTGTTTTTTAGCTTCTGTAATATTTTTACATATGAGCAGATTTTTGTTTTTGAAGTGTCTTTGTTTTAATTGTGGTCATAAGGGAAAATGCTGCATGTCTTTGTTTGGACCCCAGCGCTGTTAAATCAGTTGCATATAATAAAGCAGGCAGTGGTAACAGTAGTTTCTGTAAGGCAAATAAAGAGGTAATGTGAGCAAATATAGACACAGGAACAGTTGTAGAATGATCACAGGTAATGTTAACCTTTATTTTTTATAGATAAGTTAATTTATGTGTAAGAACAGTCAGAGTCTGGCCTGGAATCCTGTCTCCAGGAGTGACCAGAAGCAGAACAGACGAGCAGAGAGTGTTGTCCCAGATTCTTTCCATGTCCAAAAGTTTGTTTCTCCGGGACTTCCTCACTCTGCAGTGGTTTCTGTGTATTTACTAATTCAGTTTCTCTTCCATGAAACCCTGTCAGCATCCTCTTTAACCCATGGCAGCTTTTAGCATCCACAACATCAAATGGGCAAGGATTCTACAAATAAATTTCCTGTAAAAAATCACCCCATTTTGTCTGGTTTGAACCTGCTGTGTGTTAGTGTCATCTGTTGCCTGTGGCTGTACTGCCTGAAAGAGGGAATAATCAGTGTCCCACCAGCCCTCTCTCTCCCCCTCCTCACTTTACAGACTTTGCTGTGTTCTCCCTCATCCATCTCTTTCCCAGGTCCTGAAGCCTCAGAAGGGATTCATCTTTTCCTTTGTGGAAGCTGTTTTGACTTTTACTGCCCTTTTCCCAACTTTTCTTGGGCTTCCTTTCTCCTTCCTTTCTTCCAAAATTGGAGGTAGAGGGGACTAAAATTGTATCAAAGATGCAAGTGTGTAAATACTAGCATTTGATTAACTTTTTGGTTCATTCCGAGCACTAAGGTGACATTTTTGGCGTAGGCTGATCTTGGTGGACTTGCTCTGCTTAGAGCCGTCGTTTCGCATATAGAGGCAGGTTGGTTTTTTCCACCTTAAAGTGTGTAACTTTAGCCACTGTGAATTTCATCTGTCCCTTTACATCCAGGCACAAAATGTCCTGGAGTCTTTCTGCAGTTCTTTACCATCGGATCTCATCCGTCCTGACGTGTCACCTCGCTGCTCAGCCTCCTTTCATCACGTAGGAATGTGTTGAGCCGAAGGGGTCTCAGCACAAACCACGGTGCAGCCCCACAGGTCCCCTCCCACCACCCACGTTCCTTCCTTCTCTTGCCTTTCTTTTAACCAGTTGTTTGCTCAGGCAAGGGCTTCTCTCCTACCCCTCCTGGCTTTGTTTCTGAAGAGCTCTCCACCAGGTTTGCGATGAGAGATTTCCCTTTGAAAAGTGACACACACGCATTGTCACTCCGTGTCGCTAGGGATTTCACGCTCTATTGTAGCTGCAGCTTATTTGCCTGATACAGGTTCCTGACTTACTACTTACTGATGTTTCTCAAATGCAACCCTTTTACAAATCCTGGCATCGATTTCCCATCTCCCGGTGTGGAGGTGACTTGTGAGAGGTTACAGCAGCCGTTTCAGTCCCAAGCTCCTTGAGAAATCCTGGATGAAATCCCGATCCCAGCATCAAAGCCTGGCGACGCGCTGCTGGTCCTTCTCTCTGACTCTTCCAGAACCCTCTCTATTGACATTTCGGTTTTACAGATACTGTAAGTCCCTCGTACAGGGTGTCATGGAAACCTCTCCTCTTCCTTTCACCCAGTACCAATGCAAAGAGGGTAGTTGTGTGGCTTAATTTTTTTTCTTTGTCTGTCAAACCTGGAGCATTTGCTAACTCTACAATTTCTCTAAAGGGCTTCCAGCTCTTCATCTGTTTGAAGAAGAATTTCTTATTGTAATGTCATTTTCGAGTTTTCTTGAAGTTCTTTCTGGCCCAACCTAGGTTTTAACATTTAACCTGTGGATATTTATTTTCTACAGCTTTCTGAAGGATGGCATCTTGCTTCTAACAGTCTTTTAGCCCTGCTGCTTAACCGTGACGCTCTCCCCTCCAATCTCTCAAACCTTTCTGGATGAGCAATGCATGTTTTCTTCTTGCCTTCTCTTACTGTGGTTTCTGTAAGCAATCTCCACGTTCCCTGCAGGGATTGCTCTCTAAGCTGCCTTTAGCTTCTATTTAACAAGCTGCTTTGGTTTGATGGAGGTTTTTGCTCCTAATCTAAGTATGTTACGGTGGTTTGTTGCAGGATAGCCCTTCAGGTATTAGAGGTCGAACCAAGGATTGCTTCTCTTCTCCTGTCTTCCTGATCTGTAGGAAGCAGTCGTGTATCTCAACTAGACAGTAATCTCTGCCTCACACCCCGATCGAGGACGTTTCTTTTACCGACTTGTCCTCGTGGTCTCTCTGGACCATCACCACCTCCAGCCTTGGTGGTCGCTCTACAACAGACCAAACCAGGCTCTGCCTTTCCTTGCGAAGCGTGGGCTCTCGAAATCCATTTGATCTGCTGCCCTGGCTAAGTTCATAGTCTGATCTGAGTCTAAGCTTCCTTTGACATAAAATGAACTGTGCACATGGTGAGATATGTGTGTATGAATATATTTACATACGTGTATCCTCCTCTGTGTCCTACTGATCATCTTTATCTCACCAAGTCTGCAGTATATGCAATAATTGTTAATCACTCCTTCTGAAGCCCATGACTTATTTTTAGGTTATTCTGAAAGTAGGCACCAACCGTGTAAAACAACCAAAGAGCAGAAAACCCCTTAACTTTATTTTATTTCCGTCTCTTAATTTGTTAAGATAACTTCTCTTAAATGTTCTTGCTTTTTGAAGGACGTAGGACTTAACCCCTTGATCTGGTGATTTCAGACTCGGTTCCGTTGGCAAGAGAGAAGGAAAACCAGATCCTCATTGTCTCCGTTTCTGTTGTTGGCTTGGGGGAGAGGGGTATTTATTTAACCACACCCCAATGTACCTTTCACTTATCTCAGGCCACTTTCACTTTATGCACTCAGGAGTGTTTTCGTCGGTATTGTCGTGGCTGGTGTGAGTTATTTGGAAAATGCGTTATTCAGGCCGGAACAATCTTGAGACCTCTTGTGCCACTTGTCCTCATGCTTTGCTGGAGCCTCACCTTCCTGCAGGGAACCCTTATCTCTGCCTTTGAGCCAACGTTTGTGGGGATGAAGTGCCATGATGAGGGTTTCCTCGGTCTCAGGTTCTCTCTTACGTGGCTGGTTTGTCTAATGGAGCTTCACTGTCAGGACCAGCACGTTGCTACGGCTGGTAAAGAGCTAACAATGAGTGGAAGTTTAAAAGCAGGACGTGTCTTTGCGATGCACTTCACCTCTTCAGTAACACAGGGTTGATTTGAGTTGACCATTGAGTTTTTCCTGTTACAGAAAGTCATGGTAACAAAAACCACGGCTAGAATTTTAAATGTGGGTTCCCAGGATCCAGTATGTAAATGAAAGACTTGATTTTGAAAAGTACTGAATGTGATCTCTTTTCTAAGAGCTTATGGGAAGTACCTTTAAATAAAAGACTTTTTTTATTTAGATACCTGTGATAAGTAAAGACCTGAGTAAAAAGTGAGTTCGTTTCTTTGTGATGAAGATCTGCAAACCTCCTAAGCCAGTCACTGTATGTCATAAAGTCCCTCTGGTAGGATTTTGAGTTTCTTTATATCGTGTCTTAAACCAGAAAGGTGTGTACTTTCATCATGAATGACAGCAGAGAGCCGTTGGGTAAGGAAATACAGTGTTTGATATAGTACATGGATATTTCAGAGTTCTAATTCCATTAATGTTTCTAGTCCCCAGTGCTCCACCACAGAATCTAACGCTGGAAGTACGGAATTCCAAGGTAAGACATGGAGAATTTCCTGTTGGGAGTGGGGAAATAAAATGTCGGTGGGTCTTAGATCGACCAAATTTTAGAGCCGCTTTGGGTCTTTTTTCGACCGTGCTGCTTTTCAGCTGTTTGTGCATGAGCTGCCCAGCAGGAGAATATCTGAACGTGGGGCTTGAAGCGTGAGAAACTCCCATCCAGCCGTGGGTTGTACATCATGGGATGCAGTGAGGACAGTGACAATGTCCCAAAGCGTGGAGGCTAATGATGAACAAAGTTTAATCAGGCTCAGAAGCCTGAAGCACCAGCGCTTGAATGTGTTTGTGTTGAATGTGTTGTTTGCAGTGTGTGTGCGTACACATGCACGGTTATAGTGTCCTGGGCACTTCAAAGGAGGAAATTATATGCTTCATCACTAAAGTCATAATGACTATGATTGGAGATTTTTTAAAAAGCTTTTTCTAAATACTCTTTTCAAAATACCTTCTTCTACTGCCTGTACGATTAAAAATCACTAACTTCTTGCCCATGAACCACTGTTCAGATAACTTGTACCCTTTAGAGAAAATCCCGGTCCTTAAAAATAGATCCTCAAGTCAAATGTGTCTTCAGATAACCTGAAGAAAATGAACGGGAAACCCGAGGGGCCATTTCTGAAATTGGAATCAGAAGGTCTAATAGGATTGAAGTGCTTTGAGGTGAACTTCTCAAGGCACAAGCATGACCTCGGCCGCTGCTGAATCTTAGGTGCTTTACTTTTTACAGAGAGCCTATGGTTTATCACATGAAAATGCAGTATTTTCTGTCTGCGTGTTTTCCTGTTGTGTGTTTGATGAAGTATTGGCACTTTGGGGTTTGACTCCCCGGGGTCGATGACTTTGACCTTCTCCCTTCTGCAGAGCATCATGCTGCACTGGCAGCCGCCTCCCGCGGGGACACACAGTGGGCAAATCACCGGCTACAAAATCCGCTACCGTAAAGCGTCCCGCAAGAGTGACGTGACGGAGAGCATCGGTGGGACCCAGCTCTTCCAGCTCATTGAAGGTGTGTTCTTATTTGCAAGTGTTTGTTGTCAGAGAGGGGTTTTTTAGGTGCTTTCAATGGGCTGAGGCTGAGAGGACATGTTTGTGCAGGGTTCTTGCCTTGGAAGAAAAAACGAAAACACTTAAAATGAGTGTTTGTAGGCGATGGGGTAGTGTGGGCTGGCTACTGGTAACCGAAGTCTCGTGGCCTGTTTTCTAGCCTTCATTTAGCCATTGATTTGCTGAACGGACTGGATGAGTCCTCCTAAAACCGTTACAAAAGGTGCAGGGGTTCCATAGAGAGGATGCAGGACAAGAGGAAATGGGCACAAACTTGAAGGTAGGAAGTTCCACCTAAACATCAGGAGGAACTTCTTTACTTTGAGGATGGCAGAGCCCTGGAAGAGGCTGCCCAGGGAGGTGGTGGAGTCTCCTTCTCTGGAGACATTCAAACCCCACCTGGACACGTTCCTGTGGGACCTACTCTGGGTGGACCTGCTCTGGCAAGGGGTTGGACTAGATGATCTCCAGAGGGCCCTTCCAACCCCATAGCGTTCTGTGATGGACAGGCAGGATGAGCACGGGACCAAATGCCAGAAATAAAAGTCTGGAGACAGATGCTATGGAGACGCCATGGGGCGGGGGCTTGGCAGAGTCCTCTCCTGGCCACAGTGTGATGGAGGAGTCCGTGCTCCGGCTCACAGCGCTCACCCACAAGCCCAGCTCAGATCCCACGTATGAGCTTTCCACCTCAGGCATCTCTGCAGAGCATCCTGCCCAGTTTCACTGACATCAACCTTTTTCCTGGCATGAATGTAATATATCTTCTCTTTACTTTATCCACTTAAAATCCATCCTAGTCCATTACTTAGTATAAATTTTATATTGTTACCAGAACTAGAATTTTGTATAGCAGAAGTAAACAGTACAGGAGAACAGGAGCAAGACTACGGATCATTCATTTTTTAAATCTCTGTAAATGAACGCTTGGTCAAAAGAGAAGAAATTGTCCCTCTCTAGGAAATGAATATACACTTCTTTAACGCGATGTTTTGATTTGTTCTCAGGAGCTCCAGCTGTGACTCCGTAAGTTTCAGTTTCTCAGAGCAGGAGTGGATGTGTGCTTGTAACTAGAGTATATTTTTGCCAGCAACAAAGCCTGTTTAAGAAGTGCCATATACCAAATTTTGAGAGTGTCTTCATACTGCTTTGGTTATTGATTATACGCTCTTATGTACTGTTTGCTCATTTTGGTCACCCGTAGTCTATACTGCACACCTGGGTTTAGTTATGGATGTGGGTGGTTCTGTACTTAAAAACCAGTTAAGGGTCAGAAATTAAAGCTGGCTGCAAACAGAGCGTCACAGTGTCTGCCAGTGGCCCAGGGGGACAGTCTGGGGGGTGTCACAGCCCTGGGTGTCCCTGGTCACAGTGTAGCTGTCACACCACGCTCCAGTGGACACGGTGGGTGAGAGGCAATTTGCGCTCAGCTTATACCTGTATTTTAACGAGGAACTGTGATTCCCATGCTCAGGGTTGGAATTCCGGGTGTTGATGGAATTCTGGTGTTGATGTCCCGGGTGCTCTTTGTCCCTTAGGTCTCGAACGAGGGACAGAGTACAGCTTCCGAGTGGCTGCGCTGACCGTTAACGGGACTGGACCAGCTACCGACTGGGTATCGGCGGAAACATTCGAGAGCGATCTCGACGGTAAGACCAGAAGCGTCACCGTCTTTGTGACATCCCAAACGCTAGAATTCGTGGACACTGCACAGTAATGTTTGATTGCCTTTTTAGAAGGCGAACCTGATTTTGTTCAATTGGTTTTACTGACTTCTAATTATACAATGTGCTCTGTTTATGATTAATTTTTATTTTAACATAAAATTCTTGCCAAGACAATTAAATAGCTTGGTATTAGACCCTGCTTCTACGCTGTCTAGTGCTGTACGTTGGCACTATGTTTTTTCTGCTAAGAAACACCCAATTATGAATTACAATGTCAGCGTTTCAATATTTAAATAATAATAATGCATTATAAGATTAATATAATGGTAATAGTGGCTCGATTTTCATATTGTAATTAAATTCATCTTGTTAATTATGCAGGCGTTTACATGCTATGAAACAGAGGTAGGAGGGCTGTTTTCCTTGAGGGCAGTAAGATAGTGATTGTGCATTAATGTACCACCGACGTTACACTGACGTGTACCTCGAAGAGCGCAGAGCGGCGATGTGGTATTTTGATACTGGGGGACACTTTGCGCCCCCAAACTGGATGTACCCCTGTTGATGGTGTGCACAGTATCGGTGTCTGCAGACTCAGACCTGTAAACTTTGTCAAATGTGAGAGAGATGCCTCAGCAGGAGGAGAGGAGCGGTGGAAAGCATCGGTGTGGCCCAGAGACCTTTGCATGGATGGCTGTCTCTCACCGGTACCATCCTTGGTTACGGTATCTTCCCTGGGCTTGCTTTTATTTAATTATTTTGGGCCTAGACTCCTTCTAAAGAAAACATTTGTCCCCCAATAATTGCTATTTTGCCGCTTCAAAAGAAAAGGGAGATTGATTCTATTTCCAGTAGTGGCAGACTAGTATGGATCACCTTTACCACGACACCATTCCTCTGTGGTGTACACGGTGTTAGCAGCTTGTTTTTCCAATGTAGAGGTTAACGATACAAGTAGAAAATGTCCTGTGAAAAATGTTGACCTTTGATAGTTGGTCCAGATGTTTGGTATTTACTACACTAGAATAATTTGCAAGAGGGAACCTGATTCTTGCAGAATTCAAATGAGCAAATTCGTGAGCATCTCCCAGAATCTGATGAAGAGCAAATAAAATGGAAGAAAAGTGTCATTTTTAAAGGCTGGCTGGGGCGAATCCCTGTGGAACTGCCTCCCTGGAACTGGTGATTCTGGGTAGACTGTTCCTATTTCCGAAAAGCCTTTAATTAGTGCTGTTGCACACAAATTACCTTCCGCTTTGTGCAGGCCCGACTCCCTCTTGGCTTTGTTAAAGGAGCTGGAGGGTCGTTCTAGCTTAATGCCACGGGATCCAGTAATGGCTTTCACATCTGCGGGGCTGGAGATTCTGTTATACTGGCAGCTGGAGGGAGGATAATAAAAGATCTCCAGTATTTGCTCTGGACTGTTGGAAAATTGCTTCAGCATCAGCTGATGCAGCCCTTGAGAGCCCGGGCTTCGGTCGGTGTGTTATGCAGAGTTGATGCTCAACTTAATACTTGTTACTGCTTATTCTCCTTGGCTTAATCAAGAACAGCACAAACCCCAATGTTAACAGCGGAGCTCAGGTTCGTAGGCATTTGAGATGACTTTTTGGAGTTGAAATGACTTCCATCCGTGTGTCTGTCTTCCTCTAACGGGGTATGACACAACTGGGCAGCTTTGAGAACCCCCTCGTTCCCCCAGCTGAAGCAGGGCTCTGGAAACAGGCAGCACTTCCACCAGGCAATGAAAACGTGCTCTGCCGCCGAAGGAGAGTGAACAATGCTTTGCCAAGAGCATCAGGATTAAATTTAAATCGGGCAGAAGGAGGGAGAAGAAAAGAACCCTTTTCCTTCTGTGTTGATTTTATAATTTTAGTGTGTTTCCAATTGGAATGTTGCAGTCCTTGCAGGAAATCTTAACTTTCTTTATGTATGTGCTCTACAGTGAATAAAGTAACAACGATTCATGGGTAAGACAACGTACCATGGTATCCACAGAATTCTGTATATGTGTGTGAGATGCTGGTGTAAGTGTGTACTGGAAAGAAGCTGTATATTTCTTGCTTTTCTTTGTTTGGATAATTTTAATACCATGCAAAGGCATTTACAGCTAATCTTTAATTTCTCAGGTTCCATATACATATAAGGCATAATTCCTTTTTATTTCATGGCTCCTTTTTGAGTTTAAATAGAAAATAATTGACTTCATAGTGTCATCAATGTAAACGGGAGGCAGGCTGTTACCTGTATTTGTGTAAAAGAATTTGTGTGATTTTGCAGAGTCGGTGCAAGTCCCGCCGGGAGCACGTATGCAAGAGGTGTCAAACAATTGTACAGAGTTTATCCCCAATGCACTAATTCCAGTGCAGTTAAAAATGTCACCTCTTATACTGCAATTCTGTAGCTTTTCTGTATTTATTTGTTGTGAACTTTAATTGATCAGCTGTGTCAGCTGGAGCCCGGGAACTCCCCGGGCTGGCAGGGCAATGGCATAGTATGATCCAAATAATCCTGTTGTGATGCTTTATTAAATGTTTTTAGATAAATGCAGCATGTTTCATTAAAACTAAATCCCTGCAGGAAGCAGAACTCCCTGAACTGATTTTATTTTAGAGTGGGGAACTTGGCTTACTATTGCGCAGAATTATTTAAAATCTGTCACCACTGGGCAGGCTCCAGTAGCCTGACAGAGTTAAAACAAAGGTGTGGACAACAGTAGGTGGAGTTGTGCTGTTAGATTGCTGTCATCACCATTGGGGAAAAATCCTTTCAGTAAAAATATTTGAGGATTACAGTGAGATTCTGCAGAGTCCTCCTCTTTTTAAGGATCGATGATCCATCTCCGTTGGGCTGTGCCTGGATTTGTGTTGCTTGCAGGGTTTGAGTGCTCCTTACGGACTCTGAGTATTTTCTGACCTCGTGGTGTGGTTGTGTAGCCTCTGTACAGTCTGTGAGTTCTGTAGAAGAGACTGGAGGATTTAAAGAGCAACAAGTGTAGGACAAATCACAACAAACCTTTGCAGCTCATGGCGGTACCCGCTTCACTGACAGTCCTTAGAGCTTTGGAATATTCTATTGAATTGTACAACGAGCTGAGGAACTTTTCTTTCATCATCAGTGCATTTTCAATGTAATTATTTTAATGCCCACAAGTAAGTAATATGATGGAACTAAAAATAGATTGCTTTGTGGAGGGGATGGACGTGATAAATTTAATGCATGTTTTGAAGAATTACAAATTGGAAAGAACAGGCACAAACATCAAAAAAGTCTGCCTTGAAGCAGATCTGATACTTCTCTTCAGTACGATTGTCCTTTCTTTTAAAGAGAGTATCTATTAAAATATATTAGTATATGAAACTATGCTAATTTTCTTCTGCTTGTTAGAGTTCTTTGCTCTCTCGTGTGCAGTAAAGCGCTCTCCTTTGGAGCTACCGCTTTCAGAACAGAGGCAGAGTGGAAGTGCTACATTGACCTGTATGTAATTACCCTTTATTCAGGAGAAGTCCTTTAAATCCATCATTTGTCTTCAACAGAAACTCGTGTTCCCGAAGTTCCGAGTTCCTTACACGTCCGTCCGCTGGTCACCAGCATCGTGGTAAGCTGGACCCCACCTGAGAACCAGAACATCGTGGTGAGGGGCTACGCCATCGGGTACGGCATTGGCAGCCCCCACGCCCAGACCATCAAGGTGGACTATAAACAGAGATACTACACCATCGAAAACTTAGGTAAGGAAAGTGGATTCTACCTCTCACTCCAGTTGCTCTTTTCTATTTATGGTATTATAAACAAATTAAAGTACAAGCATGTTTTTTACGAGAAGCTTTTTTCTTATCCTAATATTATACCTGAGGCCAAACTGTTGATAAATTTCAAATAAACTCCATTTTCTGCTGATAGAGAAAGAGGCAGAGGAAGAAAAAAAATCCCCAAGCCCAGAATCTTAAATTCACCAGGTTTGAAGGATAGTGCGTTTTGATTTGATGCTTTGCCTTTAATAGTTATTACAAAACCAGTCGTGCTGAGCAGCCTTCCCTCATTCTCCTCCTGCTGCTGCAGAACAGGCGGCTTCAGGCAAAAAAGAAACGAAAACGTCACCAAGATGCAGTGGCATCTACTTTAAAAACACATGTAGATTCGCCCCTCCGCAGTATTCTCTGCGGTGGGTAAAATATCCTGAAACCAAAATGAATATTAGTATTGCAAACTGTTGAGAAGTTCTATAAAAATTGGAGTTTTGGATAATATTACAGTAGAGCAACTTCAAGTGTTCATTTTAAAATGTTTTTCCTCGTTTTGCCTCTACTTAAGGCAGATGCGCTGGGACTGTATCCTTGTGCTGCATGAGAACTATTGACCTAACAGAAGGTCTGCGTGGAGACATTCTAAATTCAAATTTAGTCTAGTTATTTCATGCATTTCAGTTAAAAAATAAAATACTGGATGAAGACGATACGGAGAAGTAGGAAATAGGATTCACTAACAGTTTGCATTAAAGATATGTTCATTTTTTTTCCCCCTTTAGACCCCAGCTCCCACTATGTCATAACTCTGAAGGCGTTTAACAACGTCGGGGAGGGGATCCCCCTGTACGAGAGCGCCGTGACTCGCCCTCACTCAGGTAAAGGCGAGGGGTGGCTCTCGCCTCCCGCGCGGCCGGGAATTCCCGACGCCTCTGCGGGTGGGTGCTCCGGGGTGCCCGAGCCCCGCGTTTCGGTGCCATCCAGTACACTCCCTGCTGTGACTGATCGGCCTCACTGATTAGCGGTTGCCTCGCCTGTTCCTTATTAAACCACCTACATGAGGTTGCATTTTGAAATCACAAAATTTACCTCTCAACTAGTTACAGGTGGTTTTATTCAAAAAGTCACCGTTAAGTTAGCACGAAGCGTGTGGGTGCACTTCTAAAGGCATTGCCCTTAGTTTGCACAAGTATAGATGTTTTTTAGTCTTTTACACTCAGATTTTGAATATAATGCCTGCGTTTTCTTCGTCTAAGTATCCATCTACTGGTACTTACACTAAACAAGTATTTGTTTCTTTTTTTCGTCTTGTAATACATTAATTAAATATTTTATATAATAAAATATATAAAATTATCAATCATTTTATTCATTTATACAATCTGTTAATGAAAGCAGAGAGATTTGTTTGCAAGTGAGCTATTGCTATGCTGGGGCTTGCTCTGCCCCCTACGAAACTGTTGACGTTAGTTATTTTGGGTAGGTGCTACCACTTCTATTTGGTTTAGGCTTCTGAAGAGCAGGAATTCTTATAGATTTTATAGAGGACATTGGAATTAGTTTCTTCAGTTATTGCAAGTCTGTGTGATACTTGGAACTTGGTTGCCATTAATACTCTTTAAACGCTGGTGGCAGTTCCCTGTGATTTTTACGAAGAGGCACTTACCCGTGTAGAAAGCAACCAGCCCTTCCTCCTCCTCCTCCTGTTCTGGAACAGGAATCAGTGGATGTTCTGAGGCAAATAAAGGCCAAGTTAAAATCACTGTATGTTTGGGGTTCTTAGGCCATGGTTTAATGCACTGCACATTAATACGATTCGGTATATATATATATATATATATATTAGCATATATATGTTGTCTTACTGCCTTAAGAAGGGCACACAATGCAAGAGAATGTTATTGGCCAGCCTTATGTCACCTATTAACTCTGGCTTTTCTCTCTTTTTCTCCATTTCTCACCTTTCATTTCATTGTACTACCCTGCATTTCCCCTTTTTTGTTTTTGTTTACATTAAAATGCCACCTTCTCCCTTTTTAATTACAATACGCTACTTTTTACCCATCAATTCCCTAGACACTTCCGAGGTTGATTTGTTTGTTATTAATGCTCCATACACTCCAGTGCCAGATCCGTCCCCCATGATGCCACCGGTGGGAGTTCAGGCTTCCATCCTGAGCCACGACACCATACGGATCACTTGGGCAGACAACTCTCTGCCGAAGAACCAGAAGATCACGGACGCTCGCTACTACACCGTCCGCTGGAAAACCAATATTCCTGCAAATACCAAGTACAAGGTATCGGTGTCCCCACACCACTGACACAGCAGGAAGAGCTGGCTCGGGGAGGCGGGCGGACACTTCCAGAACTAGGTTCCGCTGCGGAGCCATGGTCACGGTGACAGTTTTATCCTTTCTGCTTCACCCCAACGGGGTGGCTCTGTACGGCAGAGGGGGGGCACCTTTAGGGGAGCCCATAGCCCATGAATAAGGTGTGTGTCACCAACGGCCCCTCTCCAGTTGGCAGAACAGTCTGCGCTGGGGGGTGAGTCACGCAGGGAAAAAACTCACCCCAGTGGTTTTAACTTTCCTCCCTCTTCTGTTCATCGGGAGTTGATAATGAACCTTTCCTCTGGGAGCTGAATGGGTACAAAATACATAACAATATGATATCCCTTTCTTGACTCCGTTCGGGGTTCGCTTTATTGGTTTGGAATTTTTGTCGGTTGGTTGGATTTTTTTAATTTTCAGAGTTTTCTGGAGGCCTCAAAACTGCTGACTGCAAATTCCACGTTGAAACGAGACTCAAAGGAAATGGTTGTTAAAATACCCAGCTAGTGGAGCTCCCTTTATGCTCTCGCAGAGAAATCTTTTTACAAACCAGATTATTATTTTTTTTATTGAAATGAAAAGTTGTATATATGTGTGTCCTTCCTCTAAAGGCGAGTTATTTATGAACCCGCATTCCTGAGTCGTGTGCAGAGGATGTCTCGGGAGTGATTTATAGAATGCTGCACTTCCATTAGTTAAATGCTTAAAAACACCCACCCTCGGTGGTAAATGAAATACTCCCACCGTTCTCGGTGCCAGTGGCCAGTGGTCAAGAAGTTTTATTGTGGAGCAAAAATAATACATAATGATGGAATATAGTTCAAAATTACTCATTGTAAAAAGCATTTGCCTGGAGGGACCTAAGTTGGAGAACGTTTGCTCTAATCATTTTTAACCCGTGACGTTTGGAGAACTCCCGTCCTGCTTTTCTTTCTGTGTTTCAATCGTGAATTCTGTCCTGCTGTGTGGGGTTTTAAGAAAGAAGTGCTGATTTTAAGAAAGGCAAAGCCTCTTTTCAGCGGTGCTGGTGGAGAAGCTGCCGTATTTCAGTCGGGTCTTTGGTAACTTCATTGACTAAGAGGTAGTATATTATTTCTCAGGGCCGTCTCTAGCAGCCTTGTTATTTAGTGTGTGTTTTGAGGCTGTTCACCCAGTCGCATCGGAGCTGTGCGGTGACGCTGCCTGCACGCACAAATCCTGTCTTCGTGTCAGTCCTGGTGTCCAGAGCTACCTCTGTTCAGCACGGAGTCGTGTCATCCATCCCCCTCCTCAGTACCTTGGATGTTGATACAGTTTGTTCGTATTTTCTACGTTTGCTTCCCCCCTTCTAAGCTGACGTTCGCAGACTATGATTAAAGAAGAAGCTTTGTGCTTCGGATACAAGTTATGAGGTTCCACCTTAAGGAGCATTATTTTCTTAAATTTCTCCAGGAGCTGTGTCGATGCAGAGCATATAAACACAGGACCAGATGCGATACAGCTCCCAAAGCTCAAATGCTGGGCTGTGTCCTGAACCGTGCAGTGTCGCTAATGTGGTTCAGAGAGCCTGTTTCAAAGCACCTTTGTTGGTGGAGCAGAGTTGTCCTACAGGCAGGGTACCTGTGATTTATCGGCGTGCTCTCGAGCGTACGGTGAAATATTAAATCTTAACTTAGATCTTTTAGGACCCTATGAAAGGAAAATAAATTTTACAGGGTAATATTTATGAAGTTTATTTCTAGTTAGGTGGGCAGGGTTCAGTACCATGGGATATGTTGTGATCTTGAAAACAGTAAGTGGTGTTAAAAAAAAAGAAGAAAGCAGAGATGTCTGGGATGCCGGTTCAGCCTTTCATGTGTCATTTACATTCACTGTGATGTGCAGTGAAACTAAAAGATACCCAGTTTCAAAGGAATAGATGAAAAATACAACTTTAACCTGTAAAGAGGACTCCAGCTGCCATGTGTGACTGCAGCCAGGAGCTAAAAAATACTATAAACAGAGTTGAATGCTTAAATGATGTTAGGAATTTCCCCAGGTATTGTGGAGAGGAAGAAATGGTGTGCTTTTCGGGGGGAAGCCAGCCCGTAACGCGGGGTGCTGGGAAAAGCCTTCTACTTTGGAGGTGGCCAGGCCCAGAGGTCTCTGCAGCTTCTACCGAAGCACCAGCGATTCCCTGATGGCCCTGAGCTGGGAGCAAGGGGTGCCTGGTCCCGGGAGAGCTGGGGGGAAGCTCTTCTGAACGCAGGGCTCCGGGTGTAAGAGCTGGCCCTGCTCTATGCTTAAAGGTTAGAACCACTCGGTCCCAGTCACCTTCACTTGGAAACTAAACCCCAAATCTCAGTGTGGTTTGGCTCACGCTTTTCTGAACTTTCACCTGGTGTCACAAAGAAGCTGTCAGCGGTAGTTGAGAAATAAGGGGCTTCTTTGCAGAATTTGGACTGTATTACTCATAGAGTCTTCAAGGAACGTGCATTTATAGATGGCCTTTTCCTTGAAAATTAATTAGCTGAAGACAGTTGTTTTCTGAAGGCACCGGTTATTAGTACAGTCGTTGTGTGGCCCTGTCGAATATAGAATCGACTGACTCTAATTCTGTATGTACATCACTGTGAATATACATATATGTAGACACATCTTTTTGTTTTGTCACGGGCCTCAAGTACATATTGTTCACGTTCAAGTCATGTATAACAAATCCCAGATATTTTAACCAAAAGGCTGAAAATTCTAGCTAAATGGCCGAGTTACAAATTCCACTGTGAGCTCTGGGTGGTTTCAGCGCGTGATCCTAGGCAGCCATTTTTTCTGCAAAAAATCTACCTATCCGTAAAGCTTCATTATCTTCAAGTCTCAGCACCTGTACCTTCAGATGGTATTTTTAAATTCTTTTTTTTTAAATGCGTTAGAAATGTACTGAGAATCGTAAGAGGAGTTTGGAAGGCAGACTCAGCTCTCTGGAAGGCTGTTATTGTTAGCTCTGCTTCCTTGTTTTCCCCAGCCACGTCAGTTAATGAAATGCTGTAAATTAACCCCCCCAAGCAGACAGAGATTAGTCTGCTGCATAACAAGTGTGCCCTGGACCTTGCATTGCCTTTTTTTTTTTTTGTTTTGTTTTTTAATTTCTAATTGACTGCTATTAAATGCCCTTGCTGATTGCAGAAAGAATTTCTAGTTTAGGAAAAAACAACTGCGCATTAGTACTTGAGGGATGAATTTGCATGACGGAGCGAAAGCGTTAGGGAATTAATGACCGTGGTTATGAAAATGTAGCGATGCTAAAATGATTTAAACACTCACCTGAGAGAAGGGGGTTGGAGAGCTGGGGACTGATGGTTCTCGGTCCAGAAGTTACTGACTCTCTCGTTTTTTCTTTCAGACTGCGAACACGACCACTCTGAGCTATTTAGTGACCGGGTTAAAACCCAACACCTTGTACGAGTTCTCCGTGATGGTGACTAAAGGTCGGAGGTCGAGTACCTGGAGCATGACAGCACACGGGACAACTTTTGAATTAGGTACTTCTTCCCGTCCTCCCGGGAGGGCCGACGGTCCTGAGGGGATGAATCAAGTCGAGTCCGCCAGAATCCTGGAGGAGGGAAAGCATGTATTTAAAATGATTATGCTGATGAATACTTGCTGGGGGCTTGTTTTCTTTATACAGTCAGAAATTCTGATTAAAAAAAGCCAACAACACACTTCAGAATTCAAAGGGATGATTGCATGCAAAAGAATTTACATCAAATTACGGAGAAGTAATGAATAATGTACCGCAGTTCATGGGCAGGAGAGAATAAAGAAACGTACGTTTGAAACATCTCACAAATGGCACGTTAACAGCAAATACAAAGAAAATGCAGTAGCAAATAATAATTAAAATTTGCTATAATTATGACGATAATTATTACAGAGTGAGGAGGTGCATGAGGCAAATGATTAAAAGAACCAAACCCAGTAGAAATTAGGACGTCCAAATCAGAGCTGCGGTCTTGCAGGATTTTCAGGAGATTGAGGAAATTCAGCAGGAATTGCCATTCCTGTGCTGGGAAATGATGCTCTCCCAAAGTGCGGGACAGAAAAGGGTTCGGAGCTACCGCGAGAAACTTGGGTCCACCCAGTAACTGCGAGGGCCAGGGCCGGTCCCTCATGAGCTCTTTTTATCCGGCAGCGTTAAATGATCTTTGTGCAATTAAATTGAGTGCTTATTGTGCTGAGGTTTCTGTCCGTTTGAACTGTAAGGTCAAAAAAGAGCTTACCCAAATTGCCCCGTAGTTCTCGTGGTGAATGAAAATACAGCAAAAAAAAAAAATCAAGCATGCAAAGAATTGGTGAGTTCATCCAAATATTCTATAACTAGGCATGAGAAAAAGCAAAACCAGGGTAAAATCAGAAAGCTCTAATATACTCTGCAGTCCCGTAAACCCTTCAAGAGCTTCAGTTGCTTTCATTTTGGGTGGGAATCCCGTGATGTGGAGTCCGCTGCCCTTCCAGCAGCGCAGGGCTGGACTGAGGCTCCTTTCCCATCCCCATTACGGTGCCTGTCCCGTGGTAAAACTCTTTATTTGCTATTTTTGCTGACCAGGCGTACGATTCTCATCCCTAAGGCTATGCTAAGAGGAGAGATTGCGAAGGTGCACAAATAAAGTTCTTAAAAGGGAATTTGAAGCTCTGAAAGTACAGGAGCGAGGGCGAGAGGCAGGAGGTCCCATTTCTTTTCATTTAAATAGAAAGTAAATTTCTCATCAGGGTGGTTGTAAAGATTATTTGCAAAGATGACCTAAAAGCTTGGGAACTAAGGAGCAAATGAAAAAAAAACCAAAACAAAAAAGGCTAAATATATTTTCTCATAACAGTTGTTGTGATTTGTGCTACTTGCCAAATTCCTGAGCGTGTGACTCACTATTTTGAATACTCCTGAGCAGCGGCGTTCTGTGGGACCCGCTCCTCGGCTGGTGCCGGGGAAGAATACGGGATACTGGGTACAGTGTTGCTCTCTGAAGGCATTAATCATCTCTTGAGGGCGAGTCCTGATTTATTTGTTTTTAACTCTGAAGCTTACTATAGGGCCTTGAACTGTGCTTTTCATGTCTCTGTTCCTGTTGAGCACGTTTGTAAGTATTTGGGAGAATAGTTCCTGTGACTTTGGAGCTTTTGCTTTCCCTGGTTTCTGGCCGTTAGCCTTCACCGAGGGTAAGGGGTGGCCATCTCCAAGGGTGGACGGATTGATTTCTAATGGGTAATACACGTAAAGCTCCTTGAGTGCAGAAAGCGCTGTGTGAGCACTAAATGTTACTATGACAGTATTAAATACCCACGGCGGATTTACTTTGCTAAAAGCTACTTAATGAGAAGCCACATGTTGTTCATCACGTGGCCCTGGGCAAACTGGGGCCGGTTAATGGAGACGCTGGCTCCGTGCTCTCTGGATCCAGCTGGATGCTGGAGTGCGCGGGGAGAAGGGCTCTGATTTCAGCCTTTTCTGCAACAACTTTGGGCCATTTCCCAAACTTTGGGCTGGAGAAGGCTGACGGGTGGCAGAAGAACCCTCCCCCTCTCTCTGGCAACCCAGGGAAAAAGGCTGGACAATGGTGTTCTAGATTCCAAATGCTTTGTTCAAGCGGTTTTATTAAAATCACAAATCTTCGCTAAAGCAGATCAGCAATTACAGATCATGACTCTAAATCTCAGGTGAATTTACTTCGCCGATTCGGATTTGAGTGGCAAACTGGCACTACAAGCTCTTAGTCCCTCCATAAACTTGAAAATACGGAGATGCTTTGTATGCCTTTGCATGTAAAATGTATTTATTTCACGAATTTTTATTTTATGGTGACGGAAGGAATTCAGGTTAGAAGTCGCTGACCTGGCTGTTAGAGCCGTACAAAATGCCATGTTTTTGAAGACACAGGGGCCGGGTGAGTCATGACCCGCAGCCTCCGGTGCAGAAGCGCTTTAGGAGGGGGTATCTCGGTACGGAGAGGCGATGCCACCTGCCTGGTAGCATTTGCCAGTGGAATGGAGCCATCTGTGAGACCGCTGCGCTGGGACGGTAGATTTATTTGAAGATTGAATGTTCAAGCGGTTTTATTATATTATTTTTATCAATGGTAAAACAAATAAAGAGCGAAGGTGCTAGGATGAGTCGTTTATATGCAGTGAAATGGGGTGACCTGCTCCTGGTCTCTGCTTGTTTACTGATCCTACTTCTCCTCCCAAAGACGTGACCGTGGTGAGCAAAGAGGGGAAACCTCGGACGATAATTGTCAACTGGCAGCCTCCGTCCGAAGCCAACGGCAAAATTACAGGTGCGGTTTGCGTGAGCGATAAAGGCAGATACAAGATGCCTGTTTAACTGCAGAATTTAATCTGCATAACTGTGTGAACACGCTCCATCCTTCGTTTAGCCCAGAGCCAGCCAAGAGCTCACTATCTTCCTTGTCAATCTTTTAGTAGCTCAGATTAATTATTTACTTTTGTACCTAGTAAAAATGTATTAAGATGTAAACTAACTGCAGTGTGAAATTGGAGTCTAACCAGAAATACAATTGGAAATTTAAGTGTCTCGATAACCTTTGCCTTCATCAGCTGGTGCTGTTCTAACAGCGTGCCTCCAGAAATGCATCTGTAATGCCTCTGCCCATCAGTATTTCATACAGAGACTCCATCCCAATGCTCTTTGTCATCTTTCTGTCATTTTTGTGGCACAGAACAGACTTGAAGTCAGTTTATTAGTCCCCTGACATAACCATTCGGAGTAAACTGTTATTTGCCTTTGTAACTGTGCATCGTTTTCACATAGGATAAATCATTTTACAGAAAATAGTAATTACTGTTTCCTTTCTGTAGTTTCTGTTTGCATTCACGTTTCTAAAGGCTTCTTGAAGTAATTCACTTCAATTTTCCTTTTTTACCCCAGGTGTTACGCTGAAAGCAGATTCTTTTGGCGCATAGTTTGCAGAGTATGATTGTGCTTTTGTTCTCAGAATGAACTCGGGGGCAGAATTCAACCTTTGAAACCTGTCACCGCCTGGCGTCCCACCAGACAGGGGCTGTGGCCCAGGTTCTAGCCAGGAGACAAGAACTCATTAGATCCCCCTGAAAAGACAGAGAACTGGAGGCTCCTTAACCTTCAGTAATTACAAAAAAACTTTGAAGTGAGCTGTAAGACAGACCTCAGAAAGGCAAAGAGGCACCATAAAGCCAATTCTGTGTTATTTTATCATCAGCAAGGTGTTTCCGCTCTATGGGAAGGGGGTTTCACTGGAGATCCAAGAGCCTTTCTCTTAACTGGAGGTTAAAAGACCTGGCTGCTGGTTGTCAGTGAGGGTCGTTGGGAGAGGTGTGAAGCGTCAGGCACAAACACCCCCAGGTTATGTACGCCCCTAACAAGGTGAGGGTGTCATCCCGCGTCGGGTGCATACCTGGGAAAGGGAGGAACTACAAAGAGATGGGCACATCCTCGCACAGCGCCGTTACCGCAATTAGCACACACATCCCCTTTGCCAGGGAAAAAATCTCGCAACGTCTGTGCAACGTCTGTACTGTGAAGGAGAACCTTACATTTATTCATACCCATTGAATGAAAACCTATAGTATTTATTAGTTTTTGCAAAAGCAGCAATTAACAGCTAGAAATAATAAAATAAATCGTTCTGTGGTAAGTCTTGAGTCCACCAAACATCAGATTCAATCTGCCAGGAGAAGGCGAGCGAGGAGGGAGGCGTGGGCTGAGTGCCCTCTGCTGGGGAGAGCCACTGCCAGCCGGAGGAACAGCTTATTACCCCAGTAATTACTCATTAACTCGGCTCCGTTCATTCTGTGCATTAAGTAATGCCATAAAAGCTGTGATGATGTCATTCCCTGCCCTGGAAAGCATGTCTGTGGAATACTTGTCCCTGCAGCCCCGATCTCCTCCTGACGGGGATAGGATGGATGGGAATAGTGAGCTGTGCTAGTCTGGGTTCCAGATGCTTGTGCATCGTTATAGCTGCTGACTAATTAGTACAGTCATAAGTTAACTCGGTAGTCTCGTACCACTATACTATATATAGTGCTTTTCACTGTCACCATATATATGTATGTGTGTGTGTTGTCCCTTCTTAAACAATTTATAAATCTGTTTTAAATGGCTTTTTTTCTCTTAACATATACTTGCAACGGTTTAAAATTTAAGATGGGAAGGCTGTCTAATTTTTGAATGCTTTCTTAATCTTCTAAAAAGGAAGAATACACTTCCAGAAAACCCATGATCATTTAGCTGTGCAAACATCGTTAGGGGTCAATAGGCGATTTTCTGCGAGATCTTACGACTATCCTGTTCTTTTATGCATAAAGTTCTTTTGCTTTTCCCCTTGACTAGGGTACATCATTTACTACAGCACGGACGTGAACGCTGAAATACACGATTGGGTTATCGAGCCCGTCGTGGGAAACAGACTGACCCATCAGATCCAAGAACTGACCCTCGATACGCCCTATTATTTCAAAATCCAAGCCCGCAACTCGAAGGGCATGGGGCCCATGTCTGAGGCCGTCCAGTTCAGAACCCCGAAAGGTAAACTCTCACCTGTATCTAAGTATCTTCCCCTTTGTGTTCTGAATGCAGCTGCTCTAAGGATGAGGTACCAGTAGCATGGATTTTATATTTAAAACTGAAAAGACAGGAAGCCAGTAGAGTTTGACTAGAATGAATTTTTCTAGTGGATTGCTCTTGTATGTAGCTCATACATTGCAGATGTTGCTCAGCTGTTTGATTAATTGTGGTGTTTTAAAATTACTGGTGGGCATTGAGACCATGTAGTTGTTAATGCTGAGGGTCTGTGTCCCTAAAAGTGCTTTTTAGAAAACCAGTTTTTAGTTGGTTTAAGATTCTGGGTCTTGTGTGCCACGTCTGCTCCCGGTGAGATGGCGGGAAGCCCTGGGGCTGGCAGAATGGGAACTAATGGGAGCTGTTGGGGTGACAGATTGGGAACTGGTGTGACACTACGGGCTCCGCAATCCATCCAGAGCTGCTTGGTGATGGGTAATGAGTGAAAGAGTGTGAACGCAGGAGAGCTTGGGAAAAAGTACCCTACGGAGAGGGGAAAAATAAAAAGTTAAGAGTCGATTTTGTAACAGTCCTTTTTCCAAATGGGTATCGGTGGTTAGAAATGAGAGCTCAGCCAGTCCCCTGCTGCTTTGTGAAACTTGAAATTCTGTCTCTTACTCCTTCAAGCCTTGTGATCTTTCTCTTGTTTTTTCCTCCCCTGTGCCTGTCCCACTAGCTGAATCCTCAGATAAAATGCCTAATGACCAAGGTAAATGAAGAGCCGCGCTTTCTCTTTTATTCTGTCTTCACACATTTTGTTTTTCCTGTCCATGTGCTGTTGCATTTCTTAAATGAAACAAGTATCTGTAACTGTAAACGAGCAAGTTCCTGTTGTGCTATTAATAGTGGAAGAACTGGAAGTCCTATTTGTGGTTTGGGTGTTGGGAATATAAAGCGATCCCTGTAGTCAGATGTCAGATGAGGGGACAGGCGGGTTGTGCCAGGGCTGAGTCATTCTGTCAGAGGGAATTAGGATGCAGCGATGCTCCGGCCTCTGGCCACTGATGCAAGATCTCGGTACACAGAGGTGGAAGATCAAGCGGTTACCTAATTAGCCCAAGTGCTGTTTTGTGAGCTCGACATCTGTAATTATTTTGATAATAAAGGAAAGCATGTGTGCTCTGGAAAGCTTTTTTGCAAGAGCGAATCCGCTTGTCAGCTCATTTGGACTCCAGACTCTCCCAAAGAGCACAGCATTAGCTACTAAAAGCCTTAAGGTTTTAAAATGTTAGCTTGAAAAATGGTAGCTTTGAGTTTACTGCATTGAATTATAAGGTGAATGTCCCAGGGCTGTTTTTGCTTTCTTCCAAATAACGTACAAGCCCAATAAAAAGGGAAGAATTAGTCTAAAGGGATGAGTTTAAAAGGAGGTTGGCAAGCAACTTAGACAGACAATTAAATAGGTCCTAAAGGGGTTGAGAAAGAGCTTCTTTTTTTTTTGACTTGCTTTTCAACTTGCTACTTAGATGTCATTTATTAAATACGCTTTTACCTTCTGTCTACCAAATAGTGCTGAGACTAGGCAGTTATGGAGTAAATTCATACCCAGACTCGTGTGAGAGAGATGCTGGAGAGATGCAGTTTGTCAGCGGGGAGGCAGAGGCTCAGCTGCACGGGGAGGGACTAAGGGAAGATTAAATGGTTTTATTGAAAAGTTGCTGTTTCTCTTCTGCGCTGTTCTAACCTCAGCAGAGAGCTAAATCTTCTCATTCAGGGTTATCGTCTTATACTCAGATATTTTTCTAGTAACAATTTGATTAATCCTTATAAAATTATAGAACTTGTAACTCATAAAACCCTACAAAAAGCCAACAGAGTTTTGTTTCAGAATTCCTGTAAGGATACTTGGAGATTAGAAATCACGGCAGTGGGCTAAAAGTAGAAGAGGAGCAGACAAGCTGAAGAGCTGGAGCCTGCTCTGTGACAAGATCACTAAATCAAATTGTATTTGGGAAATAGTGGACAAGTTATTTGGGACTGGAAGGATCAAAACTACAATGGGATTGAGTCTCCAGCCTTAGTGGTTCTGTCTTTTTCTTTTCTCCCCTGCTTCACTGTGTTTGTTCTGTATTAAGCCCAGTGTATTGTTCTCCCCACACTCCCCAGCACGGAGCTTGTACTGGGAGAAGGTACCGGCCGCTGCTGTCAGGCTTCAGGGGGTTGCACTGGCCTCGCACAAAAGCAGAGGTCACGGAGTCTAATCACAGGAAAACTATCCTAAAGTAACACAAAGTACAACTGCCTTGTCTGGCTGTGGATACCTAATGGGTAACGTGGAGATGGACAAGCTAAAGAAAAAAAACCCGACAATTTCAAGTAGATGTTCTTTATATAGGAGGAAATGGAAAAACTCAACAGCAAACCTTGTAAGGTGCTGGAGAAGAGGCTGGTGTCGGTACGGAAGAGGCAGGGTGTGCGTGTCCTGGAGGGCACGGCCGTTCTGGCGGTGCCTGGGCGCTCCCGAGAGGGGATGGGTTACAGCCCCTGTGCCCACAGGAGCTGCGGGGAAGGGCCCGCTCCCCTTCCAGGTTGCCCTGCGTGAGAGGAGCTCCCTGGAATGTACAGGCTAAACTCTCGATCCCTGGTTTCAGGAATTAGACACTGAGGAGCGTCTTGGTTAGGTTCCTAAATTTGATCGTATTTTGAAAACTGGACTTTGTATCTTGTCTTTGCTTTCTTGGGAATGAGCAGACACTGGCAGCGGGTGTCCCTGGGACCGTGCGCGGGGAGTTATTCCCAAGGATGCCCACACCTTTGGAACCATGACTGCTCGCCAGAATACTGCCTTCTCCCTACCGCTGCCTTCCAACCATTTTTATCATCTCATTATTATTTATATACTTTGTCACATACACACACGGAGGGGTAACACCTGCAGGCTGCTGTGTGGGTGTATACACTGTCTCCGACCCGGGGTGTTACGCCCCCGTGGGCCACACGGTCCCTCTTGGTCTGTGCAGGTGATTCCCTAGGTCTTATTATCTACTCCATTATTTTATGTCACCTGTTAACTTCAGAAGCAATTATTTTAATTTTCTTTCATGGTGTTATTAAGGATATTGAATTACACTTGGCCAAGTACAGGTCCTGGCAGAGCTCATTAGAAACATCCCTTGTGAATAATGGTTCTGCAATTATAATTCTTATTCTTATCAGTTAATTAGTGGTTAATCTTGTTAATATGTGCCACATTGCTTTTTTATTACGCTATTTTTAAAAAAGCATTGTACTTAGTAAAATGTTTTATGGGAGTCTAAATATAGCACGTCTGCATAGTTACTGTTACCAACCAAATTCACAGTCTGACATTTAGTTTGTTTGAAAATACCCGTTTTCAGTAAAACAGAAAGATGGGCATAAAGCGTCCCACCGTCTCCCATCCGTCGCCTTTTCCATGATCCCGCCCCCGTAAGGCTCCGGCTGCTGCACTGAAAACGCACGGGGTGATTATTTGTCCTTTTAAAATGTTGTCAGCTATTTTTATTCCCCCTCCTCTCCTGCAGCCTCTCCCCTGCCCCAGCGCATCCGCACCCAGGGCTTTCTTCAGCCCTTCTCGGTGCGAGTCCCCTGGCCCTACAGGTGTCAATACATTAAATACAAGCTGTTCAAAATTCACTGTCCCCTCTAGACCGGCAGGTGCACGATGTCTTTTTCGTTCAGAGATTTGCCCTGCGATACGTCTTTGCCGTTATTTCAGACTGCGCCCAGCTCCTCTCTGCACACGTGGAACATTCCTGCTCCTTGTCGGGGCTCCATCAGTGTTACTGCTGGCACCTTTTGGTGTTTTTACCGATTGTCTTTATTTCACGGTGACTAATTAGCAGGCTTTGACCTCAGGTTCACAATTTCCACTTGTTACGCATCCTTTAACGCTTATTACTTCTCGATTAGAGTGGATTTTTAGCTGAAAAAATCCTTCTGCTGATGGTGAAACTGTATTTGCAGGCTTTTTTTTTTTTGGCGGGGGGGTAATTTTGACTTTTTGTGCATAGCAGTGTAATAATGTGCAAAGCGATACGGATCCCTATCGCCAGAGGAATGTTGTTCTTTGCGTCTTGCTGTATGTTTGCCCCATCGCAGGATTTTTATCGCTCGTGGTGATTTTGCATTAGTCCATTCCAATGAAAGCACTGGAGTGGCAGAGCCAGGGGGTTGTGTACCTTTGTCTGCAGGAAGCTCTGTGCTAACTCAGGAGAGGTCCTAACGTTAGAGGTGAACTTGTCACTTCACACCTGGTGGAGGGACCTCAGAGAGACCTGAGTTATGCCTGGGGGGGGGTCTTGTGCCAGTGAAAAGGGGACGGCTCCTGCATTAGCACCAAGGAGCCCCCGGGCAGCGTTGAAGCTCTGCAGGGGCTGGGTCGTTTGCCTGAGCTTGTAATAATTGAGGTGCAGATGTGTTTCCTTCCACTGTCATCCGATACACATAACGCTTTGAAACCGATTAATTTGTTTTCCCACCTCTCCCAAAAAAACCATTTTTGTGATACTTCATTGTCACTTGTGGCAAAGGTGAAAGAAAAGAACGGGGAGAAGCTGAAAGCAAGTTTTTATGGATAGACAGGGACTTAATATTACATTTACCGTGCTTGTGATCCTCAACTTACTTCCAGTCTTCCACACTTACTGTAATTAAGTATTAGGAAAAGAAAACCATATAATTACTGTTGCAAGCTGATTAACTGTCTGTACAAATGTGGCAAAGCCAATTGCCTCAATATATACCTGTATATTATTGCAAATAATCTTAATTGTATTTTAAAAAATGAATACTAGTAGGGACTCCTAAGCTTACTTAGGAAAATAGTAATGCAGAGAGCTAATTATTAAATAGCTCTCTTGAAGAAGGGGTTCTCTTCTTGGAGAAACACAGTCGCTGTTTGAAGCCAAATCATGTTGTGGGGGAGAGAAAAGGAGAAAAAATGCTCACCGTGGTTCAGTGGAGATCTGAAAGAGCCACCGTAGTGTGTGAGTGTGTGTGTGTGTGTGTGTGCACCTGTTGGTATATGGATATGTATATAAAATTACCGCGTTACGACCTTTTCAGCTTCAGGATCTGGAGGGAAAGGCAGCCGCCCAGTGGACATCGGAGCGGATTACAAACCGCCCCTCGGTGGTAAGTGTTGTTATAAAGCTTTGCAATTTAAATGCCGCGTTTCACCGGGCGATGCCGTATCCTCCTGAAAACAGTCAGCTGTTGACAGCCCTGGTTACGTCTGTCCCAGTAACGTTTTCTCTTTATGGTGAGCTGCTCCCACTCAAGAGGTGGTATCGTGCTCCTGTCAGAGGGTTCTTGCCTGCTGTGTGGGGCACGTGTGAAAAATACCATCCCATGGGTTTATATTTCAGTCTTGATAAGCAGCTCTTGTTCCCAGTTTAGTTTTAAATGGCTGCTAATAGTGCACAAGTGTAAAATTAATTTGGTAAGAACATATTAGGAAGGAGAAGAAAACCATCTTAATTCCTTCTCCTTATTGGCACTGTGCATTGCGGGAGCCCTGCCCTGGGGTAGCACTCCTTAGCGTGACACACGGTGTGTGTTCTTTCGGAGGGAAGTGAGGGCTGTAGAACACTGACACCGATTCGGGTGGTTATAGGGGATGCCTGTAGCGCTGGAGTTTTAGCCAGGTCCCAGGTTAACTCTCCTTGGGCTCTAAACTATTGCATTTTTTTATGACAACTATTCGAGTAGGGAGAACGTAGATTTTTATAGACTGTTAGTTGGAAATGGGTCTGTAAATGTTAGTTGGAAATGGGTCTGTAAAGCACCTTATAGATTTAACAATTGTACAGAAACGCAGCTGGCAGATGACAAAAAAAAATATAACCAAGTGCTTCACTGGAAATCCTGGCAGACAGACCAGCTTTCTCTCTCTGCTGACCTGCGTGGTTCTGGAAGGCTTTAATGGGCACCGCTCCCTTTTGATGGGGACTTTTTCTATCTAATGAGTAACCCCTTTCTCCCCACTCAAACTCGCAGGCAGTAACAGTCCCCACGGAAGCCCTACCTCCCCCCTGGACAGCAACATGCTCCTTGTCATCATCGTGTCCATTGGAGTCATCACCATTGTCATCGTGGTGATAGTCGCCGTCTTCTGCACTCGGCGTACAACTTCTCACCAGAAAAAGTAAGATGTCCAGGCGGACTCTGCCCTGTCCTACCTTTCTCACTTCACTCTATTATTTAACCTTCGTGATGCTTCAAAGTTTATTGCTTTTAAGTCTCGTGGGCTGTAGAAATTCTGTTCTGACAACAGGTTAGTAATGCAGTTTGAATTCTCACGTTCAGAAGACAATATGCATCAATACAGGGAAGTTTTCATGTGTGTGATGATGATGGTGATGATCTGCTTTTCCTCATCAGCGTTTACAAACCATCAAGAGTTCACGGGCAAACTGGGGCAGCGATTTCTGCACTTGCCCCTCCCTGAGGAGAAATTAGAGTTGAAAATAGTGGGATTATCTGGCATTTCTTTTTTTGAAACAAACTCTGTGTGTTTGTGGCACTCGCAGCGTTTTCAGGTGAATGTCTTGCTGGAAGTTCACGTGCTCATCTGGGAGTTAATGCCTCGTTTTGCAGCAGGGTCGGAGGCAGAATCCATCTGGGCAGAGCAGCTCACGGGCCGGGCTGTCGTGTTTCCAGCCTCCAGTCGATCTGTCTCTTTAGAGCTGGGGCAGCTCAACGGCTCAGGAGGATCCTCCCTGCTGTTCTTGGCTCGTGCTTCACTGTGTGGTGGATAATATCCCATTTTTTGACAGGTTACTGGAGTGGAATCCGAACCTGGTACCGGGCTCCTTAGAAAGTGCCCCAAAATCTTAAATATAGGTGCGCATCTGAATTATTCCTCGTTTAGAGCATCTGGATTCAGACTACGCAGTGATGCTTCCCTCTACAGCCTCCTGAAGGCTGTTTCTGCACGTTCTTTGAAAGAACTGAGCAGAGCTGAAAGCTTTTTTTAAGTTTGAAAAGACTCTGTTACACATAACAGATCATCTCTTATCCGTTATGCTTAGAAGATAATCTCCACTTGCTTTGCCGGAGCCGAACCATCTGCAAAAATGCAAATTCTCCAGGAGAGGAGAGCAAGGGTTGTACGGGTGATGGTCTCGCAACTCGGGGATGCGCTTGGGAGAGGGCACAAGTCACAGCCCTGTGCCCAAGAGACGTGTTTTATTTTCAAGGAGCAGAAATAACCCTGTGAAATCTTGCCTCTTTTTTTTTCCCCGGTTTCTAGTACCTCCCTCGCACGCAGCAGCCCAGGGAATCACCTCCTGGTCCCTTTCACTCGTTCAGCTGCAGGGTCCCGGCAGCGCCTCTGCCTGCGCATCACCTGCCTGAGAGCCTCCGCTCATCGATGCTTTCACCATGTTATTTAGTCATACCTTAGCCAGTTCTAGCAGGTGTGCTACCCCAAAGGGACACCTTTTGCTGTCTCTGCCAGGGTCCAAAGTCGGGGTGGGGAGCGTGGAGGGCAGTGCTGCACCTCTACATTTTGCTTTTCCAAAATTCCACCGTGTCAGACGTCGCCTGGCGACCCCTTTGCTGCTGCTGCTGTTGAGCAGCGATGAAAAAACCACCTTCGTTAGATGTGTCTGACCTGAGCAGTGGCAAAACGAATATTCTTGTCATCAGAGTTAACCATCCTGTGGGGATAACTGGCTGTTTGCACGCTCCTTCTCCAGCTACAACCAGTTTGAGGTTGTTTGTAAGCCCCAGAGTACGGGCACAGCGCGATGTACCTACGCTTCATGTTTGGAATATTCTCTTAATAACCATAAGTACAGGAAACTTAATTTTTGTTAGTGAAAGCTTGGACTGTAGAGCGCAGTTCTGCAGCATGTGGTAGCATTTGAGACAAAATTCAAGGCATCAGAGTTGCAGGATGTGCTTTGAGATGTCAGATGTGCTTATATGTAAAATTCAAAGCTTCCTGCCCAGTGGGGTAGCTTTTGCTCAGCTGGATACAAGATCTGAAGGAAATCTCAGTGAAAATGTGCCTTTTTCAACAAGTGAAAGGAAGCCTCACATCTAAGAACGTTTCATTTGTTTTCCTTCCCAAGGAAACGAGCTGCCTGCAAATCAGTGAATGGGTCCCATAAGTACAAAGGGAACTCCAAAGATGTCAAACCTCCCGACCTCTGGATCCATCATGAAAGGCTGGAGCTAAAACCCATTGATAAATCTCCGGATCCCAATCCAATCATGACAGATACCCCAATCCCCCGCAACTCCCAAGACATCACCCCGGTTGATAATTCCATGGACAGCAATATCCATCAAAGGCGGAATTCCTACAGAGGTGAGCGATCAACAAGGACTTTGATGATGGTGTTTAAGATTAAATATTGCTCTATCGGGTGAAATCACTTTATTAACATACTGTTCAGTTACCCTTATCTTTTTTAGTTCTCATTTTCCAAGCAGTGAATTGGGTTTGTGTTTAGTTTATAAAACTCTCCAGAAAGAATGGATGCCATGTTTTAGTGAGAAAATGGAATACCCACGAGTTAAATAATGAATGTCCCTTGATAAATACTGATTAGTAACCAGAAGATCATCTGGCGGGTGTTTCCTATTAAACTGTTGAGAGACGTGTGGGACTTTTTTTTCAGCAAACACACAGTCAGGTTTTGGTGCTTTAAGCAGCCACGGCTCAGCTCTTGAGGTGTGGGTGAGTTTTCACCCGGTGAGTGATTAACTTGTTAATTGGCTCACCCCTACGTGTGACTCTCCGTACCGCCACTCATTGCCCAGCGCTGCACTGCCAGAGGTTTGTGTTTTTATTATGGGCTGGAGAGTTTCTCCGGTGCCCAGTAATCCTTACCCCTAACTGTCCTCTTTCCCACCTTCCAGTGGAGGATGAAAGAGCTGGTTTTATCAGTTATGACTCGTGGAACTGCTTCCAAACAGGACAGCCCAGAAGGGAAGGGAGGAGGCTGGAAATCATCTGGTACGGTATCACACAAGTCTTGCTGCAGCAGTAAATAACCTTCAGTGTTTTTCCCTCAGGGCATGAGTCAGAGGACAGCATGTCCACGCTGGCGGGGAGAAGGGGGATGAGGCCCAAGATGATGATGCCTTTTGATTCTCAACCACCTCAGCGTAAGTCAACAGCCCACCTACCCGCTGGGGTGGGATGGGGGGCACCCAAACAAGATACACAGACTCACGAGCTGCTTCCTACGCGCTTCCCCTGAGGAGTTCTGCCGTATCCGCACTGGGGAGGGTTCAGAGGTGGCGTCCTGAGTCTCGTAGCGTGAAGGCAGAGTTAGGTCAGGTTACAGGGGGAACGGAATAGGTGTATCTGAGCGAGCGGGAGGCGCACTGAAAAACAGGGGAAGAGTTAGGATTGTGGCCAGCCGTCCGTCTGTCTCTCTGTCCTGATCTCCAGCAGTGGCAGGTGCTTTTTAAGGGAGAGCCGATGAGCCCAGCTGTGTTTTGTAGTCTATTCCCTTCATACTCTGCCAGTGTCCAGCTGTTAGACGGGAACTGCAGAGAGCTGGGACAGCTCTGTCAGGTGCTGCTCCGCTGCTGGTTCTCTCCCCCCCCAGACCAAACAGCCGTAGCCTTTGTAGCCTCCCCTCGCGAGGCAGCTCCTCCATCCTCTTCATCACTTCAGTTGCCACTCTCAGAGCTGTCTCTAACTTCCCTACTTGCTTCTCGAGATGCAGAGGGGCCAGAGCTGCACAAGTCCCACCAAGGTCTCGCAGAGCAGGAGGCAGTGTCCTCTGCCTGTTCTCAACACCCTCCTGCTGGACGAGGTGCCTCACGATTCTGTTGGCTTTTTTGGCTGCTGTTTCCCGTTGAGCTAATGATATCGGAGATCTGTCAAGCACATCTCCAGAAGCTCTTGGCTGAGTTGTAACTGCCAGCTCTGAGTGCAGCACCATGGAGGTGTTGTTTGGATCATTTTTCCCTCGGTGCGTTACTGTACGTGGAAGCGATGCTAAAGTTGAGCTGCCATCTCTTTGCCTGCTCGCTCAGTCTTGTGATGCCCTTCTGGAGTTCCTTGCCGTTTGACCGCCACAAAGGCCTTAGTGTAATTTCCAAACTTGAAGATGGATTTCTCTGATTTATCCCGTGTCAGGGTCACTGACAAAGATAATTGATTAACACCAGTCCCAACGCTGATACCTGGGGAATCTCCTGCTGACTCTCCTCTGTCTTGAAAATCGATTATCAAGCCCCTCCCTTGGCTTTGTGTCCATGACCAGCTTTCGGTCCATAAAAGAGCTTTCCCTCAGCAGCAACTTAGTGTTTTAACTTTGGACTGGACCCTGTTCAGAGCCTTCTTGAAAATGCAACTGTATTATATTCGCTGGTTCCCTTCATCAACGTATTTGCTGTCTTGAAAGGCTGAGATTAGTAAAGCAGGATTTACTTCTGCGGGAGTCATGGTTACTCTTTGCTAAATGACCACGTTTAGACGTGTCTGCAGTGACCTTACACCGAAACACTACCTCAGCTGCTGTCCCCCTGCACGGACAGCTAGTGCTGGGGCAGCACATCGCCACCCATCTGGGTGCAGGGCATTCCTGCTCGTGGGCTGGGCCCTCGATGCACGGAGCAGAAGAAATGGGTTCTGCAGGAGGGGGGAAGGATCCCAAAACCCCTGCAAAACGTGCAGGAGCTTTGGCTCCACGGTGTGTCTGTTACACACGTTTATTGGAGCAGGGACAGGCCACCGAAGGGGGCTGAGGATTTGTGGCTCCGGCAGAGCAGACTCTTAAACGAGGAGGATGGGTGGTTTGTTATTTCTTATCTGTGCATTTCCCTGTTGCTTAATGACAAAATGAGCAAAAGTGCTGAACTGCAATTTTGTTGAGGCAGTAGAAACATCTTTTAGTTACTATTACGGAAGATTTTAAGAATTGAACAATATCTCTCCTTTTCAAATGATGACTCTGAGGTGGAAAGGGAGACTCTGCTAAACCCCTAAATAAGTACACTGAGAGCCTGACTTGAGAACCCAAGAAAAAAGGACAGAAGTGAAGGTGCAGCGAGGGAATTGTGAGGCAGAATTACCCAGAGCTTACCTGGCCTGAGCTCTAGACTTCCCTGAGCGCCACGGTCACGTTCAGCCCTGCAGCCCCGCGTTGCTGCCACCAGCTCTCCTGTTTTATGGAACGATTTCAGGCCACTCCGTTACTTCCTAACTTTTTGGTTTCCTGACCTGAAGTGGGTGCTTGCTTTTCTCGGCCTCTACCTGCTTTTTCAAGTGTCCTGATGACCCAATTAGCTCAGTTTGTGAGTTTTCAACTGTTTTCTTGTTTTACAGCCTTTTTACTAGAGTGGTACCTTTTCCTTAGTTTTAAAACAAATAGTCTGATGCTCCTTGTTCTCTCCCACTTTTACATGCATGAGGGAGGAGCAGGGGATACAGTTTTACACCTATGAGGGAGTCAGTGGTGGATTAGTTTTACACTCGTCGTCTTTACTCCAGTTATTTTCTTAAAAGTTTGTTCGCTGTCAAATACTGGTGTCTAACATTGGATTCTGATGAATTCCTGTCCCCCGCCAGGTGCTAGGACATGATGAATTCAGACTTGTTTGACCCCATAACAAATTCAGGCTGCACCAAATCTTGCTTGCTCTTCTGTGTGTTTTTTCTCTGAATGGGGCGCAGCGTTGGATACACACAGCGTCAGATAAACTCAGGGAGGAGCCGAGCTGCGGAGCGCTGAGTGCCCCACAGCAGCAGTGTAGTGACCCCCCCCGGCGCTGTGGTACTCAGTGAGAAAGATACTCAGCAGCTTGGGTGATCAGTCCCGCGTGGGATGAGGAGATGTGCAGTTGACACAAGTGAGACAGCGGTGACACATATTTTAGGGAGGGAACATATCCCAGTTCTGCCTCTGCGGATGTGATGCAGCTGTGGATGTGATTTTTCCCTTCAGCAGTAACCCCAGCTGTGACACCCCTTGGAGAACCAGCCCTGCCCTGGTCACTTTAGAGCAGATAGCCCTGCCTATCTGTTCCCCCCTCTTCGTTAGGTGCTGCGGTGCCCAGCAGGGAGGAGGCAGACGGGGACACGGCTGGCTCCCCGTGACAGGTTGGCATCGTGCGCTAATGTCAGGAAGGAGACCTGAGCTCTTCTGGTGCCCTAGGGCCTGGGATCGGTTTTGTTCAACTTTTTATCCAGTTTGTTGGACTCTGAGGGCGTCCAACCGTATGTTTCTGTATTTTATAGTAAGTGGAAACTTTATGTAATGTCTTTAGCTACCTTTTTGCAGAAGCTGCAGAGAAAACTGAGACCATTATTAGGTGAGGCCGGTTCTCAGCCGGCAACCCAGACAGCAGGACCATCTACTTAGTGTGTTGAAGTCTGTGCCCGCAGATACCTTCCCATGGCTTCTCTCCCCGTAGCATTCAAACCTAGTCATCTACCTCTTAAATACTAAATTAGAATAATTTTATCTGTTCAATTTTAGTATAATTTACAGTACTGGCGTGTGCCTACTTAGTTCCTTCCTAACTGGAAAACAAAGATTGTGGAAGGATATTAGGAAGCAAAGGGATATTTCTTTCTTAAAGCACCACATTTCTCTGTTATCCAGTTCTCCACCTGAACTTTTCCTTGAAATTAAGCAGTGCATCATGACCCGGTGCTACAGACGCCGGTGCTCCAGGCTGCTTTTTGACCAGCAGAGCCATCAGATTTAGGTCTGATACCCCAGCAAATCATCAGAAAACCCCGCAGTTGCAGCGGGATGGCTTGGTGCCAGGGAAAACTCTCTGGGGATGTGGCTTTTCACTGGGTCAGGTTTCCCCCCCCGCCACCCTTGCTCGGCAGATCCTGCTTTGGATGGTGTTTCAGAGCTGACTCTGATTTTGTGTTCTTCTCCCCATCTCCAAACTTTTAGGAAATGTCTCGAAAGGTGGAGTGTACGCGCATGATTTTTTATTGGGGCTGCAAAAACATGTGGGCAGCCTTTTGTACTGCGTTATATTTGGTAATGATGGAAGCGCTTGCTGAAACACAGGTGTAGACCAGGGGTTTCTACAAATAGAAGTAATTAAAATGCTCATGCCTGGAAAATGTTATGCCTTAAAATCTATATGCCTCCTACCTTGCTGACACGTAGGAGAAGCCCTGCTGTCACTGCTGACTGCTGTCTCTGCTGGATGTCTGATCCCAAGATTTTGTGGGTTATTCCTCCATTTGTCTGTTCCCTGCAAGACAAACTGGCATTTTAATCTTGCCTGAAGTGAGAATATCTGACTTTTCACAACCCCTTGACAGCCATCTCACAGGACTGAAATCTGGAACCTACTGATTGCTCAGAATTAGAGTTTAGTTACTCTTCGTTTACAAGAGGTTGATAATGATGTAGCATCTCAATGGGAGAGAGACATTCTTGATTACCAGCAGCTGAAAATCTCCTAAGTCTATTGCCTCCACTGGTCAGTTCACATTTCCTGTCCTGCTGACAGGCTGTTTTCCAGGAAATTAGGAAGTTGGAGGGTTCAGGTTTGTTTATCAGCCTCTGAGGTCAACCCATGCTCATTGACGCAAGGGTAGCTGAGCTCACCGCGAGTGGTGGATTTAGGCATCACGTCATTCCTAGAAAGCAACTTTCAAAGGCAGCACATCTGAAGAATTTCCAGAAAATGTTCAAAAGAAAGTAACCAACCACAACCTTTTTTTTTTTTTTTGCCTTTATGGTGCTAGCAGTAGCATTTCCCTCCCGTGTTCTGTGTTGAGACTCTTTCTTTTGGATGATTTTAAGCAATTCAGTGTTTTACTCTGACATAAGAACTAAATTCTGCATGTTCTTTTCGACCCAGCTGGGGAGTAGTGAGAGTTTGTTTTGCCCTTGTCACGAAAGAGTGAGGGCAAAGGATGATTTACACTAAATATAAAATTCATGTCTTGCAAACAGGCAAAAGAAAACAGCGAGATAAAAAAAGAGGGGAAAAAAGGAGGCTTTTGGTTTGAGTGCACTGGAGCAGAGCTTTATTAAGTCTGGACAGAGGGAATAAATGGAGCCTTTGGTGTCTTGCCCCCTACCCTTATCATTTGTCTTGCATTATTTAATTAACCAAAGATGCTACCTTTGGTTACAATGTTAAGAAATTCAATGACAGAAATTATTTTGGAATTTGAACTCTTTAAGTCTCCTGTATCAGGTCTGACATTTCTATTGAAATCCAGGGAAGTTCTGAAGGGAGCTGAACTTCCTTTTTCTCAAGTGTAACAGAAAGCGCTTGAAAGACACAGCCAGGAGAGAAGCACTTTCTGCACAGGAAAATGAAGAGCTCTGCCTCGTCGGGGGATTTTGTGTCTTGGCGTGGAGGGAACTAAAGTGCTGGAGCGGGGTTGGAAAACTGGCGTTGAAACGTGTCACCTCGGTGTCACTGTAACTCCGCTGAGCAGCCGGCTCCGCTGTTGGTGGGAGAAGGGAGGGCTGTGGTGCTGTTCATACACCTGCGTGCTTGTCTCTATGTTAAGCATTTTTCTGTCTTGTATTCATTCACAGCTGTGATTAGTGCTCATCCCATCCATTCACTCGATAACCCTCACCATCATTTCCACTCCGGCAGCCTCGCTTCTCCAACCCGCAGCTATCTCCATCACCAGGTCAGCCCGTGGCCGATGGGCACCTCCATGTCCCATTCAGACAGGGCCAATTCCACAGGTGAGATACAAACCATCAGGTAGATTTTGCTTGTTACGGAAAAAATGAGTTAAACGTGTGGAAATCAAACGTAACTTGGTCAGTCTCCATCGTGGTGTTCCACGAGCGCACAGTGAAGGGCTTAAGTACAGAAAAGTCCTTGATAAGGCTGAGTTTACTGTAGTTTCTTGTGTAGATCAGATCCTTGAGATACGTGATGGTGTCCTTGGAAAAGGAGGTTTAATGTTTTATGTGCAGCGTCAAATAGGAGGATTCCTTATTCTAAGGCCTTCAGCCCTGGAGTCTGAAACATCAGATTAAATCCAATTTGAGCTACTTAATATGGTAAGTTTTTTCTAATTAGTCATATTTAAAACCAAGAGAGGACACAAGCCCTACTGAGAGCTGACATTTGTGAATCTTCCTCAAGCGCAGAGAAAATTGTGGTGATTTTTATGCGGCATTTTCAAGCTCGAAGCACAGCCATTTCCAATAGATTTTGTAATGTCTCCAGCGCTCTGAAAAATTCTGAAGCACCAGTATTGCGAAATTGCACGTAGGTAACATCTTGAGACGCGGTGAATTCTGAGCTTCTCTCGTTTAAGGTCTGCATTTTAATGCAGGTGCCCCAGCCAACAGCGTTGTTTCCTGGGTCCTTATAAAAGCAATTCATGAGGCTGCAAATGCACAGTCGGACAGACGCGAGCAGCAGAGGGCTCCCTTGTTGTGTTTTTATGCTGCTGAAGTGACAGCCCTCACAATCTACATCTTCTGCACGGGGTCTGAGTAGGATCACCATGCCCTAAATTCAATATACCATCTTAGATGGTTCTCTTAGATCAGGATGGAGCCTGCTGCAGACAAACAAATGAAGCCCGTGATTTCATTTTAGCTTTCAGCAAGGAAAGAGATTTCAAGTCTATCTCAGGAAGAAAATGCGGCTCTTTTATATGCACTCCAGTGGTACGTGCTTAATTGTACCTATTGAAGAATGCCAACACTGTGGCTAAAATGAGAATGAAGATTTGTGTTCCGTGCTGTTTATCTCAGGTCATCTTAGATGGAGTTGTTGAGTTAGTGTTACACCTCTGGAGTCATTCAGTTGTGTTACTAGACAGCTGTTGCCATTCACCTTAAAACAGGACATTTCCACAGAATTGGTGTTATTTGTGACACAGATCGTTAGCTGTGAATTCACCTCTCAGCTTGTAACAGCCATCTCAGAAAAAGTGCTTGCAAACGCCGCTGTGATGTTTCCATCTGACCACAGAGAACATTTCTGTTGAAGAAAAGAAACACCTGGTTTTTTTTTTTCTTTTCCTTTTGTCTGTTGTAGAATCCGTTCGAAACACACCGAGCACGGACACCATGCCGGCGTCCTCGTCCCAGCCGTGTGCTGACCACCAGGACCCCGAGAGCGCCGCGGGGTCTTACCTGGCTAATGCACAGGAGGAGGATTCGTCTCAGAACCTGCCCACGGCCCACGTCCGTCCTTCCCACCCGCTCAAGAGTTTTGCGGTGCCGGCGGTTCCAGCAGCGGGTCCCACCTACGACCCCGCGCTGCCAAGCACGCCGCTGCTGACCCAGCAAGGTGAGAGGGGGAACGCTGGCGAGAGACACTTCCCAGAAAGAGAAAAAGGAGATTTTAGGAAGAAAATGAGAGAAGCTCTTTAAGAAAATGAGAAGGGGCTAGAGTTGGGCATCAGAGGAAATACGGCAGAGGCTGGAGTGAATTCTGTTGGTATGATTTTCAAGGTCCTTTTCTTTTATGAACATAGATAAACTAGACCAAAATTCAAATTCAGCACTTCATAACTTGAACCGTTCGTTTTCCTCTAATAGAGTCCTTTTTATTCTCTTACTTTCAAGAGCTTTCTAAATAAGCAGAAGAACTAATTAACTGAGGCATAACTATGCGACAATTTCTTTTCAGCTCCTAACCATCCAGTTCACTCGGTGAAGACTGCCTCAATCGGGACTTTAGGAAGAACTCGCCCTCCCATGCCGGTGGTGGTTCCCAGTGCCCCTGACGTGCAGGAGACCACCAGGATGCTGGAGGACTCGGAAAGCGTAGGTACTCGTGCGCTGCCAGGGCCTTGCTTTGGCAGTGCTTATCGCACGGGGTGCATCTCTCTTTTTATTCTTGTAAACTTCAGTAACGTCTGCGCCGAGACTTGCAAAGGCAGAGGGCAGTGAGGCTCCTGAGGGCCACCAGGGGCCACTGCCTGTTAACCCATATAAAAAAACCTAGTGCAAATACCTTCTTACAGGCAGCAAATTCAGAGAAGAATCACTTAATTAGCAGTGCTTTCTAAATGTGAAAAGTATTTCAGAGCCCACCTTCACTCCCAGTTACCCAACACTGACCAGAGGCGACGCTCCCATCTGTTCCACCCCACAAGGGCCCACTCGGTCAAAAGCTGAGAAACCTTCGATGACATTTTGGCTGAACAGAGGCTTTTATCTGAACACAGAGTAACGTCCTCCAAGATTTCCTTTCTTGACTCGTGCTCGAGGCTCCTGGTTTCTGCCAGCCTCTCACAATGAGGAGAAGCAAAGAGAGCTGCCACCTCTAGCACTGGTCTTTTCACTCTTTACACTCTCCGTGTAGCGCCTAACCCAGCTTTAGTTCATGCCTTGGGGTCCCAAACTGGGGCCGTGCCAGTGCCCTGCACACCTGGGTTTTGCCTGCTTGTCTTGATGTAAAGAGCATCTTTGTTCACGGAGCTGAAGGCCTCCAACAGCGCTGTTTGCTTTTCTGTGCAGCTGGAGATGTTGTGTTCCCGCTTGCTTTGAGATGTCGTTTATCACTGTCTGGTTTGTGATGCTGTGCCTGGATCCCCTGAAAGTCCTGCAGCTGCAGCTTCCCAAGCTGCTGCCAAGCATCCAAAGTGTCATTGCAAATGGAAAATTTAGCATTAATGCCCAAATGGTTAAAGCCACCATCCCAAATATATTTTTAGATACTCATAAAAGCATTCTGACTTTCTGGGGGAAAAAAAAGCAACTGTTGGGCTTCTTTGGAAGCTTTTAAGAAGTGAGGATAGTTTTGCGTGTGAGCCGTTTTTCTTTCACAGAGTGATATGGGGTTGGAAGGGACCTCTGGAGATCATCTAGTCCAACCCCCTGCCAAAGCAGGGCCACCCAGAGCAGGTCCCACAGGAACGTGTCCAGGTGGGGTTTGAATGTCTCCAGAGATGGAGACTCCTTTCCATTGGCAGCCTCTTCCAGGGCTCTGCTACCCTCAAAGTAAAGAAGTTCCTCCTCATGTTTAGGTGGAACTTCAAGTTCAAGTTTGTGCCCATTTCCTCTTGTCCTATTCCTGGGCACCACTGAAACAAGACTGGCCCCATCCTCCTGACACCCACCCTTTAAGTATTTATAGGCGTTGATCAGATCCCCCCTCAGCCTTCTCTTCTCCAGACTAAAAAGACCCAAGTCCTTTGGCCTCTCCTCAGCAGAGAGATGCTCCAGGCCCTTCACCATTGCAAATTGCAAGCCACTGAGTTATTGTCGTAGCTATTTGTATTACTGCTACAGGAAATGCTTATTTTGAATTCATTTTTCTTTTTTTCTTTCTTGTTTTCTTACTGTCCTTTCCCTTCATCACGTTGGTTTTGTCACCCTCATGATTTTCTTTCTGCATGTGCTGGTCTAGAAACTGTCCACACGCTTGATTTGGTGCACTTTCGCCCCCTGTCTAGATGTTACTCCTACTTTATTCTTTCTCTTCTTTCGAGTCAGTACCAAAAATATATACTCATTAGTTTATTCATCAACAGATATTTAATATTTAGATATATTCATTAATAATTGTCATCATTAATAAATAACCATAGTAAATACTAGTTAAATTATGAGTGTTAAAAATGAGGATTAGATGGTGATTTGAATTGATGCTGAGCCTGTAGGAATGAGCCCGAGTGCTTCCCCCTCGCTGCTATTCATCATGGTCAGGAGTCAGCAGATAATGCATTGGCCACAGGACAGAGAGGACTTTGCTGGGACAGCCTCGATTGCCTGGTAAACTGGAGTTCATTTCTATTTAAATGAAAGGAAAGGTTGGTGTCTAGAAGCAAAGGAAGCGAGATCAGTCAGGGTCGAGGGCTCCACTTTGGGAAGGATTCCAGCTTTACGGTACGCGAACAGCGGAGATTAATACCTTTGATATTAGACTCCGGCCAGAAGGTCTAATAATGGACCGTAAATCCACGGAGCAGAAACTCTCACCCAGGATTGTGTCGCTCCTGCTCTGGCACCAGCAGAGCTGGAGTTGGAACAGCACGAGCTTGGCTCCCCTTCTGTGAAAAGAGAGAGCAAAGAGGGTCTGGAGAGAGGCTCCAAGAAGGTAAGGGGTTGAAAATGACCCAGTACCGGGAAAAGCCGTGGTCAGCTGAGGAAAGATTTTGAGATGAACTAGTTCGTGGTGTCTGTCTACAAACGTGCGTTGGTAACACAATGTTCAATACAGCTGAAGCCAGACAATCGAGGCTAAAAATGGAGATGATTTTAGCAAGCATAAGGATTCTCAAACCAGTTCTATTTGAAGCGATTCCTTTGACCTTTGTTTCCAATTAAGCTGGGAAGATTTTTCTAAAATATCTACTTTGTTTGAAAGGAAGCTGTTATCTTGAAGCAGGAATTGACACGAGGAAAACAGATAAGACGATCCCAGCCTTAAAAATCGGTGGAACTATGAATCACTATTGCGAAAAGATCTGCACTTAAAATAGAGAGTTGTTTCAAGTTATTAATTCCTGTAACTGTCGATAAATCTGCCTCTGCTTATTCATGTGTCAGGGTCGCAATCTCCCCCAGAATCACTCATCTTCTTTCTTATTCTGTCCCTCCAAAGAAAGCGAGTCACCTTGTCGGTACCTCTTTCCGTCTCCCACAGAACTACGAACCGGATGAGCTGACCAAAGAGATGGCCCACCTGGAAGGACTTATGAAGGACCTTAATGCCATCACTACAGCGTGACCACCTTCACCAGGACATGACTCCAGACAGTTTCACAAGTCTTGGGACTCAGCCTTGGAACACAAGGAATTGTACAGAGGAAAAACAAACAAAAAAGAAACAAAAAAGAGAAAAAACAAACAAACAAACCAGAAAGAGGGACAGCACATGAGAGCGTACGTGGAACACAAAGGCACCAACCCGTGCATTTGTGCTACAGCTGGTCAAAGAGAGATGACCTTTCTCCTCATCGTCCTGCAGCGAAGTCGTTGCCAAGTGGAACTGCGTTTCCCTGCGGAGACGGTGCGGGACGGGAGGCAGCAGGGTGGGATCCAGCAGCCGGACACAAGGGGGAAAAAAAAAAAAGGAAAAAAAAAAAAAAAGATGGACTTGAGGGTTTTGGTTTTTTCTGGTCAGGTTTTGTCTCAGTGGTGTGATTGCCCTGCCTTTTTCAGTGTTGGACATTTGCATTTATGTACAATTTTATTGGTTGTTTTTATTTTATCTTTTTTTTTATAAAAAGGAAAAAAAATATTGTAAAAAAAAAAAAAAAAAAGGAAAAAAAAAAAAAAGAAAAAAAGGAGAAACCGTTGTTTTCCACAGCCTAGACTGACATTTGACTGCTTGTTCTATTGTGTATGAAAATTCATTGCCAGCGTGGGTTGTTCTGTTTTGTTTTTTATTCTGCGTATAATTACGTCCCCTTCTGGCAGTTAATCCATGGCCTTTTGGGATGCTGCACTGCTATTTGTAAGCTTTTTTTATTATTTTTATATTATAATTATTAAAAGCCTGACTTTCTCCTCTCATCACTGTGAGATTACCAGTCTGTTTGAATTGAAATGTAATTTGAAAGGCTTGTTTGTCGCTTTTTGTGCAGTTTCAATATTTTGAGGGGGGGGAAAAAACCAG
>VXAK01010054.1:120760-142522 GCA_013399435.1 Arenaria interpres
ATGGGGAAGGGGAGGGGATCCAGGGGGAGGTTCCATTATTGTTGTTTTCCCGTCTTTCTGCGTTGACTCGAAAGGCTGAAGGAAATGAAAGCATCTTCTGTAACATCCGTCCTTGTACCTTCAGTCTCTGGTTCCTGAATTGCGGCGAGTTTAGAAACATTAGAGCAAATTTCCTCCTGGGAAGTAGGGTCCTCACCTTTCGATGACGCTACAGCTTGTTTTGGCAGCAAAACAGCGCTCGGGTCTGTTGGTGTTAGTTCAAAGATGGCATCGTGAAACTTGTGAAGCGCACAGCGCGGGACGCTTCTCTGCCGGGGGGCGCTCAGCTTTGAGCTGCCCGAGCCCCCCCCCCGAAGCAGAGAAGGGGGACCCTTCTCTCATCAGCAACATCCATGGCCACAGCATCCTTCAGCAGGCAGCCCAGCCCCGTGCCATCGCTCTAGCCCAGGCCCCTTAAACGAGAATCCTTCTCTTGAGGATTCTTCCGAGACGGAAGCAAGGCGAAAACGTATTTTTTTACACTTTTGAAACCATTTTAAAAAGGAAAACCAGTATCAGCCACTCAGGTGCTGTTCACTCTCTGTCTAGAAAGGAAGGAAAGTGAAAAGGGAGCTCCTGTACGCGGGGAAGGAGAAGGGGGTTTGCTTTCTCCTGGTACAATTGCCTGGCTCTGCCCTGCTCTGGGAGGAGGAACGGCAGAAAAAGAGGGACTGTATTTTAGCAAAAAAAAGAAGAAGAAAAACCCAACCCCCGGCTGCCTGCCAGACTCCTGTGCAATTTCACTTTTGAGACGAGAGGAAATTCAAAACTTACCAACGATGGGGCTGGAGGGTCTGTTCCTCCGGAGCGATGGGGTTTGCGACCCGGGCGCTGAGGGGTGACACTGCAGAACAGGCAGGTGACGGGCGTTTCAGGCATTTCGGGTGGTTTTCGGGCAGGGCTGCCGTGGGCCGCGGCACCTGTTACACGGCTGCACCTGCCCCAACAGAAGAGGAGCTACTGTCATTTGCTTAAATTGGAAAAAAACAACCCACCAAGAGCTTTGCTTCACTTATTTTCTTTTACCCACCTGACTAAAGCTAAAGCTCTGGGCCCGTTGTCGATAAAATGACTTGGAGCACCAGGGAGAGCCAGGGAATGGTCCCGGGGAGCAGCCGGGGTTTGGGGTGTAGTTTTATTTCCTTTCTTTTCCCAGACACTCTGTGTTATCATCATTTCTAGGCCATTTGCTGGGTTTATTTAGTAATTGGGAGGGGAGGGGGAGATGATAAAATGACTTGGAGCACCGTTGGGCCACCTGGATAATTGATGTTTGGACTTTTAATCGATACAATTCAGGGCAAAATAAGCTACAGATTTAAATATTTAAATAATTAAATACGCACCCTGTCCTGAAGGGAGGGGGTGTATGTTTTCCTTTGCCTATTTTTTAACCTATACCCAAAGAAATGCCATCGTACGTACGCAGTATTCTTAGCTGGTGGGTCTTTGTGAATATTACTTATGTATAACACCCTGAATGTTAATATTGTCATTGAATTTGGGGAGGGGGAATATTTTTAATGATAAAACAACTGTTCAAAGTTGGTTTTTTAAGGTTAAACTAAAAAGAAAAAAAAAACATTTATTCAATTTCAGTGTACAATCTGTATTGCACTTTTTCACATTTTAATGCTACGTTTCCTTACATACCCTGTGATTTTAAATTTGGAACATTGTGTATCCTTGTAGTGTCATAGTCGAGCTGTTATGTGGCAGCTTCCCTCAGAGACATTTGGGGAGAAAACCAAACCTGTATATTGTTTTACGATTCTCATGTAGAATAATTTTGAGGACTGCTGTAGACGTCTACCTTTCTGTACAATTTTTATTTTTTTTGCTTTTCTGTAGTATTTGCTGTATACTCTATGGCTTTTTTTAATAACTTCATGTTTATTATTTTGTATTGGACCTCCAATACACTTTTTTTAATCCAATCAAATTCTGGTCTGCATGGAGAGTGTGTTCTCTTCTTAATTAGTCCTATACCCTTTTTTCCCCATTTATCAGGGTGGTGACCAGGTTTGGAAGTCTACTGGCATCTTTTATTGTTGTGGTTTGGAGGTTGTGTCCTCCAGAGAATGAAGACGACCTGTTAGTGCCCCCCCATTTTGTGCATGAAGTGTCTTTATGGCCAACTCCCCTCCATTCCAACGCTCAATAGCAGAAGTGCCACCTTCTAACAAGCAAGCACCAGAGGGAAGGGTTTCAAATCGGTGAAAGTACGTTTAGTAGCCTTAGGAAAGCAATAAATCACAGAAAAAGAATGGTATAGTTCTTTGAATATAGCACTTTCTGTCTATAGATTTTAAAGAAGTGCAGTAAGTGATATCCTTATCGTTACCCTTGTGCTGACGCCAGACTCTTTCTTTCAATCCTCGAGGCTCACACCAATTATCAGCCTCTTCTCTGCAAACCAGCCCCTTCCCCAGTTCCTGGTGTCCCCTGTTCTTGGGACCGTTCCTCATCCTCACCTCCAACGGGAGGACAAGGGGATGCATTGCTTTGCGCCCCCTGTTTCCTCAGTCAGAGCCTTCTGTTCACTCACCAGTTGTGCCACCTGAGGTCTCGGGTGGGAGCTGGGCCCCAAAATTCCCTGTCAGGGATGCCGTGACCCTGCGGCTGCTCAGGGGCTTCTCAGCCATGCCGGAATCGGTGGGGTCGTGCATGTGTGTGGGTCGAAAAAAGGAGAAATGGGGAAGCCAGGCGTGAATCATGAAGTGGGGAGCGTCACAGGGTGCATCCGAGGTGCAGACAGGCGGAGTGGAGACAGGAAAAAAACCCCCAACCAACAAACCCTGGCCTCTAGCTTTAAATCCCAAAGGATTTTTAAATCCTCACCCCTCTTGCCGGGTGAGGCAGCGCAGATCGTTCCCTGCGCTGTTTGCTTTGCGGCTCCGGCCCGTCGGTGGGTGGAGAGGTGCCGGGTCGAGGAGGTGTTTATCAGCCGGGCGGCCCGTTTGGAGGCGGGTTTGAGGCCGGTCCCCGCCGGGCGGTGCGGGACAGGGACACTAGAGGGCGGCGGTGACTCGCCCGTTCAACCGCACAGCGAACCCGCACCCGCGCTGCGCCCACCCGGGAGAGAGGGACCGACCGGTTTCCCTTCAGCCCGGGTTAAGGACACCAGCCTTGGCCACGGTTTCACGGAATCGTCGGAGTTGGAAGGGACCTTCTAGAGACCATCCAGCCCAACTCCCCTGCCAAAGCAGGGCTGCCCAGAGCACATCACTCACGAGCATCCAGGGGGGGCTTGAAGATCTCCAGAGAAGGGGACTCCANCCAGGCTCAAGAGCCCCAGCTCTCTCAGCCTTTCCTCATCAGCTCCAATCCCTCCATCATCTCTGTTGCCCTACGCTGGACTCTCTCCAGCAGTTCCCTGTCTCTCTGGATCTGGGGAGCCCAGCACTGGAGGCAGGATTCCAGTTGTGGCCTCCCCAGTGCAGAGCAGAGGGGGAGAATGACCTCCCTCCACCTCCTGGCCACACTCTTCCCTACGCAGCCCAGGATCCCGTTGGCCTCTTGGCCACAAGGGCACATTGCTGGCTCATGGAGAGTTTACTGTCCACCAGAACCCCCAGATCCCTCCCCTCAGTAGTACTTTCCAGCAGGTTTCTTCTCTGTAGCATCTTGCCAGCGAAGCTCTAAAGCTGCAAACTCTAGTCTTTTCACGCCTCGCTGTGGTGCCCTCGCTGGCCCTTTGGCTGCCCCACAGGCTTGCTCCAACACCTCCGATGATAAATTGGTGAAATGCAGGCCTTTTCCCCATTAAGCCTTAAGACGAATTGAGACTGGATTTAAACTAACAGCAAGTCACTGTTCATCTTAAATAAAAGCTCTAGCGGCTCAATGGGATTTAATTAAACTGCCTTTGCCAAAAATATTAAACCATTACAACGTTTCTGTGGGGCCAGGTCTCCCCCAGCCCAACACAAGCTTCAGCTGGGTGACATCTCCCCCACTGCGCAGGGCTGTGACCACACACTGCCTGTGTGACTCCCAAAAGCCAAACGAGCTGCGGTGTGGCTCTCTAGAACCTTCCATAAGCAGACGCAGCAAAATCCCTGCCTCTGGAAAAGCTCACCAGTGTGATGGGACACCCTGGAGGTCAAGGGGACAATCGTCCTAGCAAGCAGACACGCAGGGATGACAGGGGCAGCCGGGACCAGCGGGTTTGGAAAATGAAAGCCAACCCTTGGCGGGCAGGAAAGTGGCAACGAGAACAGGAGCGTTAGCGTGAAGGGTGGCAAACACCCCCAGATCCACTGCACTTTGGAAAAGGCAGGAAAAGGCTGAGAGTGACAGAGTGCCAGGGGGACACACTGAAATCCAAGCGGGGGGGGGGCAAAGAAGGATTCAGCCTACTCTGAGTGCTGCTGGGCCCCTTCCCTGCCGGGGGGAGTGTTCTCCAGCTGAGAGAGTGCTCCTGACACTCACAGCTGCCTGACTCATCTCCCCTCCACAGGCAGGGCTGGCAGGGGTTGCACCAGGATAATTCCCTATTCCCTGTCCTTTAAGTAAACGAGAATCAACTTTTTCCAGTTAATTCCCAAGTTCAGTTCCTTTTTCTCCACCCTCTTACAGCACTTTCCCCCAGACCTTCCTCTCTGTAAGGGCAATGGCCAAGAGAGCTGGTGTCTTGGCTGCAGTTTAGCCCAAATGCTAATTTCCCTTGGTAATTTCCTAGGAGTATATTCTCTGTTCCCCACGCCGGCTGTCTCAGGACATCCCACCCCTCAGCCACCAGGCAGCCACTGGCTGAGGGGACACTGCAGGGTGCTCTGCCCCACAGGGGTTGGGTTTGGTGGCAGTTTAACCACAGCCCTTTTGTTTGCCGCACAAACACACCAGTACAGCCACCGCCAGCCTTGGAACTGTGATGCAGTCCTGCTCTAGTATCTGCAACCCCTCACCACCTGAATCAGAAACAGGACAGCCCCGGTTACAACACCCTGCAGCAACCCCCTCGCTGCCAAGGCTGGGAGAATTAAATGAGACACGCTATGGATGTAACAATAAAATTAACACACATTAACTTAATCCCGATCGGTAGTACTCACCCTCCGTGGGCTGCAGGCGAGGGACTGTCGCAGGCTCCTCTAACCTGGAGGCTTTGCTGCATCCCTTCTCCCCTCCTTTCATTTTGGGCTGGCTGGCAGCGCCTCCACCTCCTGTAACGCCATCATTCTGTAAAGAGGGGGCTGCAAACCTGAGGGGAAAAGACAGAACAACCCCATTTGTAACCTCAGTCACCGTCCCTGGCTGGCAGGGCTGCTGGAGACAGAGCTGGGACAGTCGGAGGGGTGTGCTGGAAAGCCCTGACCTGACTTCAGGCCCCGCTTAGGACCCTTTGCCAGGGAGCATGAGATCCAGGCCCCATCTTGCAGCGGGGCAGGGGGGACCGGGGTGGGGGGACACCCTGCTCTGGGGGCCGCAGCACCATTGCGGGGAGTTTCAGGATGCAGAGGTTTGTCCTTGGGCTGAGCAGAGCCCGGCTGCGATGAGACACGTGCCCTGGCCAGGGACACCCCGGGGAGGGCTTTCCCCGGGGGAAGAGGAAAGCGGGGATGGCCGTGTGCCATCCCACCCAGCAGCCTCCCCGATGATCCCGGCATCCTCCTACGTGAGGAAAGCACCAGCCCCCATTTCTCCTCCTGGGCACCGTCGCCATGGTAACAGCATCCACTTCATCCACAGCGAGGATGGGGAGGCCGGGGTGGCTTCCCTCCCGCACAGGGGTTTCCCCGGCAGCCGGATGCCCAGCCCTGGCCCTGCCCTGCTCCTACCGATCTCCTCGCTCTGCCCTGAGGACTCGGAGCCTTGTGACACACACAAAAAAAGCCTGTCACTAGAGAAGGGCACTGAGGTATTGGCAGCGAGCAGCTCCCAGGGAAACCTTCTCAGGCAGCATCCATACACCCTCTGCCAGCACCTCTCAGCCTGCAGGGCTGCCCCACGTCCCTGTGCGGGGTGACACTGCCCCGTCCCAAGAAGAGCCACCTCTCAAATGCTCTGGGCCTCCTAAGCCCAGGGAGCAGGGTCTCTCCAGCAGCTGGACCGTATCTTGCCCTCCCCAATCTGGACCCTCTCCCTTTCACCTCCCTCCATCTCCACCTGCCTGCTCTTTCCTCCAGAGCAAACCAAAGGCTACGGTATTTCTCCAGCCTCGCAACATCCCCGCGCCCCGGTGACCAGGCTAGAGGCACAGCTACATCAGGAGGTGCTCACAGGGGTCCCTCGGCTGCACTCCCCCCACCCCTGTCCCCCAGGCATTTGCTGTCCTCCCTCGCCCAGCTCTGGGCACCAGCAGAGATAACCAGAGTGGTTCTTCCCAGCCCAACCCGCCTGGGCTCCCCAGGCAGCGAATACCCGGCCCTGCAGCTTGTCACCAGCTTGTCACCTCGTCCCTAGAGCTGCCTTGTCAGCGAGCTCCAGCAGCCAAACAATGGGTTCAGCAAGAGGGTTACTGAGCTGAGGCCACCCCAGCCCCGGGTGGCATCTGGGTGTGCAGGGATGAAGCCAAAAGGACCGGGAACCCTCAGATATGGCGCTGGGGGTGAACTGCTGCCCAGTCCTACCCCCAAACCCGTTAGCACCGAGGGGACCCAAAGGACAGGGCACACAGCCCAGCTACCAACACACTGCAGCACATGGCACCTTCCAGACCCTTTCACAGAATCTTCTAGGTTGGAAGGGACCTTAAAGATCATCTTGTCCAACCATCAACCTCATTTTGACAAAAATAAACACCCGCACAACAAACAAAAAGCAACACCATCACTAAACCATCTCTCCCAGCACCACATCAACCCGTCTTTTCAACACCTCCAGGGATGGGGCCTCAACCCCCTCCCTGGGCAGCCCATTCCAGTGTCTGATCACCCTTTCGGTGAAAGAATTTTTCCTAATATTGAGCCTGAACCTCCCCTGGTGCAACTTGAGGCCATTTCCTCTAGTCCTGTCGCCTGGGACTTGGGAGAAGAGACCGACCCCCACCTCTCTACACCCTCCTTTCAGGGAGTTGGAGAGAGCAATAAGGTCTCCCCTCAGCCTCTTCTTCTCCAGGCTGAACACCCCCAGCTCTCTCAGCCTCTCCTCATAAGACTTGTGCTCCACACCAGCTGTACCCCCAGGGCCACCTCTGAGAGGAGGGCAGCCAGGGGACAGAGTCCCCAGGGTGAATTAGGAGCACAGAGCCAGGGCTCAGCCTCTCCCCAACAGTTGCTCCCAGCAGCCAGAAATTAGGAGGGCCACCAGCACCTCCAAAAACATGGGCTTCAGATAGGAAGCCACCCCAAAACATCCACCACCCTTCTTACCTGGAGAAGCACCCTGCTTGCCGTGAGAAGCCAAGCTGGAGTCTGCTCTGGAACCTCACTTTCCCCCAGGTGTTTCCCATCTCCATCCCCAGGGCGAGGACCTTGCCCAGGTGCAGAGCATCAGCCCAAGTGCCCAGCCCAGTGCTGCTCATGGCTGTGAGCTGGTTCTGGCCACCTGGGCTTTGTTCTGCCTGGAAATGGGGGGCTGGGCAGCAGTGGAGATGTAATGGGGTGAGGGCTGGAGTGGGTACAGCCCTTTCCAACCAGGGCTGCTTTGGGTGCTGTGTGAGACATGCTACGAGCCTACAAGATCTAGGAAAACACAGCAAGCAAACAGCAGCACCACGACAAGCTAGAGATGGGTGCTGAGTCCCCTCGTGGGCTCCCAGAGGACACTCCCTAAGCCTGATGCCTGCCTGTTTTCACACTAGTTGAACCAAACCCTTTGATTTTGGAGACCATTTTGCAGGGAGGAAAAGAATGTGTGTGCTGTGTCCATGAACAAGTGCCTCCAGATCTCCCTGTTGGTCCCTGGGGTACCTGCAGCTCCTGTAGGTACCCTCACCATGGCTGTATGGTGTCACACTCAAGCCTTCATGGCAGAGCTGATTAAAAACTACACGCTAATCACCTTTCTAGAGCTAAGTATGTATGTCCTCAGTTGCCACAGCCTTTCCAGGAGCACAAGGCTTACAGTGACACGAACGATCAAGCCGTCCTGGTACTAAATCTTTGCCACAAATCATGAGCTGCAAGAGGAGCTTGAGGCACCAGGGAAAAGGTTCATAATTCATCGAGGACATTGTTCCTGCCTGGCAGTGCAGCCATGAGCTACAGATGTGGTTCAGACCAGCAACGTCCTTTCCCAATCAGGGTGCTCCCTCCGTCCCCGGGCTGTGTTCGAGGCAATGCCTTCAGGCTGCTCCTGGGGAGGGAGGCAGAAAAGCTTACAAAGGAGCAGCACTGAAAGCCTGTCCTCCGTCCTTCCTCCCTCGCTGAGAGCAAGAAGTCACTCCCCAGTCTGCTGGGCCCTTCTGACTCCGGTGAGTTTGCTCCAGCAGCGCCAGGATGTGCCACCCCTCTCCCCGTGCTGGGCGACAGGGTGAGCTCCCTTCTCCCAGGTGGCTCTTTCCAGGATGGCGAGGCAGCTGGGCCAACTGGAGCATCAGCAATAGCAAAGAGCAGCTCCCACCCCCAGCTCCCCCGCTCTCCGGCGAGCCACCCCAGGGGCTGTGCTGGCCCAGGGAGCGGCACGTCAGCGCCCAGCCTCTGCGGAGAGGAGCTGACAGTGATGGGCATGCACAAGGCCGGAGCTGACAGCATCCTTTGGCCACAGCAGGAGGCCAGTGTGGGCGGATGGGACACCTGAGAGGCAGCACTGGTGTCTGGGGAGGGCAGCTGGCCATCCCCCCCCTTCCCCGAGCCACCCCCACCGGCCCTGCAGGCTGCCTCCCACAGAGCTGGAGGGGGAGAGCACGGGTGCCCCTCCAGAGAGGCTGCTGTGAGCCCTGTGTGGGCGAGCCCCAGCCATTCCCATCACAGCTGAAGAAAGCCAGTGTATAAGGAAAAAATATATATATATATAAAATAAAATGACCCTGAAGAGCTGTCTAATTTGCAGCACAGTCAGGGAGAGCAGCTTCCCAGAGAGGGGAAGGCGTTGAGACATGCGGCACTGGGAGATGCTGTTAACACCTTCCTGCCTAGCGCTGCAGGACGGCTTCAGCCCGCTCCCGTTCCTCCCAGTCCCTTCCCAGTGGGCAGGCAGGGCTCCCACAGCCTCGGTGGGGCATTTCTGGAAGAGGCGGGCAGGTCCTGCAGTGCCCATGCCAACAGGAGGTCACAGGGCCTGGCATTTGCTGGGCTAAAGCTCCTGTTTTAACCTCTCGGGCTGTTGGTTTTCTTCTGTTAAAACAAAAGAGCATCTACCTCTTCCCAGAGACTTCAGTCAATGTCTTTTCTAATCAGGTGCCCGCTAAAAGGTGGACTTGAGCAGAACAGTCACTGCTGGTGATTAGGGTCAGCTGGTAGCTGGAGGCTGAAAGGCAGCTGGTTTGTAATGCCTTTTTAAAAGAAAAATCAATCTACTCTCCTGCAAATGTAACCGGCAGAACCGAGTTAAGATTTTCTTCCCTTAATTTGCCAATAGGCGCTGGCACCGTATTCACCTCCATTAAAATCAGAGCCTGAAGTCCAAGTGGGGCTTAGTAGGGGCTCGGTGTGCTGGAATCGGTGAGACAAAATGTCTCAGGCCTCTGCAAATAACTTCAGTGCCAAAAACCAAGATGCATATACTCATGTGTGAAAATTAACCCTCTTCTTACCAACAGGGAGAAAGCAGGCGGGGGTGGGGGGTGGGGGCGATTTGTTTGAAAACATCTTGCCAATCCAGACAGCGGTCTGCTGGGATTGCTGCGAGCAGGGACAGGGCTGGGGACGTTGGAAAGGTCCCAGGGCTGTGCTGGCTCTGGTCACAGCACAGTCCTGGCCAGGCCAGAGCCTCAGCTCCCCCTCAGCTTCACTGGGCTCCAACAGGGCCATCGGGGAGGGTGGCACTGAGAGCAGACCGCTCACACGCAGGGTCATCGTGCATGTCCCAGCGAGGCAACACCTTACAGGGACAACACGTGGGACCTCAGACTTCATGGGCTGTGTTGAAAACAGGCAGTGCTCAGCTGCGTCATGGGGACAAGCCCTTGATGTGTCCTAGCTTTGCTCCCTCCTGCCAGAAAAGCCTAGACCTCTACAAGATGGGGGGGGTGTGTGTGTGTGTGTGTGTGTTGTATTGCTCACAATGTGCTGAAATGGCTGGATTTAATTTCTGCAGAAGCCTGCGGGTGACAGCCCGGCTGAGGGGCCACGTGCACACACAAACTGAGCGTTTCCCTGTGTGGGGAAAGGGAAAAATGTGACCAGGGAATCAAACTAAACAGCTTTAGTTCAGCAGTGGGAAAGGGCCACCCACAGCCCCGCTCACAGGCCACCAGCCAGGGACGGAGGGGTGCCTGCGAGGGGGTACCGGTGGATGGGGAGGGAGTCTATGGCACTAAAATGCCACCAGCAAAAATGGACTAATTGTTTCTTAGCCCCAGTTCCTGGGCTTTTACCCCCTGCAGCTGTCACCCTGGTCCAGCTCTTCTGCAGCTCAGCCCCACCAGCCTGGCAGAGGGGGTCAGCATTGGCACTGGGCTCCCAGGGTCCTGGCACTGGTTGGCCTCTTCTCTCCCTTCTCCTGGGACTCGCAAGGTATGGATGCCCCAGCTGAACCTCTCAGGGGCTTGGAGAGGTGGCTGCCACCCACCAGTGCTGGGCAGGGAGGGTTACCTTCAGGGGGTGCACCTCATCAGGTGCTGGGCCCACTCTGGTGCCGGCAGCTGCTGTCTCCGGTTCACCAGCGGCGAAGCTGTGACACTGCCCTTGCCTACGGGAAGCAGAAACTCCTGGTCAACCTTTCAGTCCAAGCATGATCCCCAGCAGTCCAGGATGAAAAGGCAACCCTGGCCCCTCTCCCTTCCCTCCCTGGACTCCAGCTCCCTCAGCTACAGGACTTTGCTCCCACCCTGGTGTCTCCCCCAGGGTCTGTACCCCTGGTCTATACCCTTGTCCCAGCGAGGTACAGGGCCTGCTGGCAGAGAGGGGCTGGGCTGGTCCCCCCCAAATACTGTCTGTGTCCTCACCTTCCTCCACCCTCAACGTGTCTCCAGTCCCTCCAGGAGGTTTTGGGGCCCCTTCAGCCCCCCCTGTTCCCTGCAGTGAGGTGTGGTGTGATGGGCAGTCTGACCTGGGGTGGCTGCAGAGCGGCTCACATGGACGACCTGCTCCAGCTCTGGCAGCAGGATATCTCCAAGGGGTGGGAAAAGTCCTGCGCTGTCCGACAGGGGTGTGAGCAGCGAGATGTGGCCTCTTTGCCTGGCCACCATTTCCTCCTGCTTCTGCCTGAAGGTGGAGGAGCAGCCGTGGGTGACCCCGCACAAGCCAGACCTTGAGCAACTCCCTCTTTTGCCTCTTGCATCCTGCGGTTTGCACACAAACGCGAGCATTGCCTTGTGCACATCTTCCCTTTCACATCCCAGAGGGATCTTCTTCCACAAAATCACAGCTCCTGTGGTTTGCAGCTCATGTCCCACTGCCACACCAGTCCCTTGGGCTGGCAGGCACACACTTGGCCCCTGAGGCTGAGCTGAACGAGCGAATCCCATCACCAGCGTCTGGTCTTCTTTGTTTTAAATAAAGTATACACTATGATGTATTCATTTATTTAAAGTGGTGGTTCCTAACTTACTGATGTCTCCCCTAGCAAGGGGCAGGAAGGTGCAAATCCCTTTTCCTTCTGGGCATTCATGGAGTACCCTGGAGGGTACCTGTTGCCTCCCCTCAGCTCACCAGTCCCGTGCCCAGCGCTACGAGAGCCCTGACGTTGCAGAGGAGATAAAAAAAGGACTCAGGCAGGGAACACACAGTCCCGTCCCCCAGAACGTCATCACCTTGCTGGTCCAAACAGCTCACAGGGAGTTTGTAAAGAGGAAAAGAGTCAGAAGAACCCAGTTTCCAAGAGCTGAGCCTCACTGCAGCTCTGGCATCACCTTCCTTCCTAAGGCTGGCTGGTGCAGGGGATGGGACAATCCCAGTGCCTGCAGGAAAGCATTGCCAGGAATAGGTCTGCTTTGCTGTCTCCAACACCCCAAAATCTCTCACGGGGTTCAAGAGGTATGAGTTTGGGAGCCCCTGCCTCTCTCCAAACCTAGAGACTGTTTCTCTAGGCAGAAGGGAGAGGGGGGTGGACAGCCAGTCTGGGAGAGTTTCCCAAGACAAGGCTGAAATTCCCACGAGCAGCCCCGGCCAAACTGCGACCGGGGAAAGGGAGAAATCACAGGAGCTGGTGATCCTGCATTTTTCCCACTCCAAGCCCCACACCAGCAGGGGCTGGGTCTTCACGAGGCACTGCAGGGGAGGCAGCAGTGATGTGGAGGTGGATAGACCACCCCATCGATAGGAGAGTGCCTTGCCTCTGGAACCTGAAGGGTTTCCTCCTGACAGCCGGCCTGCAAGAATCAAGATATCCCAGGGCGGTCTAAAGTCCTTTCAGGATAAGGAGGTACCAAGGTTAGTCAAGCCCTTCCAAACATGCTTTTCTACAACTGATGGGCCTTCTTCCAGCTTCTCCACAGAGTGGCTTTTCTTTGGCCAGGGAAAGCTGCCTGTGCCATCCTGATCCACAACAGCCTAGAGCAGAGATGGCTACTACCTGTGCTGAAAGGCTCTGGGCGAGGGAAAGATCAGAATCCATTAGCTAAGCCATCTCCTCCGGTATCGTGTTTGTCATGAAGACCTCATGGTTACTGGGTTCCTGTGATCTACTCTGCCCTCGGGAAGGCCATGAGATCCTCCTGATGTACTCCTGCCCGTCCTCCTTGTGGACTGCAACTCGTGGCAGTGTCCTGAGCCCCTGCTAGGTGTTGGGGGAGAACAGAAGGCAGGTTTCACAGGGAAGTTTAAGAGCTCAAAACTTCTGTTCTAGTCCAGCATGAAAACCCTGAAAGTTTACAAATTTTTCTGTGAAACAGAATCTTAGAAGAAATTTTTGATTGGGCAGGACTGACTCACAATCCCAGTTTCCTCTGGGAAACCCGAACCACGACACTCTGTAATAGTAATGGCACGTAAAATTAAAAATCCTGGCACGGGCATCCATTTTGAAAGTCAAACCAAACATTTCTCTCCCTCACTGAAGCTCCAGGACAACTGACCCGCCAGGGCTGAGCCATCTGCATTCAAGGGCACAATTAAAATGTTTGGTTCACTCTTTCCTCGCCAATTCTGCTCATTTACAGCCAGATGAGGTCAGAGAACTGACAGAAGGAGACGGACAGGGTCTCCCACCTTCCTGTAGAGGGTCTTCCACCTTCCTTAGAGGCAGGAGGGAAAAGCAGTGTCCTGCTTGGGCCGAGCCTGCGCTGTGTCAGCGGGAGCGTGTCTGCGTCTGCGCATCCTTCTCTGCAAAATACCGGTTTTATTCAGGGCTCTGGGGCTCCTTTTATTCTTTCTTTTTTTTTTTTTGCCATCTCTGGCGTTGGGAGTCCTGGTAAAGATGGTGCTGGACCTTGTTCTCATCTCAGCAGGAAAGACACATTATTGACGTGCTAGCAAATTCAAGTCTTTCAGAGACTGGACAAAATGTCAGAGGGCTAAATGTGCAACCGTTGGATGAGAAGGTACAAGGAAAATGAGATTTCAGAGAAGGAGAAATGACTGTGAGACTGTCAGCAAGGCAGGGGTGAGGCACCGCTGCGGGGGCTCTTCGTATGGACTGGAGGAGAGGGAGCAGGGAGGATGGGATCTACGGGCTGTGGGACACACTCCAGCAGCTGGGCTGCTTTGCTCTGTGTTTCCTCGGCTACAAGGAAAGGGCATGAGGCCATCATACAGTCCCCGTGTGAGCTACTGACCCAAATCATCCATTTTGTGCACACTTCTTAGAGTGGGTTTGGACAAAGACTCAAAGAGGATCTCACAGGAGAGAAATGAAAGAGTCGAGGTTAGTTTTACCTTCCTAAAATGTATCAGGTCCTGACCTTGCTTTCATCATCCCTCTGAGACCTCAAAACAGCTACGTCCTTTCTCCCGTTTTTCCGTCCGCTTTCCGTGATGGTCCCTATGCCAAGTTGTTATGGTCTGTATCCTGCGGTAGGGCTCCTTAGGCTCTTCCCTGGGGATCACAGAGTCAGCCAGAGTTTTCCGTGTCTGCCAGTAACGTGAAGGATTTTCATACACACATTTGCAAAACAGCTACCAGATTTCCCCTGTTAAAAACTCAAGTGCAGGCAAAAGTATTACAATTTTACTGTCAATGGCTTGGTACAGACTTCCTACAAGAACGTGTGAGGTGGAGATGTGGCAGCAGGTAAACACGCTCCTAAAGCTCTAAAGCCATCAGGAGAATACAGACTGGAAGTGAGACAAGACCCAGCGTCCTCTCTGGTCAACAGGAGAGGAGGGAAATGCCACCCAAGTTTTTTTAATTCTTTAAACCTCATCTCATGTTGCCTGAAGTTCAACACTTAAAGCAGACAGCAAGTCAGAGGGATGGGTTTTTCACATTTTTATTTACTAAGGTTTTTATTGTGTTTTATATTGCAAACCCCACCCTAGAAGTCTTCCCTCCCTTCCCCCCAAAATAAAACAAAAGATAACAATAATAATAAATATAGTTCCACCTACTGAGACAAGCCTAGTGTTGACTGGGGTCCAGTCGAAATAACTCAATATTGGCTACTGCACTGCTAAGAACCGGAAAATCAAACAAGATCCCCGTGAAAAACAAAGCAAAGGAACCCAACCGAAGGAGGATGGTCACCAGAGTGGTGGATGGAACGCACGTCTACCAGAGACAGCCCTCAGGGTGTTTCTGTGCACCTCCGTTTGTCTGAGTGTCCACAGGGGTTGTTGAGATTCAAGTACCAATGCAGCAGTCACGGGACAGCCATCCATGAGGGCTTGGCATTGCTGGGCTGAGGACCTTTCCCACCTGCTTATTTTAGATACACCAGACCCAAACAGCTCAGCTCCCGACCTCTTGAGATGCTCATTCTAGGGGCCCTCTAGTGTACCGGGGGGAAAAGACCGCTAAAACAAAGAGAAAACTTAAAAGGATATTGTGAGTCTTCCTCCTAGGAACTGCCTCCTACCTTTGAAAATATGAGAGGGTCTGTGAGTCTGCTTCAATTCCGTCAACTGAGTCTGTTTCAAGATGAACCTGTACATATTTGGAAAAGCAGGATCTATATATTATAATTATCACCCGCCAATCACTCCTACAGGAGGGTCAAAATTGACATGTATTTTAAAACTAGGAGATATATATATATATAAATATATGTGTGTGTGTGTGCGTGCTTACACATGTGCATAAATAGACTACATATGTGTATAACTGTATACTATATATATAAAAGCATGTGTGTATATATAGATATATATATAAAATCTATACACACACACACACACACACGCGCGCGCCCCTCCCACCACACACACTCACACATATATAGGTGTATGTAGCTAGTAGAAAAACCATTTCTAGAGTTCCCCTGACCCTTTAAGGAAGACCAAAGCTGAATTACATCTGAATTCTGAGCCACCAAAGCACGTCGAAGCAGGAGTGCCCAGGAATGCTTGCAGCAACATCCAAGATACAGGCACATGTAAAGAGTTTTGCAAACAATTCAGTATAAAAAAAAACCAACTGTCAGCCAGTGTTTTGGGAGAGAGTTGGGGGTGGGAGGAGGTAAGAGATGGAGTTCTATGGACCTGTATCGTTACTGTGATGATAGTAGGGTTTTTGGCACTGCTGCATGAAGTCCTGCTCTCCCTCTGAGGGCTGGAGGGACCCCACGGCCGCTGGAAACAGAGGGAGGCTGGACACGGGTTTCTAACAAGTGTTAGAAAAGTTGAGCACCTGACTCTTTACAGTGAGGTGGCTGGAGACACCTCTTGGAGAAAAAAAAACCAACCAAAAACAAAAGAGAAAGAAAGGATCAAAGTAAAAGAAAAGGAGACGCTTGCCCTAGAGGTAAAGGCTGTAGCTTTGTGCCCCTTACTGTCTTCACCCCACTTTGACTACCTTAAATCAGGGGAGCCCAAAAAATCCAGCTGAGGGTGCCTGCCAGGCCCAGATGCGTCCAGTGATGCTGCAACTGCAGGGAGAGACCAAAGCCACCCGGGCGCAGGCCGTTATTGCTGGTGAAATCAAGCAAAGGATTTCAATTCCCCCATCAGAGGAGAAGCGTTGACCACGGCTGGCCAAATTTCTGGTCTAATCTGGTGTAATGGTATAAACGTAGTTGCAAATCTGGAGGATTCTTGGCTTGGCACCAGTGTTACCCTCGGTGCCTCAAAGCTCAGACTCCCCTGGGCTAAGGAGGAAGAGGGCTGGGGTGACCCCACCCCACTTTTCCATCTTTTTCCATCCAGTTCTCTTCAAAGCAGTCAGCCCATGGACACCGAGACATTAAAATGATAGAGGGAAGGTAAAAGTGCCGCCTTTTTCTTCATCCCTCTCCTTGCTTTGCACACCCCAACCTGGAAGGCAGCACACGGGCTTTCCAAAACATGGAGAGGTTGAAGCTTGGGCTTTTCTGCTGGCCGAGGCCGGCTGCCTGGCATGTGGGCAGGGACAGGACTTCTCCCGTAACCCACATCCACGCCGCCTACAAAAATACAGAGGGGATATTCGCTGCCCTCCTTGTGACTTACAAGGGATTGCTTCTCGTTCCCACTAGAGCATCGGTGGGATAAGAAAGAGACAAGCATCCGAAGTCAGGCCTGTCCACCTCCTGGCCACCTTTATCTTCTTCAGATGGAGTCCCAACAAAAACTCAGCCCTTCTGGAATCCCTAGAGGGGACTGCATTAATTAAAACTCCCCCCCCCGCCCTCTTCTTGCTTCCTCTGCAACCTGCTGATCACAGGAGAAAACCTGGGAGGAAGGGGAACCTTCTGATGCGCACAGTGAGCCGTCCAAGTCCCCCCAGAACTAGGTGCTGCGGGCCAGGTCCACAGCTGGTGCAAAGCAATGCAAAGCTGAGGCCAACCAGAGCTGTTCTAAAAACACCAGCTACGGGCCTGACCTGATGGTCCTTTTCATGGCCCATGTCAACCTCGGATCTTTGTCTCAACAGGAAAACCTTTTTTTGGTGGCTTCTATGGCTGATCATTCATATGTTCCAGCTCGGGCACACACCTTGTCTGTGCGTTACCTCGTTGGATTAAATTTGCTCATATCCTTTTGTTCCATGTATTAAAATATTCTATAAAATCAAGTGACCAAAAATCTATAGCTCTAAGAATACCTGGTTATCTTCTTTTTTTGTCGTTTTTCATGTGTTTTTTTGTTTGTTTCTAACCACAGTTAAACCTAAACCAAAGAAATGGAGAAAAAAAAAAAAGAAAGGAGGAGGGGGGGGAAAGAAAAGGAAAAAATGACTCATGAAAGTCTAATCAGGAACTGAATTGCGCGGCTGACATAACCAGCTCTCAGAAGGAGTCCTCACAAATTGGAGGGCAGTTTGGATCTGACAGGTTCCAGATCCCCTGTGAGCGCTATGGATTCTTTCCGCCCACCAGCAGTCAGAGAAGCGGCGCCTGCAGCGCTGGCCCCAAACACCAGCGGATGTGGTAAAGAACCTGAGGACATCTGACGCGGTAAAGTCACACGCCCAGGAATTGAGCTACAAGGCTTCCCGAGAAGTCCAGTCCCTCCACCAGGAAAAGGAGAGAAGCTGGAAACAGATTCTCTAGAGGAATGAGGAGAACTTTGGCTCAGTGTCTGAGCCAGCTCTTGGGGCAAAGATGGCTGGGAAGCAGAAATCAACTTGATGTCCTGGTTGAGACGTCCCGGTGGCACGGGCGGCGTGCTCTTGGACTGCAGGATCTGCGGAGGTGGGCTGGCGGTCTGAGGCAGGAGCAGAGATCCGTGAGAGCCTGAGGCCCCAGAAGGGCCACATTGAAAAGTTCTCGTTGCCACTGGGCTCTGACTAGGAGGACTAAGGCCAGAAGGGGTGTAACAGGGAGAGGCGACACCGGACTGTTGGAGTGGAGACATGGAGGCAAAAGGTGGCCGTTCTTGGTGGAGCTGGGCTATCGTTCCAGTTAAAGATCCTAATGCACTTGGATGTGTTTGGCACAAGCCTGAGGACGGCCCACCAGAGGCCTGTGCCAGCTGGCTTAGGCTGGAGGATGGAGAGTTGGAAGAAGGAGGGGCTTGGAAGTGATTCATTCCCCCCAAAGTTCCACTGCCCGAGAGCTGCTGTAACTGTCCCCCCTGCAGTGGTCTTGTGGTGGGCTGGAACTGGTTGAGAAGACTGGGGGGTGAGTTCGACGAGAGCTGGGTGAGGGATGTTGATGGGGAGCTAGTTGTGGCTTGCTGGAAGTGCCCAAATCCACCGCTGGAAAGGGCCGGCTGCTGCTGCTGCTGCTGCTGCTGCGTGGGCTGAGCGGTTCCTAGGGGGGATCCAGAAGGTGCCTGTTGGAACTGGCCCAGTCCCACCGAGGACGCGCCGCTCAAACCCGCCTGGCTGGAGCCACCCGGAGGGGATCCCACCTGGAACTGGCCTAAGCCGGCGGCTGCCGAGAATCCCGCGAGCTGCTGGATGTGGAAGGAAGAGGAGGAAGGTGTTTCTGCTCCCGGTGTGTGCAGCTGGGAGGGAGTGCTGGAGGGAGAGCCAACGGCGGAAGGGCCGGTCGACGGGATTAGAGACTGAAGCCTTTTCAGCTGTCTCGGAGTCTGGTTGGATTGCTGTCCCAGGGAACCCAAGACGGACACGGGAGGACGGAAGATGGCTGTGGGGAGGCGTGGGTGGTGGGTCAGGGCTATGGCGACGGAGGTGGTGGCTGCTGCAGCTTGCAGGGGCGCCTGGATGAGCGGGGTCCAGATGACAGGGGTGGGGGTGGAGGCGGCAGCGGCAGCGGCGGCGGCGGCAGCCTGGACGTTGTGAGCACAGTGTGCCATCTCCCTGTCGTGCTGCACGATCTGCTGGATGATCTCATTCTCTTGGTAGTTGAAAACACCCGAATTGAGGTCATGCTGGACTTTATGCAGCAGAATGGAATTTTTCTTGCCTGTAGAGAAAGCGAGGAGAGAAAAGAGTCATTTCTGGTATGTCAAAGCACGGGAGGCTTCCGCAAAGCTTCCTGCCAGAGACTTCCCTCCACTGTCATTATGGGAGCGGTGTAGAGTCTCTGTGCTCCAGCAACAAGAAGACAAACGTCACACCCTTCTGCTTTTGTGGTATGACCAACAAACCTCAAGATCCCATACAAACGTGCCTGACAGGACACATATTCTTAGTTTGCCAATAAAGCCGCTTTTGGTAAGCGTGGCAGACCGGTAGCAAAGCTTACGGAATCTGTAAGATTCTCATTTTGCACCTCACAATCAGAAATTCCATTAGAAAAAGAGGATAAATCCAAAGGCTGTCATTATTTTTGTGTTTGCAAAGGAAAAACCTCAAAAATCTCAGCCCAGTGAAATCTCCTGGGTCTTCAGCTGCTCTCCAACACTGCCTTTTCCTCATCTTTCTTGTGCAACTTGTTCACTCCAAAGTCAAACACGTTCTTCTAGTTGAAAGGAAATTTCTCAGTGAATGAGGGACAGGAAGGACTTTGCGTGCCGGAATAGCTCAGCTGGCCCAACTACGAGCCCTCAGATGTGCTGCAGCTACCACCTTACTCGGCCATGTCCTTCTAGCCCCAGCTGGAAGGAAGCCATGGGCTACCAAACGTCATGCTCCAGCCGGACTTCCTCACCAGCAGCAAAATGCCAGCTCAGCGTTTTGCCTTTCCAATGGGCTGGGTTACGTGGCTGTAACCGTGCCAGCACTGATCTATAAGGAGCTGGTATATGCTGATTGGAAGGATTTTCTTACAAAATTGGTGTGAATTAGATCCCCGTTCTTGCCTTTTCAGGGGTCTGCCGCCCTGACAACACACGCCAGTTTGAACTGATGACAGCACCTGCCTATGGGCTTCCTTTTCTCTTCGGTTTGGATTTGAAGGGTTCAGTGCAGCGAGTTCTGCGCGTGTGTCTGTGTGTGTCTATGTGCAGGCGTGTGCGTACCTGGCCCTCTGGTTGCGTGTCTGTACACGGCTCACTTTGCAGCTGAAGCTCAGGGGGTGAGTGTAGAAGGGTCACCTCTAGATGAAGCACCAGCCAGTTTGGATCAGATCAAAAGCTGTATTAACCCTCCTCCTGAACCAAACGTCTCCTCGGGCCCCGCGCCCATTAGCAAACCTCTGCTCTGATTCAAATGTCATTTCTGCTGGGTTCTGTCTGATCATGTCTGGTTCCTGACCAGGACCAGGGCAACCAGGCAGCATCTTGCCAGTTGCTGCGGATTTACAGAGCGTGAGATAGCGGCAGGTATGGAATGGAGGCCTGGGTGTGGAAGGGTCTCTCTTCCTGTATTTTAACCCCAAATCGTGTCATGCTTTAAGAATTAAAGGCTGGCAGCACAGCTCATGGCAATTAAGTTTCCTGCAAACACAGGCTTGTCCATTAAACTTGTCTCCAGGCTTTCAAGAAATCACAGTTTTCAAGATCAGTCATCCATTGGTATTATCAACTAAGACCATGCGGCATTCCAGTTTAAACTGGTCAGCTATGAGTTGACCAGCTGGTCAGCTACCCAGATGTTGGGTAGTAGTTCCTAGTGAGATTCCAGAGGAATTTCCTTTCAGTCCTACTGAAAGGCAGAGCTCAGGAGGCAGACCTTCAGGCACACCTCAGCTCTTTGTGTACAGATGAGGCTACACCCCTCTGCATAGACGACATCCAGATTGTTGGGGCTTTTTTTACTATATGGTGTATCTTCTACATCTGTGACAGATAAAAGAGTCAGAGGTTAAGGACATGCCTCTTACTTTAGCCAAATGTAAAATCAAACGTCTGGCAGCAAAGACCTTGAACAACACTCTGAAGAGAGCAGCTGGTGCCCTGGGGTCCTAAAAAGTAACGCCGAAATGGCAGAGCCTTGAGTATAACGAGTTGAGGTCCAAATCTACCACCAGAAAAAGGTGAAATAACTGTTGCACAAATAAGAAGGAAAGGATAAAGTGTAAGAGAGATACTAGTCACTAGCATAAAATGCTAGGAAGGCACATAGTATGATGTTTTAGTTCTAGCTGCAAAGCATGAAAAGGTACAGAAAATATCCACAAGAATCAGGCTTGAAAAACATCAGTGAGTAAGTACAATGTATTCAGCTTCTCTCAGAGAAGAGGTGACTTGATACTGATTTATAGGAAATTTCGCAGATGAAGGAAGCTGCTAAGAACCATTCCCTTCGCTTCCAGAAGGACCCACGAGACACTGTGATTTTAGACAAGCCCAGAAAAAAAAGAAGGAGCAATCTAACTGTAGCTGTAGTCAGGCATTGGAAGAACACACTAAGGGTTTCTGCTTCACTGTACTTGAAAAAATCCCTTTCTAAAGGCCGAGGTGGGGCTCTAGCACCCGAGTGCCGTGCAATTGTTCAGAGCAGGTAAAGCCCATACACAGCGGACTGAACTGCACCATAAACCCAAACCACTGACAGGGTTTTGATTCTGGATCTGCACCTGGTGTGTTTGAGACGTGTCTGTTGTGGGTAGAGCTCTGGGATGCTCCATGCTGTTGCGGTTTACCTACTGCTAATCGCTATCTCCAGAAAAAGCAGCAAGGCACACGGACTGGCCTTTCTTTTTTCACCTTGGAGAATGACACCAGGCCTGGAAGGACACAGTCCTGAGGGTAAACAATGTTCTGAGCTGCTAATGTCATCACAGGGGCTGGAGAGCTCATCTGCACTGGGAGCGTGTGGGTAGGATCACAGAATCACATGGGGTTGGAAGGGACCTCTGGAGATCATCTAGTC